>VFFE01007088.1:1010565-1122337 GCA_008921705.1 Burhinus oedicnemus
AGTTGTACAGCAGATCTGTAGTTGCAGAGATTTGGGTTCAATAGAACTAGTAATAGTAATTTAGAGACTGTATCAATATGGCGTTGTGATTTCTGCAGAGTCCTTCTGCGTCTGCTTCCAGAACAACCAAGACAAGACATCCAAAGAAAGCTTGCTGTTGCTTCAAAAATAGCTGCATGGGAAGACTTTGCTATCTAGTGAGATACAAGCCAGTTACGGTATCTCCCTGGATCCACTCCTATCAGGTATTACAGAAAAAGCTTCCCTTCTAAATGACCAAGAATTCTCTGGAACAGAGTCAGGCTTTTACCTCTGAGGTTCAGGGACTGAATAAGGTTCCTTAGGTAGGAGTTCCCAGAATGGTGTCGCTTTTAATGTGGTGATGTTGAAGTGATGCAGGCTCATCTGGATTCATTTTATAGAGCCCACATCCATTTCCTCTAACAGATTCCATACAGCTAGTAGTTGGAGGCTAGTGAAATGTTATTTTTAATGAGTTGACTAAGCAGCCATGACAACAGAGTTACACTTGGCATAACTACATGGCTGGAGTGAGGAAAGCAACCATCTGAGTGGGATTTTTATCTTCAAATATTTTGAAGTTTATAACAATGTAAATCTTTGAGTTTTTGTTTATGTTAGCAGTGAAAGTGCCTGAAGGACTTGATGTTTGAAGTATTCCCAGAACTTTATTATTTTATTATCTAAGAAGCTATGCAAAACACGTAAGTCTGAAAGGAAAAGGGATCTTAAACTGGTTTGATGAACTATGTGGAGGATGAAGAGTTTATAGAACTTGTTCTGTTATAAAACAGAATTTTCTTTTTGGTAAGATGAAGTAAAATTTGAGAAATGAAGGGTAAGTTAGCAAGAACATTAGGGCTGAAATACAGGTGAAGGTTTGATTTGCATTTCTATGATGATTTTATTTAACCCTCTAAGGAACTATTGCATATTCTTTCAGACTTCATAGAGAGTTGAAGATGTAATCACTGTAGAGCGTAGAATACTGGGTGACTGGCCTTTCTCAGAGAGGCATCTTGCAGATTTGAATTAAATATTTAACATTATTCTAAATTACACCAAAGTTAAGGGTTCACTGGTGGAGACTTGCTTCGTTTCTGCTGTTAGCCAAGGCTAGTACTGTCACCTGCATCAGCTCAGGGACCCATGGTATGATCAGATACTTGAAAATATATCTAATTAGAATTGGTCTCAACATTTTTCCTATATATTAGTCAAATTATAAACCCGAAGTCTAATACACATTTGTGTTGGGAATTTACATTCTGAGGAAATGAGTTTTGCAGATTCCTGTGATACTACACTGCCATTATGATTCAGCGATAAGGTGACATCATACAAATACAAGTCTGGAGATTCAGTTCACAGCTGCTCCTTTAGAGAACAGTCGGTCTCCACAGCAAAGTAATAAACAAGGTGCAAAGCATGCGCTTTAGGCCATCTCTGCATTCCTTCTGAGCCAGATGCATAAAGCAGGGGAAGTACTAAAGGCCTTGGGGTTTTTTTTCCTATGTGTATATATGTATATTTTGTATATGTACATTATATACATATTTTATATATTTCCCCATTTATTTGTATTCTTTTTGTTCCTCTTGGACAAATGCCATTCAGTTACTTAATTATTTTAAGCTTGCTGAGTTAATATTTCAGTTCCCGATTAATAGTAGAAGCATTAATACTAATCCCCCTTCCTAGTATCGACACAACAAAACAGCATAAACTGTATGGCTGACATTTTAACCTTAAATATTCTCAAAACATGTAGCATGGTGAGCTAATCTGAGAAGAGTACGTCTGTCTCAATTTCATACAAAGAAAACTGTTTTAAAGTAAGAGCCCTAGCCAGACTTCTGGAGGAAGCACCGAGAGTAACAAAGTAATGAGAGCTGGGGTAGATGTACTGCACTTCTTTCAGGAGGATGCCGATAACTGTGATTACATTACTCACTAGATCGATACATCAGTTTCATTCTGGTCTAGTGAACATTTCCATGGTGACCTGCAATTTCCCGTAGTTTTCCATCTATAGAATTGATGTAATGACAGGACCGATGCTACTAACTTTCGAGACCATGAAGTATTTAGGTATGATGAAAGACCATTCGTAAATTTGATTAGATAAATAGCTCAGTTGATTTACAATGTTGGTAGGGATCATAATGTAATAAAAGCCAAAAACCCTACCCCTATCTCTGCATTTTGGCACATACCTTCAATAGGCTAAACCTGTGGAGGCCCACTGAAATCAGTAGGAGTATACTGATTGTAGCAGTCCAGTGGCTGGAATATCCGATAAAACACATTGGTAGTAGAAGCCTTATTAAAGTATGTGTTATTCTATCAGCTATCCTTACTGAATTCTTGCCAGTGCAAATTCCATACTAATTGTCAGAAAGGACTGAAAAATAATTCAGGAAGTAGGCCAATGTGCAAATAATTTAATATTTTACATATTCTCCAAGAAGACTCTGCACACTTAATCTGGTTTATAAGGAAATTTAATTGATTCAAACTCTTCCTTTCCCCCTTACTTTTATAAACAGACTGCTCCTCGGTCAAACAATATAAATTCAGGTAATACTGTTATTTCTGAAGTCATGAACTTTGGATTTCATCTTTAAATAGGAAACATTCAAGATAATAAAAAATATTGAGTTGAATCCTGGTAATCCACCTATTATCTGTCCAGTAAAATACATAAGCGGCAGCTGAGAAACAAGACACTACACCCTGGAAACACTTACTAAAATAAGCAGTGGCTTTCTGTAGAACCCAGTGCGTGCATCAGAATGGCTCCCTCTTACACATACATCAGCCTGAGGCCTCTGTGATACCAGTACATGCACCCATAGAGGAAGAGTCCCCCACTCACTGCAACACTATAAATGTGGGTAGGTTTTACGCTGTGCTGTCTTTGTGTATCTACCGTAAAACTGCTGAGAGGTCCATCTTGATTTGTCAGCTGCTAGCTTGCGAGATAGATGCACAAGAAGTAATTCTTAAGTTTGGCTGACACGGTGAGAAAAAGCTCGGTGTTGACATCTGCTGAAATAGCAGACCTAAAATACAATTTGGAAAAACCCTAAATGTAACCCAAAAAAATTCTCATAAAAGCCAAAATATGAAGGGAACTGATAGATGGATACCAACTGTATGCAATCTGTTCTTGGAAATCTTTTTAGACTGTGATCAAGGCTCACGTAAACTTGATCCTACCCAATTGTTCCTGGGGGGGCGGAGAGGAGTAAATTACATCTAAAATTGGAAACTCATTCAAACAAATAACAAAGATAATGTCTGAGCTACTGTCTTGCTTGGTGGGATTCCTCTTACTTTAACTATCCAAATGTTGAGTGTCTAGACATCTACACACTCCTTAGGCAACAGACAGAAACAGGTTCCTCAAAAAGTGATTCATTCCACCTACCTTAGTTAATTATCTTAGGACAGGACGATTTGCCCTCTGGGGATGCCAGCCCATGGGCCTCCCTGGGCCTGTAGAAGGCGTCTAGACTGCTAATTTTTAGATGTCTGAAGATAAATGAAATTAATCTAAATCACCTGGCCATATAACACAAATAAAATTTGCCATAATTCCATGTCAAAGCATAATTGCACTGTACATAACTTGTGCTGTCCCTGTGCCCTGCCATGATTAGGCACATCCATGTTCTGACACCTGCTGAAGGCATAGCACACCTGTCCCTGAAAAGCATTGGCATTCATAGGTGTCTGTTGGTTCATCAAGACTTTTTAAAAATAGATTTATTGTGTTTTGATAGGACAAAAAAAAATATGTGAATATAATGGAGAAGAATATACATCGAAACCCAATTTAACACTGTAGTGGTAGAACCAGCTGAACCTCCTGTTTCTAGCAGCTTTCCAGAAATACAAATGTCTAGATTTCTAGAATTGCTAGAAGTTCAACCTGTTTAAGTTAGCCCATTTGGTTAACATAGAGAAGCTATCATTTGTTCTAAAGTTTGTGCCCTGGAAAACCTAAGCCCCACTCTGGGGACTAGCAGACTTTCATACTTTGGTCATCTCCACCAATTTTCAATTACTATTATTAAAAATTTACACCTTATTTCCTGTTTAAATGAAGTTATCTTCAACTTTTAGCCACTCAGTCTTGTCTTGCTTTTGTTGGTAGAGGAAAACTTAGGAAGCTAATTGATCCAACCCTAAATTTCTCTTCTTTTTTTTGATCACAATCTTAGATTGCCTCATCTTTAGGAAAGGAACTTAGAACTCAACATGGGAATTTTCTCTATACAGCATTTACAGTAACCCATTAATTAGCATTTTAAATTTGGATATGGGACCTGTAAGAAAATGTGATGCAGGAAATATATAAATCTACATGAGAAAAACAAAAATAGCGATACATATAAAGAAAATATTGACCATAATGTCTTTCAAAGTAAGTCTATAAAATTAGTATTTTCAAATACATCCTTTCAAATGCTCATTTTATTGGATTGGTGGGATTCCTCTTACATACAGATTCCTCTTATATACAGATTTATGTTGTCTTTTTGTTTTCCCTTCTTAATTTTTCTTCTTCTAGAGACTTCAGGAGTTTCTTGAAAACACTATGTTTCTGCATCTGTAGCCCACATTCTTTCCCCTTCTCTTCTTTGCCATGTTCAAGTAAGCGTTTCTGCCTTTCAGCCTCACATGCCAGCCCCTGGCTTCCTCTACAGCCTCTTCAGCAGCTGCTCCCCTGTATCTTTGACACAGTTCTCTACGTCCAAGGGAGACAATTACTATGAAATTCAGAATCACCATAAAGGAAGAGAAATCCATGCATACTTCTCCCTGCATCACCCCGTATATGTGCTATCTCCATCCTCCTGTCTCATTTTCAACCCCAACCATTCAGAAACATGAAATGGGTCCATCAAAACCTAAATCCAGAAGGTTCGCATTAGAACTCTTGATACATAGTAAAGAGTGGTTTGGTTTTCTTTGCTTTTCCAGTTTTGCATCTCTGGGGGACCTTGTTTCAGACATGCAAACTTGACACTGCAACCACAAAGGCTAAACACTTAAAAAAACCACCACCCCCCAAACAAACGAACAAACCAACTGCAAAGCCCCCACCAAACAGGTTGTGGGTTGTCATTGGTGGCACAGAGTCCAGGTGGAGGTCTGTGACAAGTGGTGTTCCCCAGGGGTCAGTACTGGGTCCAGTCCTGTTCAACATATTCATCAATGACCTGGATGAAGGGGTAGAGGGTACCATCAGCAAGTTTGCTGATGACACAAAACTGGGAGGGGTGGCTGACACACGGGAAGGCTGTGCTGCCATTCAGCGTGACCTGGACAGGCTGGAGAGTTGGGCAGAGACAAACCTCATGAAGTTCAACAAGGGCAAGTGTAAGGTACTGCACCTGGGGAGGAATAACTCCATGCACCAGTACAGGTTAGGGGCTGACCTGCTGGAAAGCAGCTCGGTGGAAAGGGACCTGGGAGTCCTGGTGGACAAGAGGATGACCATGAGCCAGCAATGTGCCCTTGTGGCCAAGAAGGCCAATGGCATCCTGGGGTGCATCAAGAGGTGTGTGGCAAGCAGGTCGCGGGAGGTTATCCTCTCCCTCTACTGTGCCCTGGTGAGGCCGCACCTGGAGTCCTGTGTCCAGTTCTGGGCTCTCCAGTTCAAGAAGGACAGGGAACTGCTGGAGAGGGTACAGCAGAGGGCTGCAAAGATGATTAGGGGACTGGAACATCTTTCTTATGAGGAAAGGCTGAGGGACTAGATGATCTTCAGAGGTCCCTTCCAACCCCTGTGATTCTGTAATATACACACATGTGCACATCACAGACCTTGCCCCTGTTACTGACAATAACAAGCACAAGTCTTCCTCTAACCTCCTCCTCAACTCGCCCCCTCAAAGGAAAAGCTTCTGTTGAATTCTGCACACAGTGTGGATTTTTTGTTTGGCTGGTTTTGTTTTTTGGTTTTTGTTTAAATATACATCCCATGAGCTACTTACAGCATATACAAGAGAGTATATTCCACGTGTTACTCCCATCAGATGGATGCAAATCTGAAGGATTTCTACTTTCAGAAAAAGAAATCTAGTGGCTATGGAATGACCATCCTTGCCCTATCTTTTCTCCTATACCCCAAATTTATAACACTAGCTCATTTTAGTCATATCAGATTTACTAATTCTTAAAAAGAGCTCATAGAATTGCATCCTCTTAACTATTAGTAGAAGTGATGCATTTGTAGCAATTAACAACATCACAAGAGAGTTGACCAGTGAGTTCATAGCAAAGAAGATTACAATTGGGTGTTACACTAAATCAAATTGGAAGGCAGGGGGAAGGATACTAAGTACTAGGATAAGATTGCATCTACTGCAATTCTGATTCACTGATTGTATCATCTGTGAATTTGTAGGTTTGTCTAACACAGCTTCTCCAGGTAATCCACATAACAGAATTTATGTCAGGATCTACTAGTTGTTTGGAAGTAAAGTATTCTTGATATGAAGTCTACACCTCTCTGTTCAGCTGTAAGTTTTCTTCTCTCAAACTGTCTCATGCACAGCTGCCTCCTTTTTCCCTTGACATTGCTGCTCCTGGTCATGAGCTTTTGCCCAGGATGTCTCTGCCTCTGCTAGAGCCAGAGATGCCTCCACTATGTGTGAATCACAGCTCTGCTTTCTGCTGGGAAGCACATAGCTTCGGCCTCAGCTACAAGAGGTCCAAAAGATGAACATTTCTGTAACCCAGCCTTGAGCACAACTCAAATACTGAGAAGAAATTTCCTAGGGAGTTGTTTAGTTGGGTAGCTTCTTCAAGAAGTGCTGAAAGAAATATCTCATCTGAACATGTCTGTCGTGGCCCCTGCTATCAGGGAATGAGGGTTACTCAGGTATAACTGGAACCCTTTGTACTAGCTACCTCTGAAGTTGTTTGTTTTGGGGATTTTTTGGTTTTCTTTTTCTTTTCAAACAAATAATCATGGGAAGTTTCCACAAAAAAAGAAACATAATTATTTGGCAACCTCAGTGATTGTGCAACTATAAGCACATCCTATGCTGAAGCTTTCTAGAAGATATTAATTGCCTACAGAAAGCACTCTGTGAAACAAAGCAGGTTTTACTTAAGACAGGAATTGAATCAAGGTATGCCTGGCCCAAAACCTAGCTCTTCAACGTGGAGATCAACAATGAAAATTAGCTTTTAGCAATAAAGGTTTCATTCTGTAAGACATTCTAGCCCTAATTTGTTTGCAAGTCATATTCTTGGCCAGAACTTCAACCTTTCTAATAGTAAAATTATGTGTTTATATTCTTCTCTTTAAATTAAACCATTCAAAACCAAAACCAGATCATTTTTGCTAGCCCTTCTACTATGAAGGAGGAGGCTGTTGTACATGTTGGAGATAGTATCCTATTATTAATCAAGCAATGATACTTGCCATTTTATAACCAAGTAAGATACAATTTATGCTCCAAGGACCTTGCAAATCAGACAAAAAGTGTCTGATGTGAGTTACAGGAGACTATTCCGTTGTGAGTTAACAGATAAAAATAGTTAAGTCATCTAGAATCTGAGTGAAAAAACATTGACCCAATCTGTATTATTCTATTTTTGTAAAGTGATATTTTTTGCCACAGTAATCACTACAAATGCTTTCAATAATCTAATTAAATATAAGAAAATAAAATGGTTACAAACAGTACAATAATTCAGCAGAATATGTTACTGCATTATTATTATTATTAAAAACAACCACCATAAAAATTAGTAATAAATATGATTTTAAAATAGCAGTTGGAGATGTGAACAAGTTTGAGTTCCGGTATTTTAGGTACTGTACAACTCAGTAAAGAAATCATCCTGGCTGAAAGCAGCTTAAATTCTGTTCAAATCACACAAATCATTCCTCCACACATAGGTATTAGTGAGAATATGCTACGTGAAATTCAGGTCTCCTGCTACACAATTTGTAGCCCACCTCTTTGTCCACTATGCTTTCTTACACGTTTCTTAAAAGTAAGATCAAAGACAAAAATGTCTGAAAACAGAAACACTACATCACTTCAGCTGGAATAAAGAAATGGGACATTCTGCAAGAGTACAATTGAAGGTAACTGCTAATATTTGTTGGCAATTTAGACAGACAGTGAGCAATTTATAATTTGCAATTCTTTTTTACTGAGAGTCATTTCTCTGTAAACACTATAGATGTTACCAACCTTTCTCCTATGTACAAGCTTGCATTGCAGCCAACTGATGTGAGCCTTGGGTTCTTTGTGGATCACAGCACTGTTTGACTGAACTGGACAAATCAGCTTAGATGTATGATGTAGATATACCATGGCAGTTGAGGGAGGTGGTCAAGGCACACTTTTCTCCGCATCATCCATTAAAACTTAACTTTCCATTAGGAATGCACATAACTCCAGTAATAATATGCTGCTACTTATTACAAGAAAATACCTCTGCAGCTGCAATCATGAAGTGCTGCTCTTACATGTGAATGATTTTCTGTCTCTAGATGATGTCTTATGCGATACATTTTTTTTTTTTAATATATATTTTCCTTGATTTTACTGTTAGAATTTCCACTCTCTGGTTCTACAGTTGGATAGATCAATAGCTCTTGCATATGCACTGAAAAAAATAATCCTCTCCCCTGCAATGTTTGAAGACAATGGAAATTGAAAAACTCATGGGCGAGGTGAGTGTCTCTCTGGGCGTTAATTATGAGTAAGTGTGTGCAGAGCGAAAGAAAGCCAAGATAAAAGATCCAAGTTAGAGACCTGGAGACCCAAGTAGCAAGACCATAAATAACATCTATTTTAAGCACTAATCTGACACATCATTTCTTTTTGTTTCTTTCCTTCCCTGGCCCTTCCAGTAATACCTTTTTGTTTATACGGCAACACATAATTACGTTGTATCTGTAACTCAGCTAATGCCTGTAAGGCTCTGTTGCCTTGCATAAAGCATGAACAGCCTACAGACTGAAGGATAGAGACAAGGAACACTGCAAGAAAGTTATGGGTTAAGATTCCTGCAAGTACACATTGATTCCCCTGATGCAGTGACCATAAAAAACAGATGAATGAAGATGAGGACTAGCCTGTATGAATACTAGGCGGAAAACCCAGTGCATGCAGGTATACATCTAGGGAAATGCTTTTTACTGTCTAACCAGCACAGTCTTCATCTATAAAGAGCATTTCATAGAAACTCAGCTAAGTGATAATGATCTGAAAGAGATAAGATCCGAGGTAAGCTCTGATACCGAGAGACAAATTCCAACTTTTTGTAGCTTATCAGTAGAGTGAATAAGTTGAGTACTTCTGCTAGGACATTTATCAAAAGCAGACAAATATGCCCCAGAAGAAGTCTGTAATCACCATTAAGTGCAAGTATTCTTAACAAGTATGTCCTTGCTGAAATTTAGAAGTATGTATGCTGGAGGTTAAAAACGTATGTCTCTGGAAAGTCACAATCATTTTGACTAAAATCACCAACTTGAATTTGTGCATGAACATGCTTAGCTCCTGCAAACCCAAATGAGACATAATTTCTCTTTCATTTTTAGTGCTAGAAAATAGCTGCTGGCAATAATTCTTCCTCTCCAGCTGGTCCAGGACAGCTTCCCACAAGAAAGAAGAATGTTACCTTTTGCTTAGACAGACTCCCGTGAGAATGGGACATGTACAAGACATAATTTAGTACAGCATGGCAGATACAGACAGGAGAGCCAGTTTAGAGCAGTTCAAACTCTACTGAAAGTTGGAACAAAACAGAATTATCCATCTTGAAAGAGTGGAGATGGATAAGGAGATGTTTCATATTCTCTGTCGCATCTTCAAAATTGGTAGCAAACTGTCACCAGTGCAAGAAAAGACTGGTATTTATTAGTATCTTGCCTCTGTTTGAAAGAGCCCTGCTTAAATCAGTCTGTTGATTTAGCAGTGCCTGTATAGCCAGAACCTTTGGGTGCAAACGTGAGAAGACACTGAAGACAATTTTCTCTGAATATATTTGTGGAAAGAGCCAGAGGGAATACAGCATTGCAAGAGATTCTTCTTAAACTACAGTCACCTCTGTCCTATTGTTACAGAATGAGCAGCTAGCAAAGATTAAGTTCTCTACTACTAGCTCTGTGACCTAAATTAGAAAGTCACTTAGCATTAGAAAAGAGGTCTAAGCAAGAACATTCCAGACCGTATCTGTCAGTGAAGGTATTGTGTGATCAGTAAACCGCACCTTTGACAGGACACTGGTGATCTGAGCCCTAAAAACCAGAGTGGACTTATGATATTCCTCAACGTATCCAAGAATGCTTTGGCTGTTACAGTTTGTGGATGGTGGTATTTGCACAGCCTGAATTCTGAAGGGTTCAAAAAAACTTTCAAGAGCTAGAGCATTGCTTGGACCCTTTTAAGGCAACAGAAAACACCACTGAAGTCAATACCACATGACACTCACTGTAAGGTGCTAAACAGAAACTCTAAGGCGCTAAACCAGAGTATTTGTAATTTTAATCAACAAGGGATGGGTGGGAAGGTTATGGACTCTTGTATGCTCATGAGCTGAACACAACACATTTGGAGTTGAAGCAACACCGTAACAATGTTGGAGGCATCTCTGAACAGTCAGATACAGGGACGAGCATATGATAAGGATGAGACATACTTAAAAGCAGCAATATGGACTCTTTAGCATGTATCATTTCAAATGGAGCTATAAGAAGGTGGTAAACTCATCCAAGTGTGCCAATATGAGTTTGCAGGCCAAATACTTAGCTAGTCCCAAGCTCTGGAGGTTGCAGAGAAAGGAGGAGTTTTTGCCTAAGGGTGAAAGAAAAATTAAAAAATTGGAAGAGAACAACCCAGAGGGACAGGTCTATCCCTGACAATAAAGTAAGTTTAATTCAAAGAACGTAACTGTGATGAACGTTCTTAACTTCTCTAGTAGTTACGGACCAAAGGAAAAACAAGACAGGTTACGAGCTGCATGACTATACAACTGTACCTTCCATAGGTTCTGCCAAGACTAAAAAAATCCTGAAGTTTCAAGTATTTCTAGTGTAAACCGCACAAAGTTTGAGCAGATGCAGAGACTGAAATTCACAGATAGGATAGAAATACTACACATTTTCAGTATATGTACTTTGAATTACTCTAAGTATCCCCATATTTGGTATTCCCTTAGATTTTTGTCTCCAGTTCAAATCCTCTTTTGCAGGGCAACTACAACGTTTAGCAAAATAACAGAAGACTATTATTAGTAGAGTGGTAAGTACTACTAACTATGAGAAGAATAAGTATTTGGTTACGCACCGTTTTTCACATCCATTTTGTCAACTTGTTTTGTTACCCATATTAATACTGAATTTTTCCTTGCTGACTGCAGCTCCAGCTGTAGGAGTTTTTCCAGGTAACTTCTGAATTCAAGATTCATTTACTGTACGTTAGCTACTACTACTGAACAAGTAGATCATCAGAGCACTATATTGTAAGAGCAAAGAAACTGCCAAAACAAAGTAGGGAGGAAACTTGTTTCAGAAAGTCTGCAAGTTTTAATATAATATGTCAACAGTATTAATCAACCCCTAATGTAACAGTTTAAACCTGTGCAGGAGGAAAACACCTTGCTACAACAAACATTGCTCTAAACAGTGAAATACTTAACATGGAAAGCAACTTATTCCCAGAAAGAGGCCCTTCCTTATAAAAAGAATTGATATAATTTTAGCTTTGGTGCCCCTACAGTCTTGCCTTCTTCAAAGCATGCCTTGGCAGCACATTCCCAAATATTATTCCTGCACCTTGCTTCTATGTGGATAGACTACTGTTATTTTCAGAGTTGCAGGAGTGGACATTTAGAAAGAGTATGAAACAATTTACACACAGATGCCTTGTTATTCAGTAGTGACAGCTATTCCTTCCCACCAAGTACTGACCTGGAAAAGTTTCTAAAAGAAAAACTTGGGTAGGTAAATAAAAAAAAAAAACAAAAAAACAACCACACAACAAACAAGCAAAGCAACAATAAAAAAACCCAAACCAACCAAACAAACAAAAAAACCCCACCACACAAAAAAATCCCCAAAGCAGAAAACAACTCAGCCACTTTAATTTTTTAACTTACATTTGAAGTGTTTGTTCTGTGAAGGGCTTAGTCTATAAATTTCAAGAATGAGATAACTTTTTTTTTGTTAAATCAACTGATTGCTAACAGCAAATTCTACATGACCCTTTTCTACTGTACTCTAGAGAAGACATGCTTACATGTGAGGAGAGCAAAATCATAAGCTGCAATAGAGCTCAACAGGAAACACTTCATACAGTCATGCAACTTGTTAGTGGATGCATAACAGAAACTAGGAATAAAACACTTCTGTAGCAATGCAGTATTACACTTCTAACTCCCTGCATTTTATTCTGGAGTAGATTACTGCTATAAATAAAGGAATTTAATAGCTGCAAGCCAACCATCTACTTCAGAAGGCAAGGAATGCTGCCAAGAGAGAATGACGGCAACATTATTCCACCACTGCACTTTCAACAAACACGCATTAGAAAATATGAATTAAGCTAAAACACAGCTTTCCCTCCAATTACAGCAACCTGTGACTTTTTACATAACCTCAATCCTCCCATTAGCCCTCCTAATAAAAGGAAAGAAAAGAAAAGTTGACTCCTGGAGGTTTTTTTTCCCCTTTTGCTCCATAAAAGCAGGGGAAGAGGGAAGCAAAAGCATCCCGTCCCCTTTCCTTCCCTGCTGATTGGCCTCATGCATTTCAAGCCCTTTCAAGTCCTAACCTCTTCTTATAAGCCTCCTTTCTGACTGTGGAAAGCTCAAAAAATGTACTTACTCCTCAGACAATAGATTTATGGAAACCCCTCTTATTTCACACTTACTGAAAATATTTCTCTCCAACTGGATGCTAGATCTGAAGATCCACTCAGCACTTTAGATAAAGAGCTAAATTTTACCCACAGAAAAAAATGTTTTGCTACATACAGCACCAAACCAAGACCTTCAGACCTTTCATAAGCAAGATACAATTAATAACATGAGAGAGAAGCCTATGATAGTGGAGATGTATTTGAGGCAGAAAAACCCCATTTTCTAAGATCCCATAGTAAGTGCTGTACACTTTATTTTCCCTTCCTATTGTTAAAAGCTGGTTACTCTCATACTTGCCATTGCTGCCAGTGCTCCATTTGTTTCACCTTGCATGTATTAATTTTCCTCAGTTGCATTAATTTCCTCACACTTCTTCATAGCTTCATAAGTGAAGCAGTGTGACATCAAGCATACATATCTCATCTATCCACTGCCTCCTTGTGATTCTGAAAGAGGTGAGCACCTGGGTCACAATTCTCTTGATAGAAGAATCATTTTCAACAAGGGCCACAAGTTTTCCTCAAGTGCCTGCTTTCAAAGCTATCTAGCTTCCAGTCTTGGACTGCAGCAAATCTTCCACCTAAGTGACTATATCAACAAGATGACTGAGTTAAGATTCAGTTTTGCTCTAATCCAACAAGCATGATAGCTATTCTGCTATTCTGAATGTTATCAAGCACGTAAGTTTTAGGTAAGACCACATATAGAAACTTGATACCAAAGTGAGCCACAAAAAGAGATATCTCAACTACTCTACATTCTGCTTTGTCTGTTATGGTTACCAACAGCCCATAAACAGATCAAAAAACCATACACAATGAGAACAGCTAATGCTCACAGCAAACCAGAAATAGCAGCATGGGAAACTTAACTTGCAGTTAGTACTTGAAGTGAACTATCAGTAGTGACAATCCGGACCTTCTAAAAACAAAGCAACATAGTTTAGGCTACACAGTCTATTAAAAACAGTAGTAATAAACCACTCAGATCTACATAATCTTCCCGTAGCAAATGCTTAACACATGACTTGATGACCAATGAAAAAAGTTAGAAAAAAATTTTTTTGACTGGTGCAAAATACTGATATTTTCAGAACTGCAGGGAACAATCAGATTCACTTTAGTCTACAACACAGCAATTTTTCATTGTTGTTCCAGAACGCATTATATGAAAGAAATTAATTCCAAAAGCCATGTGCTTAAGCTAAAATAAAGTTAAGACTACTTCCTCAAAATACATTCCTTTGTCAAATTTAACATTTTCAGGTTTTCTGCTTATACCTTTTAAGGGGCAAAACAAATCACTCGAAGCAAATAAGCAGGAACAGTTTATTGTGACACTGGCAGCTTCACCTTTCTCAAGTAATACTGAGTTCTCTAAAGTTTTTTTTTACCTGTCAATTTAAATATTTCACCTACATCTGTATCATTACTTTATAAAATTTCTTTAATATCTGCATCTTTTCACCCAATTTAACACAGAAACAGAAGCAGAAGAACAAACTCTTGGAAACACAAGTTGCATCGTGGTAAATGTAATCTTTAATAGAAAGTAAGAAAAACCTCCCTACTGACCTTTATTCAGGATGAGGAAAAAGATAAATATCCACAGCTCTTTGTTCCATTTGGTAGGATTTTAAGATTCATCTATGCATGTATAAGCACAGAATACACAGTCTTAGCCACACTGGAACCACCTAAACAGAGATTTTATGTTCCATAGTTTTTACATGCATTCCATCCTTGGTGTGCTGATTATAGTACAGCGATTCTCCTCTTCATCTACAGCAGTTTCAATTTAAGAATACACCATAAGCCAGTTTAGAGAAACATCCATTAGTTGCTAATAGAAAGAATCACAGGAAGGTCTCACAACAGTTTACTAAAACATTAAGGTTTTTTAAATCACAGTTTTTCAAATATAAAAATTGGATTTTCCCTGTTACTGAAATATATTTACAAGAACATTTTAAAAAGATGGTCTGTAATTTAGATCTAATCACTGTCATCTGAACCACCTTCAGACCCCTCATCATTGGATCCTTCTGGTTCAGATTCATTACCAGATCCTCTGCCAGAACCCTCATTGTCAGATCCTCTCTCAGAATCTCTGTCTGAGTCAGCACTGCGAGAAGCTGGGCGAGATTCATTTTCTGAACCACCAGAACGACTTCTCCCCGACTGTACAGACTCATTGTCAGACTGCTCCGAATCTGACCGTCTCCTTTTTCTAGCTGACCTGTCACTGTCAGAATCTTCCTCAGATGGGCGGACACTGGATCTCCTTGGACTACCTGCCTCGCTACCAGATTTGTTTCTGTTATCAGAATCGCTATCAGAAACAATGCGTTTACTGTGCTGCTGTTCTCCATCATCTGAATCACTGTTGCTATTCCTAGCATGTCTGTAGGGAAAAGAAAAAAAAAATCCAGTATTAAAAGATGCTACCCTTAGCTTAAAAATAAAATGAGACCCCAGGATTTGAGTAATGCTAGCATTATCAGAATGAGAAGAATGAGTGGAATTAATTTGCAATGGAAAGTGATGTTGTGAGTACAATGAAAGGCTTCTCATCTGCACATTATCTCATTATTAACACTGCAGTTTCTCTTAAAAGCATGCGTTGAAACTTTAGTAAATACAAAGTAAATTAAGGTCCTTACCCATCATCAGCAATTTTGAGTTTATCTTCATCAGAAGAATCATCACTTGATGAAATGATGGCTTTTGATTTGATCTTTCCTTTCATTGAAGGAGGCAGACGTTCTGGTTTGGGCTGTATAAGGGAAAAACAAAGGGTTGCCTGTTCATGTGGCTGATTAAAGCATAGTGCTGAGGTGTAGAAACATGTATTCAGAAAACCAGACATGCTTTTAACAGTTGTTCTAGAGTCATTAGATCAAAATTTTCCATTTACTATCACTTAATTCTAGATAGCTTCAGAAATATCTTTTTCATCCTTGAAGCAGCTATAGCAACAGGGCAGGAGGACAAAAATAAGCTCAAAGGCAGTTTGCTACAAGAAGTTTTGTTGTAATTTTCAACATTAGTAGGTCTCTCTTGACTAGGGTAACGCTGAACTCCAAATGCATATTTATAAAGTGATGCAGTTATTCAGGGTTTAACTTACAGCCTTCTTTTTCTCTGCTTTGGGTGGACGCCGTTTTTTAGGTCTTGGACCATTTTCATGTTCTTCATCATCAGTCCCCTCATCTGCCTTCTGGGGTCTTAAACAGAAACATATTTCATATGATGTAAAGCGTAACATCAAAAACCCCCAAACTTAACACATGCAAAAGTATCAGTCTCAAGAAACGTTCAGCTGATCAAGTGTTACTCATACTTCTTTTGCAGAGTGGTTGTTTAAGTCTTAAAATGTGCATGTGTAAATAAAAATCAATCATGTGAACTCTCGACAACAGTTCATTTTTTAAAACTGTTAAGAAAGACTGCATGAGAATATACTTAAAAGCCATAATATTTCTCAGGGGAGAATAACATTAAGGTATCAATTACCTCCTCCTCTTCTTCTTCTTTCTCTCACCCTCCTCTTCTTCCCCATCTTGTTCACTACCACTGCCCTTTCTCTTCTTTTTCTTTCTAGACATGGGCAGCTCTTCATCACTGTCATCATTGACAAACTCATCAAATTCTCCTGCTCCTTTTTTGGACCGCTGTAATAAATAAAAGCCCCACAATATAGCCTATTATTCACCTTCCAGGTAAAAAGCTACCATAAAACAATTCAAAATTGAAACTTTACCTGAATGTGTTTTCAAAGATACAAAAATACAGACCTTCTTGACCCAACTTACCCATAATCTCTAGATTGATGTCATTAAGAAATTGATTCCAAATTGGCACATAATAAAACAATCATCTTCTGTTATTTTAACAATTGAACAGATTTTGGTGATGCCACTATGCTTGGAACTTTTAAGTATAGCTTCCAATTTTTACATTTGGGTATTAAACCTGCGGAATTTCACTCAGTGGAGCCTAGCAGCTTGAAATCAAAAACCTGTGCTACTGCAAGAAGCCATATATCAAAAGGGGAAAATGAAGGAGATCTAAAAAAAAAAAAAAAAAAAGTTCTGTTCTACCCTGCCTCCACCGCCACCACGTTTTTTCTCCTTTGATCCTTCTACTTCACCAGTGAACATGAGAATATTCTTGGTTTTCTCCACATATTGAGCTCTTTGTTCCAGAAGTTTCTTCTGTTCTTCTTTCTCTCTTAGGCGTTTCTCTTCCTGAAACAGAGAGAAAACTAACCATTACTATTGTATTTGCAGCATTGCGGTGATTATAATCGCAGGTGTATAAGTTATTTGCTGACAAGAAACTGGAAGATTGACAGACTATGTCATAGCAGAAGGTCCACAAGGCAAACAAAAAAAAAAAGTTTTCTACAAACCTATGCTAGAGTAGGCAAAACTCCGAAAGAAATGTTGCACCAAGTGCTTCCTCATCCAGCCTGCCACTACAGAAATTTGATGGCAGACGTTCTGGGACACGAATTTTATTTCATTATAAAAATAAAAATCTGTTTCTGAGGCTATGGGGGAGAATGAGTGAGTATCACCTGTTAGCTGTAACATTTTCTGCTAACACTTACTATAACTAAGAAAAATAGCTACCAGACATTTTATCAGTACCACCAGGTACCACCATAGAGCAACAGGGATGTATACATTGTTGATAGGTATACTTTTTAAAAATAAGGTATACTTTAAAAAAAATATATTACACAGAATGTAACAGAATAAAACCTGTTCTTTAAGCAGTTTTTGGCGAAGCAGCTCCTTTTCTTGCTCTTGCTTCGCACGCAGCTCCCTCTCTTCTTCATCCTGCTTGCGTGCTCGAGCCACATGATACTGGGCTTGACTTAGTAAGTCAGAGCATTGCCTGTAACATGCAATGTTTTCAAGTAAAGGAAGGTGGCAGGCACATACTACAAGAAACAGTTTTATAACAGGCATGAATCACACCACTATGTTCATACCACCAAGAAAAAAAAAAAAGCTACTTGCAATAGCACAATAGAAGAGTATAGTACTACAGATTTTTGAGTAAACTAAAGCACTTTTTAGTAAGCTAATTTATCTTTAAATTGCAATATACCATTTCAGAACATACTAATTCACACTTAAAATTTAGCCAATGCAAAAAACCCCACACAAAAGGAATCATCCCAACTAATCTGGACGGCTTCGGAAGTATGGTTAATAAGAACTTCTCTTTAATCACAACATACTAGCAAACCTAATCAGAAAGGTAGGTAGACATTCTACCTTAAAAAAGCCAGTTGTGATAGAGTTAAGGTTGCATAAAGTGTTCACCACACGAAACATTAAAGCGAGGCACTTCCAATACCCTCTCAGCTAATGTTACATTGACATTTAATATTAAGATTAAAATTTTCTTCTCTGTACAAAGCGTTTTAATGATACCCGTTTAAGATGTACAGTGCATGATGGCCAACAGATGTTATTTGCATACGGCCATGAAAATCTTAGAAGAACGTGCAATAAATGAAACACAGGGCATACTGAGTGAAAACTTAAGAAATAAGCTTACAAGGAAGCTGATTTGAATAGGCTTGTGTACAAACTCATTACCCTGAACAAAAGTCAAAGCAGACTAGACTCTGCAAAACAAGTTTTTCATGTTTCAATAACTGACCCATGCTATTCACCCATGAACTACCTCAAAAAAATCTCCATGAAAGCAAACCTATTGTTAGATTATGTTTAAAGTCAAAACAGTGAGAGCTAGAGATGTTTAAATAAATGTCACTACATTCTCACCAATGGAAAATTTGCCATTAAAACAGCTAAAGTTTTGCAGGCTCCAGCTAATGGCAGACACCACATGTTGAGAGTTTTAGACGACACAAAAACGTTAGAAAGCAAAGACAGGAAAAGAATGAAACAGTAATAGAGAATAACCCTGCACTTGTATTTCTATTGTTTTAAGAAATTGTTAGTTGAAATTTTGGAATCCAGTTTTATTATGAAAAAACAAGACAAAAATATTCCACTTGGATTTGTTTGTGGGTTGGGGTTTTTTTTGTTGTTTTGTTTGTTTGTGTTTTTGTTCTTGTTTGTTTGTTTTTTGTTTTTTCTTGGGGGTGGGCGGGGGTGTGGGGGTGTGTGTGTGTTTGGGGTTTTTTGTTTGTTTGGGTTTTTTTACCTGGCTTCTGTAGCAGCAAGTGCCAAGTCAAATCTCATCTTATCACCTACTTTACTCAAGTAACTGAAGTATCTGGAAGAAAAGACAACAAACAAAACAAAGCAAAAGTGGCATTACTTATATATTTTTGTAATTTTGCCTTAAAACAAAGCATTTACTCCTGAATTACAATTCTATAAAACTCAGATGACAAAACCTCACCAATTTTCTCTGTATGCAGCCACTTTTAATACAACAGTATAAAAGTACACTCAGTTCTCCAAACGCAAAATATTCTAAAACACTCTCGAGTGGAAAAAAAAACCCAGAAAAATTCTAAAGAGAATTCTAAGATTTCATTTACTGGCTCCTACCAGTAAGTACACTGCTGATCCCAGTAGATTTATTCCTTATCTGTTACAGCTTAAGTGCTTGAAACCAGCGTAAGAAAAGGAAGAAAAACTTATTTTTTAAAAATCCTTCCATAACAGCTTCTTTGAATCTAGGTGACAGACCCTCGCAAATACAACATACCTTCAGGTAGATGGGTAAGCTATGATGATCAGTATTTTGAAAACAGTTTCTCCAATTAATGTAAAGGAAAATGACTTTCTAACTTTCAAGGTTGCCACAGTTTCTTCCCATATTCCAGAGACATTTTAAATGAAGTGGTTTTGTGCTAGACTGAACTTAAATTCTTGTGCATATGAATAAAGTAATTCCTTGCTCACGTTTTAGATTATATTTTCCAAAATGTGACAGGCATCTGCATTTTTAGTTACTGCGTACAAAGTAAAGGCTTTCATGCAACTTTCATTCAACATTTTTTTCAACTACACTCTTCCAGGAAGAAGTGCATCTTGGTCACATTAATACAAAACCCTTTCAGAAATAGATATTGGCCACTTGGCCAAGCAAAACTGGCTCTAGAGCAAAGTCTGAATACGTAGTTTTGTGAGGCCCAATCTTTGTTTTCCTACTAGAAACTCTAGAATTACATGGTGTTTCATAGGAGATTATTCCTCATTCTTCTAACCAGATTTGTGACCTATACTGTAAATTTACTGTAAGGGAACAACAAAATAGATTATAATGACTAGAAATAAATCAGCTTTACCTGTGGGCTAGCTCCAGTTCTTTCACAGCATTAAGCACCTCCTTTAGATTGCTTTTTTCATCTTTCAGGACAGAGGTAGCTAGTCTTTGTAGCACTAAAGCCACATTAAACATAAGGACTGTATCACTTGGCGCTACATGCCTGGCCTGTAAATAAAATGCATGTTTTAAGATATGCTACAACGTGATACAGAGGTATATGCAAGTGACATACAGAGAATAAGCACCATTATTTCAATCCCAGACTACCAAATTTAAAGATACAAACATGCATCAACTTACAGTAATTTTATTCTGTGATATATGATGTTTTATATTTGTACCTTTAACAAAGTTTGTTTGCATTCCTGTAATTTGCCACACTTGAAGAGCGCCCGGGCCAAATATAACAATACTTCAGTATTTTGATGCTTATAGAACTTTCTGAGGCAGTTTTCATACTGAAATGGGAGAGGGGGGGGAAAAAAAAAAACCAAAACAAATTAAGAGGTGACAATGGTTAGTAATTTTGGTTAGCTAACTCCAGCAAATGTTTCTATTCCTAAGAAGCATTACTACTAATATGCCTTTTGTTTTTTAAAGTGTGTCATGCTACATTGATGCCTCCTTTTCACTGATCAGAAAATTCTTTCTGCTATTCCATAGCAAATACCTGATTTTTCTGGAAACTGGCAGCAGTCCAGGAGGCTCTGTAGGTATTAAAATAGAACAGAATACTTTGCAAGTACCATCTATTGTAACAAAGTCCAACAAACATGACTCATTTTAAGAGCATTCAATTATTCTCCACGGTAGGGGTGGGAAATCTATTTTCTTTATTCGTACAAGATATTTTATAAATGGAAATATATTTAATGCAGTAATTTCATATATCTGATGCAATTAGTTAAAAGAAATCCACATCTTTCAGATACCTCAATGTCAAATTTGTTCTGTCCACCTAGTTGAATAACCTGGCACGCTAAGGGGTATCTGGCTGTTCTGAAGCGTAAAAGACTACTTGTTACTATAGGTTTTGTGGGTCTAGAATTAAAGCTTCAAACAGTTATGAAACTCATCCTTTTCAGTAACGAGCACCTTTTGTTTGACATACCCTTCTCTCAAGGATTAATTCACCCTTTCTAAACCTCCAAAATAATAAGAAATACAAAATAATTTTTATTTCCAGCTCAAATACAGAAAATGCCCTGAACTGTAAAGCCCAAAGTCACTACTCTTGCATCACACTGTGCTGTGAGCGCCCAATTTTCACTCACCTTTAGAGTAAAAGATTTTGTATTTAGTTTAAGTCTGCCTTGGATTTGTATGCTTTATGGTAGAGAACTCACTAGAATAATTTTTGTGGCTGCAGTAAGCTAGGCTATTAAATTCAGTTAATCTCCCTTTAAGTTCAATATCATGTATTGCAGACTGTGGCTTGTACCAACTGCATAGCAGAACCCAGGGAACAATAAGACACCTCAGTAAGTAAACGCATTTCTACTAATACCTTTACTTAAATATATTAGCAAATGAGTACAACTGACAAATCAAAAGGTGAAAATGATACCCAGTTTCCCACTGTAATTCATTGTTTAAACAATTCCTAAAGTTAGATTTTCATTAGGACTTCTTGTCAATAAAAACAGACAACATGTTAAAAAAACCAACAGACCCCATTCAAACACAACAGAATGAATCCGATCGTGCTACCAAAGCTTCTTAACAGTAGTTCACTGGAGGACAGCAACTACTGAGGTCTTGATCAGTTAAGAGAGGCCCGGTATCTCTTTCTTCTAACCATCACAAAAAGCTTCAGGATAGCCCTGAAGTAAGTACTTTTGAGCCTCAATGTGGACTCAATCTTAATGAAACAAGTTTGTTCTGAGCTTCTGCCCTGTCCAGCATACACTTTTTTTAAGCTTACTTGTATGCTTTTGATCAACGGAGTCAATTTAGTTAGAATACACTGATACTCGAAGTCAACCTGCTTGAGCAGGTTGAACCAGATGACCTCAACAGATTTCTTCCAACATGTATTACCTTGTGATGTTAACTGTGGTGAAAGAAATCATGGCACAGTCAGCTGTTCAGACAGCTCTGATTGTTATTTATGCAATCATTTGTATGAACAAAACTAGGAAGCGTTGCTGTTAAAAAAAAAAATTAAAAGAAAAAATAATCACAGCAGCAAATTGCATTTACTTACTTCAGTAACACCTGAATGTAAATCACAAAGTAACTACACTGACTGAAACCTCTCTGACTAAAAAGTAATTCCAAGACCAATATTCTACCCCAATTATGTTTTAACTCTGCTACCACAAAAAAAAGTGTACAACTTGGTAGGTGCTTTGTTACCCCGTAACCACATTTGGCAGTTTGTTTTTAAATCTAGACTTGACAGCCAACAGCATGCTAGAAATAGACCTATAACTTGTTAAAATATTATTCAGAAACTTTGGCAGCTGTTATGACAGCAGAGAAACATCCAGAAGTCATCTAACCCAACGTATTACGTAGTTCAACTTAGAGATGTTACCATCTGCACAGCACTGATGTACTGTTTCTGTTCCACGTAGATATGTGCCAAATTCAGCCACACATCACTGATATCTGCTGTTGCCTCTCTCACTTGGGCAAAAACATCACGAGCTTCACGGAAATATCCTTTATGCGCCAAGACAGCTCCTAAGGGGAAAATAATATGTACAGTGTAAGCTTCCAGGTTCATGTACTATGTACTCCTACCAAACAAAACAAAATATTGCATGAATAAAGATCCCCATCAAAAAGTAAGTGACACAGCTGCCATATGAAAGCTATTCGTCCCTGTGCTCCAGTACATAGTGTTCAGGCCCTGCAAAAACAGTTCTATATTAAAGCATGAAACATAACAATATCATCACCTCTGAAGGAAAATCAGAGTCTAATATTCACCTATGCCATTAGCAGCATACAAATTCTTTGGATCATTTCTGAGTACTTGCTTGTAGATTGCTAATGCACGGTCTTGATGACGCTTCTCCTGCGGAGAGAAAGATCCCAATTGATCACTCATTTCTGTAATGGGGTACTAAAAGATCTACCCAGAAGTTTTATGGATTATAAGATGCCAAACAGGCATCAAGAAAAGGCTTTGAGTGGCTAACAGCATACAAAAAATAAAAAAATAGAACTGCATACAAGGCAGACAGACACTCATTACCTTTTCTCTGTCTCTTGTGGGTTGATGTAGAGTCTGCAACCAGACATTGCCAAGAGCCAGCATGGAATAAGTATCATTTTGTGTGGAGGGCTGTTTCAATATTCTTTCAAATTTCTTCTGTCCTGGACCCCACTCTTGTTTAGCCAAATGAAGATTGCCAATCAGAGACCAAGCATCTGGATGGTCCTGAATAAAGATTCACTGTAAGTTGCAAAAGCACTGTTTTTCTTTACCAGGTTACTTTTCCAAGTATCAAATGCTATTTTTCTTAAATAGAATTTCACAGTAAAAAAAAACCCAAAACAACAACAAACAAAACACGCAGCGAGCAGATTACAGTAGTTCTCTCTTCTCCCCTCTGTTTATGTGAACAAACAAAATAAAAATGCAACAAAAGGAAAATAAAATTTTAAGTTCGTATTTCCAGTGTTTTAACTTTAAACACTTAAAGGGTTACAAACCTGGTTTATCTGAAGCGCTTCTTTAAACCAATCAGAAGCCTCATAAAAATTTCCTTTATCCCTAGCCATAGCTCCCAAGCGCAAGTAGCCTAAATAAAATAAAAATCAGAAACAGGTTAAAGTCATCTCAAACAAAGAAAATATTAGCCATGCATGAATTTCAAAAGCAATCTTTTCTTGATCTGCTAAGGACAGCAAACATTAAGACACCTTTCCCAGTCTATTCACAATGAGATGCACCATGTGAAGAGAAATATCCATCCACAATGGCAACACAAAAATTGCAGATTTCTAACAGTTAAAGTAATGTAAACATTTAATTGGTTTCATAAGTTAAAGATGACTGAGAAACCTCAGAGAAGGATACATCAGTTACATAATACCCATCCCTCCACTTTAAACAGCTCTCTTGTCCCCAGAAGCTTTGGGAAGAGTATCAGCAGATGACAACGGAAAACAAGCAGGGAAAAGGCTATAGATTAGGCTGGGGCATGCTGTGTGCTGCAGCTTTCTGAGCAAGGGCTACCAACTCGCAAATATTACAGGTCAGCTACTTAGGGGCAAGAGGAAGAGCAGAGTGAGGAAAAAACCCAGTATGTCCCATAGAAGCTGTGCTAACACGCACAACAGCCCTTCTTCCCTGGAGGAAGGCCAAGGTCCAAGATAAAGTGATTCTCCAAAAGGGTCTCTATTTTCACCCACAAAGGTAGAATTGCAGAGCCAGGGCACATCAAGTGGATGGCCTTGATTGCACCCGAGTGCTGAGGTGCTAAGGCTTTGGTGTGCAAAGGGAGTAAGTGAGCAAAGGCATGCAAGTCTAGATAAGCTAACTTTGCTAGATTTTTGGAGTACAGTATGATTTACCAATAATTAGAAGGCTTAAAGCTGGAGATTGGGCTGTAAGGATGATGCAGGCCTTAAAAAAGAGGTAGGGAAAAGAGTGGGTAGGTAAGCAGGCCCCAAAACTACTATGAAAAGTGAAGATAGATATAAATGAGACCAGAACACACTGTAAATGGGAAGATTTTTGGTATTATAACGAGGACTGTGGAACTAAAATACCAAACGTTTCTTACAGTCAACATAATTAGGATGTTCTCTTAAAATGTTTTTATACAGCTTTTCCGCTTCATGAAATTCACACATCGCCTCATATAGTCTGGCAAGGTTATAGGACGTTGTTACAGAGATAGCATTGTAATAATGCTCATCATGTTCAGCTTCTGCTTTTGCACGATCCAGTGATGCCAAAAAATATTTCTAAAGTATAAAAAGAAAAAAGAAATAAAGCACTCCAGAATATTCTTACAGGAAAACTTCTGGGCAATCAAGAAATTAAATTCAAACTTTGAGTAATTACATACCTTTGCTTCTCCTAGGTTTCCCAGCCTGAAGTGCAGAGCACCCACATTATTCAAAATCTCTGGTGGGACATCGGCCTGTACTTTCTCTTGCAGAATGCGTGTGGCTGTACCATAGGCTGACAGTGCACCCTTTACAAAGAAAGAGAAAGTGGATGGAAGAAATAAGAGAACGAGCTCTATGGGCTCTTATGAAAAGCACATATATAATTCACCAAGTGTATATTAATAATACCTGTATATCAGTCTGTTCTAGAATTTGGGCCAGCTCAATCCATGCCTCTACATCATCAGGATATTGTTCTGTGACTTTCTTCAGATGTCCCTGAAAACCAGCAGAAAATAATTATGCCTCTTTGTGGACACACAAACTGTTGAAAAAATAAGTAAAATCAAAAGAAAGAGCAAAGATATTAACCTTAACACTAGAAAGACATACCATACTGCAAAAGAAAACATCATAAACATCTGCACAATTTGGTCACAAAAAAGTTGCATTAGTTTCCTTTATTACTGTCTTTTCCTGTAGAACGTAACACCTGCTTAAAGCCTTAGAGAAGCAGAAACTGTTACACCAACGTGAGAAGCTAGAAAAGTGATGTCTAACATTTTTTGCATTTATTTACTCAACATTAGATTTAAAACCCCTTTCATTTAAAGAAAGCCTAACATGGTCCTTTGAGATAAGCTAAGACAAGTGTCTTCCGGAAATCGCTAGCTAATTTGCTGTCTTCAGGAAATCACCATCTTCAGGGAACTTTAACATATATGGGAAGAATTCTGCCCTTTTCATAGTAAGAAATACAAAGGTGAGGCTGGGGCTCCTGTAAGTTCCTGGACTTGCTTTAGCCAGAGCTCAGAAGTTTCAGTTCTGTCCAGAAGCTGTGATTCTCCACAGTTAGGAGAATCTCTCCTGACTGCCAATATTAAATATTCTATACCTGCAGCCAAGTAACCCCGAGTTTTATGCAACTTAAGGTATAGTCTGATTTTCAAGTTCTACTCTTGTATGTAAAAGCATGATGCTGGCAGAAGCAAAACTCACCTTCGCAATATCCCGTTTCTCCTGGTCTTCTGAAGCGGCATAAAGAGATCCAAGGATTTTCATAGTCTCATAATTGTTAGGATAGGCTTTCAAAACTTTTTCAAAGCATTGTGATGCATTCTCTTTGTCCCCTCGATAAATGTACATTTGACCCAATCCAAAAAATGGAAGTACAAAAGAAGATGAGGCAAACTGAGTGGCCTGGTAATAATACTGGAAAGCTTGATCATAATCTTCCTAATTAAAAAGAATTAAATAAAGAACAGGTAGTGTTTTCACAGGTAAGCTTCATATGAACTTTTATAACACAGATTTTTAAGTGTTATCTCAAAGGGGGCTTTTAAAAACTGCCCTACCTGTACATGAAAAGATCTAGCCAGCTGATAGCAACTCTCTGCCTGCATTGCTTCAACTTCTGTATTATGGAAAGCATGAAGAGCCAGGTGTTGTACTTTACCATAGTCCTGAAAAAAAGGAAGTTAAATGAAATTTGAAAGCCTTCACTTTATTTATGGTCGAGTGATTTATTATTTAAACAAGGACAGCTGGAAAATACAAGAAAACTTCAGCCATAGCACTGACTAAAACTAAATCTGTTATTAATTTAGTGGTTACTGTTCTTTTCTCTATTTCGTATTTTAAAACATGGAAGCGGACGGGGGGACAGGAAAAAAAACAAAATAAAAAACCCTTCAGGACACAAAGGTGACCTTGACTTAAGAAATAAGTGTACCTTTTCTTGACTGTCTTGAGAGAAGTTTATACAAAATTTAACTCAAAAACTTTACACTTGTCCATCCAGATTAACAACTCCATATTAGGCACCACTTATCCTGATGAAATGAGATCAAATCTAACACCAGAATCCTTGCTGTTCAGAGGTTATCAAGTATTTCACTGTAAAATTGCATAGATCCATAGACATCTTACCTTCTTGAAGAAGAAGTGATTAGCCAAGTGATTCAACACCATTGGATTACTGGGATCAATTGTGTAAGCCCTAGAGAGGAGTTGAACACCATTCTTGATGGAATCAGCCTAAACGAAACATTGAAAGGTATCAGCAGCATCTCAATAGCTGTATCTTATTAACATCTTCAAAACCATTCTTCAGTCTAGGCTGCTGCAGGAATTCTGATAAAACCTTGCTGGGATAACAGAAAAAAGTAAATTCAGCTACTAGCTTTTCTCCCTGCAGCATATAGATGGAAAATGTGAAATGAAGCCACTGCACAGGCATGAAAAAAAGCAGAGCAGGACTTTATAGGAAAAAAAACAAAAGCAAAATCTTAAATCTTGATGTCCTTTGACATTTCACACTCACACCCTGATAGCCTTCCTTCTACTGTTCAATGTCCTTGGTTCCCATTTGGTTTAGTTTTCAACGTTTTACACAATTCGTTCAACAGTGAAATGAAAATGTTCTCACATTCAAATTCTAAACAAGAACTTCAGATGTTGAATTAAGAGCTACTAGAACTTAAGTTCTAATTAAAAAATGGTAGAATTTTGCGGTGTTTACATATCAACTTACTCTTTTCTAAAGAGACTTTACAGTTCAAAGAAAGTTTTCCATGGGTACATACTTGATTTACCTACAAGTTCAAATCTGTAACTGATAAAATAATCGCTATTTATTTGGGACACCTATGAGATCTGTATCACAAGCATGTCAACTTAAATCTGTATTTATTTCTGAACAGAAACACCAAGAACAGTATCTAGTTATCATGTAACACCTGTGCTTTACTTTGTAATTATTATCAGCAGAAAGCTATCTTATTGAACAGATTAGGTTTTATGAGGTTGAGACATAAGATAAAGTCCAATGGGCAACTAGAAAGCCATAATTTCAGTTTGAAAAGGCATTATCTTTCTAAACCTAGCATAACAATGTACCTTGATTAGGAGATAGTGAATAATTATTGGTTTAATTTTCAAAAGGCAGAGGTGTTTTATAATCACACTACCTATGTAGTCCAGTTTTCCCATAACGTGAGTCTCATGTCCAATTTCAACCAAATCCAATACACGGTTAGAGGTCTCAATGCTTCCAAGCACTTTCATTAAAGAAAACCAGAGATAAAGACAGACCTCAATGAGAACACAGTGTCATCTCAACCCTGATTTGACATAACATCATCTTCTAGGAGGGAGAAACATTAGAAATATCAAAGCACAGAAAAGACATCAAATAGTAGTTTGTAACTCAGAGAGAATCTTTCCCCCAGAGAAAGTGTTCTCCCTCCCCCATGCCAACTCTTCGATGTTATACTAACTTTGCAGTGCAAGTTGTGAAAACAGTTAGAAGTACAGATAATGTATTTCTTACAAAGAACGAAAACCATATTTGAGTGGGTCAGCTTTTAATTACAGCTTTTTGAAGCTTAAGGTGAGTGGGCTCATCCCTTGACTTTAGTGAAGAGACGTTCAGGAAAAAAAAAGAAAGATACCAGGTTTCATTAATTTCTCACCCATGGAATTATTTACTAAAATTTGACTTTAGAATATTTTTGGTTGTCTCTGTAGTTTTAGCAAAGAAAACTCTTGTGCCCACTTTTTTCGGAATTCTTCATGAAAGTCTTGACAGTTACTTTTTTTCGCATGACATAGTAAACCAAGTAATTTTCAGACATCCTGTGCTAACAAAAGATCTTTCTAGGGAGCTGTGTGTTCTACAGATAGCATAACACTAAGTTTTAGCAACATACAATTATGTAACAAATTTTTATTTATTTTTTTTTAAACTCTTAAATATCCCATCCTCCACTGATAATTTCCTTAGCATGGATTAACCATCTCAGATCTCATGATCCCAATTAAGCTATATGAGCATATGTATCTTTCTAGTGATACAACATCTAGAGAAGTAGGATCACCACTTCACTGTAGTTTCATCAGCCTAGTTAAAATTCATTCTTGCCTACTGTTTGGTCTACCATGTGGTATGCATGCCAAAGTAGCTTGAATACAACTTCAACACTTATTTGAAATCTTAAAGCCCAGGACTAATCATCTGGGAGCGTATCTTTTATCTTGACCTTCCTGTTAGCATGATGATCTTTCAAAAAAAATTCCTGATGCTCTGGAATAAAGCTGCCATTGCAAGTGAGGTCTTCAAGTATTTGAGGACTTTCAGAGTATCCGGAGTACAAACTGATTTAGTTAACCTTCAGAGTCACAAATGACTAAGTAAGGCTCGCTATTATACATATTATAGCTATTGTTCATTAAACTAAGATTTTGAAATCAGTACTTTTGGGTTTTCTAAGTGATTGGACATGCATGCACATATCTCATCACGGATTTTTATTATATTAATTAAAATAGTTAACCCAGCACTGTTTTACTGTACTTAACACCTCTATAAGCAAGAGAGTTGAAGATCGTTAACAACAGAAAAAGTTATTCAGAATGTGTTGCTCACATCACAAGTACATATCTATAACATCATTCAACAGTGACATAGATTTAAAATGATTTAACCACAAAAGTTATTACCTCTTTTAAAAATTGGACTACCTTTCAAAGAACAAAAAGTTTGCTTTTTCAAATAAGAAGAAAGTAAACTGAGCATGGATTCTTGTCAAGTCAGACCCACCTCTTTATTATTGAGTTCCAGAACAGCCAGTCCAACCAAAGCACCTACGCATTTTGAATTTAGCTCCAGAGCCCTGCTGAATGCTAAGCGAGCTTTTTCCAACTTGTTCAGTTTCACGAAGCAGTGGCCCATACCTAATCGAACCTCAGCTAGAGAACAAGATGACACCATTCAGAATCCCAAAATTTCAACTTTATGACTTTTTTACATTCTGGACATCAATTAAAGTAAAAGCAGAATTTTCAGTATTTCTTTAAAACCTGTAAAGCCATCTAATGATTTGCTGTTTTTAAAGGCAGCCTCCCACACTTGGCAGCAAAACTAACTTCAACAGATTAGGAAGACTTTGTTTCTCTCTCCAAAAGACTCTGATATTAAAAAAGTTAAAAAGTATTTTTATGGAAATGTATTAAAAGATTGCCAGATGAAAGGGCTGGAAATTTCTTAGGCAGGGTAAGTTCACTTGAGACTAGTAGGCCTTCAGAAAACACAGACAAATAAGTTAGACATTTCTCCTCAAATGATCAACTGATTGACGGCTAACAAAATGCTGTTTATCATCCTCTAACTTCCATGATTGTGTACAGATGAACTAATACAGAGCATTCACATTATGTCTGTGTGAAAAAGGGGAGTGAATGAAAGATGTTTGTTTAGAAGTAAGGCTTACATTTCTAAATCCACTTTTGCAGCAATGATTCTTATGTTAAACCAGACTACAGAATACATACCAACTTTGTAATAAATTATTTTTGAGATAGGTTATGGCAAAAAATACCAAATCTCTCGAGAGACTTTACAGTATTTATGATTCTAATGCAAATACCCTGAATTAATATCTCTAAATCACATCCATAGCTTTTATAGCCGTTACTGATACCTCTCCCAGATTTTTCCATTAAGAAAATCACACAACACCAGGAAAACACACATCATGCACTATAGTTGGAATTTTACTTTTCATGTCTTGTTTCGTTATTAATGCTAACACATCATTTTCTTAACCCTTATTCCAAGAGCTCATAGATAGATTCTGCAATGGTCTTGAACAGCTTCCCCACTCCCCATACAAGTATAACTTCTCTTACATGCAACTTCTCATTTGCTAATAGCTCTTTAAAAGGTAATAATTAGGAAAACGAAGAAAGTATTTTCTGAAACATGATTTCCTTCTCTAACAATTAAGGAACACTTCAAGTCAACAAACACCTGAACTCCTCCATAATGAGGGTTGGGGTTTTTCTGACTGATACAGATCACAAAAAAGCCCTTAGGTATTTGAATTTGGAAGACTTAGTTAGTTAGTCTGCAAGCACAGCAAATACTTCCACTTGCAAATACTTTCTGTATTACCTGGACAACCTGGATTGGTCCGCAATGCTTTCTTGTAGTAGGCAAGGGCTCCTCTATAATCTTTCTTGTTGAAAGAAATGCATGCTTTACCTGTTATAACATACCAGTTACGAATAAAACAGAAATACAAACAAAGCAGTTATAAATCAGAAGCTTGCAAATATTATTTGGTAACTTTGTGCTGTGCTGATTTTCAAAAGTTACAGTTAAAAACTAAACAGAAAATTCAGACAACTACAACTTTTGCTATCTTTGATGATGTCAAGTATATGGGGAAAAAAAAAAAGAAAAAATCAAACATGGGAACACAGTAAATTTACATTTTCATGATTTTCTGCAGAAACTTAATTCTTTCCTGGTCCAGAGCAGAGACATTTACTAAGACCAGATTAACTAGCGAACAAATAAAAATACAAGTGTTACAGCCCACTGACCCCTCCCTACTGGCATCTTCACCTTTGACAGAGTATACAGCTTCACTGGCATCATCAGGGAAATATAAGTAGTTGGACTGGATGTATGCCTACAGGTCTCAGAGGATGCTAGCTAGCATTATACTCTTCCCCAGCTCTTTCACCTATGTGTACTTTCCAAGTTTAAAGTAACCTCTGTCATGTGTTTCTGGGAAAAAGTCCACGCTTCTTTATCACATTCTTTCTCTCTACTCATGTAGGCACCCTCTTCTTAAGCACATAATTCATTCAAAAATTCAACTGGAGAGACCAGGCTTTTACACAAATACCCATAAACTCATACCAAGAAGGGCAGGAATATTATTTGGAGACTGGTTGAGCACAAAGTGGAATTGTGCATCAGCTTGGTCCATCTTATCACCTTCAAGGAGACAAAAGCAGGCTCTTCCCAGCAAGTGATTCTAGATAAGGAGAAAAAAAATTTGTGATATATTTATCTTTGTAAAATATGAAGACTAGACTATGTGAAAAGTTAACTGGCTACGCTGTAATGCTTTCTACGATTAATTTATTTCTTTTACATCAGGAAGAAAAATAAAACAAAAAGGGCCTTTATGATCCACTTCTAAAGTTCACATATTATCAAGGAAGAAAGTAACAACCAATCCTTCCTTCCCAACCCCGAAAAGTTGACTGACATCGTTCTATCAAGTGTCCCAAGCTGCAGATAATTATTCCTGGTGGTACTGCACGCATTTCAGATACTTACAAGTTTTGTTTACATGTACTACACTAACAGATTTTAAAGCCTGAGCAGTTTCTATGTTCCCTTTAGTGAATCAATACTTGTTTTCTTTACTATCACTAAGTAATTTACAAATATGGATTTTTAAACAGATTTTTCATTTACCTGATCATACATGATAATTTTGTCAGCCATAGTATACAACAAGGTAGCTTGCGTAATGAGCTCCTTCTTGTTATCTTTGTTTTTCTCCTTTCGAGCCTGCTGCACATAGTACGCTGCCAGAGTATCCAGACACGTCATCTGATCTTTTTCATGGTCTCTGTAGTCCAAGTTACCATCTATGCGTGCAGCTTCCAACAGCTTCACAAAGTCTTCTGTTTTTCCTTGTTTGTAGTATTCCAGCTACAAAACATACAGTTTTAACAGACGATACTACCCCAGCAGGTAACATACTAAGTTGATGCTTTAGGTGTCACACAGATTCTTTTTCCAAAATGTAGGAAAAAATCAGACATAAACGTAGGGATAATCAGACAAAGGCATTCCGATACCACCAAATATTTTTTTTGTCATCGTCCCAACTTAGTATTTTTACATTAAAACAAAAGTGTTAGAGCTATTTATACAAGAAGAATTAACTGGTTTTCCTCTGAACGTCTTTAACTTTTTGCACATTTCATCGTACTTTCTATAGTGTATATACTGCTCCCTCCTTTTTTATGAAGTGCATAATCAAAGGCACAAACCAGGAAAACTATGGATTGAGAAAAAAAAAAAAATCTTAGAAAGCAGGCCTCAAGCATAATTTTTTCATGAAAAAAGATTAAATTAAAATCTTAATATGCATTTGTCGAATCAGAAATATCTGACCTAGAATCAGTGACTGAATAAGCTCATTAAGTTCCTGTTCAGAATTCAGTTATCCCCAGTCACAGAAGTAAGGAAGTGGAAATTATTATTTGATTATGTGAATATAATATTTAATTATACAATTTGTATATATACTAACCGCTAAGGCAATCCATATGTGCAGTTGTGTGTGTTCCTGTTTCAGTATACTTATAACTTCATCACCCTCAGGTAACTGATCGAAGTCAAGCTCAATCACCTAGAACCAAACAATATAGATCTTATTTTCACAAAGCATTAACAATGTTATCTATCATTGAAGTCAAACAAAGCTGGACATTTCAGAGCACAAAACATAATTACTTGTGTTTAAACAAGGTTATGGACAAACAACGGAGTGATAATGTATTGTCATCTGTACAAGACAAAAGTGATGGCCCCTCACAAATATCAGGGAAAAGGCAGCCCAACGTTTGGGACACTAGTCAGGGTGAATCAGCAGAGATGCTAACGCAACTTCTTTCACTATAGACTTCAGGCTTAGAATTTTTACAGTTCAGCTAATAACCAACTTGACTGCACATTGTTGAATTTCTAAAACTTTTCCTACAGATAATACAAAGATCCAGGATACAGTCAAAATCTTCCAAGTAATCAGGTGCCAGAGAATCAATACCTAAAACTTACCTCAGAACCCTGAAATGTTGTAAAGTCATCTATATGGCCAAGAAAATTAAGAGATTATTGAAGTGTTAAACATTATAAAGAAAGGACTAAGTTTTTGAATATTAACAACTGTAGTCATCATAAGCAAATGACATCAACAACTTTTCATCACGCAGGCATTATTTCGTAAGTACTCTTTTCCCATATTGATCTACTCTTCTGATACAGAAAGTGAGGAAAAAGGAACAGATACTCCCAAAGTGGGATGTTTGGGAACACAATTTAACTGCCTGTTAGTTCATCTGCTACTCAGTCATGTTGCCTTTAATATTTGTCATCTACATTACAATTTAATTTTACAGCAAGGAAGAGGTGCAGTTGCTGTACTCAGGCTTGTACCCTGATTACAAACGCAGGGACTCTTTCTCTTAAGACCGGATTGGAGCAATCCAGTTTATAAGGGCTTATAGTTTTGACTATGTAAAACTTGAGAATACCAGCAAAAATACTTCTGCTACTATTGTTATTTTTAGACTGAGTTTGTCTTGCACAGTAACTCCTCTTTGACAGATAATGACGTTTTTAAATTTGGGAAACCTTCATCTATAAACCAAAATAGTTATTAATGAGAAATAGGTATTACCAATACAGCAAGTTACTATGGAAGTAAAAAATGGCAGTTAAAAAAAAAACAAACTATCTTATAGCAATCCTTAGTGATTAATTCAGAACTTCAGGATCCAAGTAGTCTTAGCCATAACTTAAACAGCAGCACCAAGATCAACTATTCATGTTGACACCTCAGACAGAAATTTCTGTCAGAGAGAAAAGCCCTCCAACATGCAACCTACAAAAAGCAAAGTACATTTTGCGAGACTTAAAGACTCAATGGCAGTCAAATGGCAATTTGTTAAGAGCATGGATATATATGTTCACCAAAAAACATTCTTCAACCTATAAGCAGGATGTTTCAATACCTTATTTAGCTGCAGTATTAATTTAGTATCTGCTGTGCAACGATTTAACTTCAAACTTTATAATACCCTGTAAATTTCCAAATACTTCTCTTAAATATTTTTATCCTTGGCTCGTGACAGTCTACCTGAAATAAAGTTAAATAAATTTCTAAACTCACATTGACTTTACAGAGTGGACTCACTGCCCTACCTGTGGTATATGCCGATTTAGGAACATGCATGCTGTTACAAATGAGTGCAGTCGCAAAAATAAGCATCTAACAAAGTAAGACGAGAATCTAGCTGGACAAGGCCACCGTACACAAGCACAAACTAAAGATTAGATACTGTTCCCAGTAGGGTCTTCACTTCTGAGGGCTGCATATGCTCGAAGCACATACTGTGGGAGAAGAGGCTGCCCCTTCTACACAGACGTGTGGTACCGAAGGACCCCGGACAGACTGCCTGACTGTTCCCTGCGGCTCTCCTTCATCAGCAAGCCACTAGGCAAGGACAGGGAGGTTACGGCTAGCAGAGGGCAGACACCGTTCACTGAGGAGCACCGGTGAAGGCAGGCTTGGGTTTCTTTCCGCAAAGCGATACACCTGTGACCCCAACAACTTATTCCTCTCAGGGAAGGGAGCGACACTCCCCCTCGAGCCCAGGACTAAACTACGAGAGGAGGCGACAAACGCCCGCGCCCCGGCACGCATCATACAGCGCACCCCTTCCTCCCCTCTCCCGCCGCCGCCTCCCAGCCCCCGACCCACCTCATCGGTGTCCCGGAGAGGGATCTCAATAGACCCCCGCGACATGATGGCGACACCGCTGTCCGCCGAGCCGCGAGCAGCACGCAACAACCCGTCGCGCTCACTTCCCCTCACAAACACCGACTGACCCGGACGTGGTCGGGCCAAGGGCGTGGGAGGCGGGCTGGCTCCGCCCCCGAGGCCCAACGAACCAATCCCAGCGACGCACGGGCCTCACGGGCCGCCTGGCGCCCGTGCGTGAGGAGGAGGGAGGGCTTCGAGGCCGGGCGCGCGCGGCCCTGTTGCTGCGGTAACGGCGGCCTCGCGGGCGCCCCTCAGCGAGCGGCGTGGCACCGGCGGGCCGGGCTACCGGGAGCCTCCAGCCTTGTCCCCGTCCCCGCCCCAGGCTGGAGCACTACGTGTTGCGCTGTGTGACCTCCCGTGCGGCTGCTCACAGCGGTCTTCCGTGTGTTGGCCTTTGAAAACATGAGCAGTCTCCTCAGGACAGAGTGAGGGCTTACTGGGGACTTGCAGACAGGTATTAGTCCCGCTAATTTATACATATATATCACATACTTACCTACAGAAATATATAGAGAGAATATCGAGAGATAACGCTGTGTATTTATACACGCACACACTGATAACATGGAATAGGTTTGCCCCCGGCTATGCCTCTCCTTGTGTCGTTTTAGAATCACTAAAGGTTTCCATCCAAATGCATTAAAATGTGTGGGGTTTCGCTGTCTTTGTGGAAAAACAACTAATGTGTAAATCCAAATACCTATTATCTGGCTAGCTTAGGTGGTGTAATATTGTTAATACATATTTACATTTTTTTAGCCACAGCTTGATCAACTATTTTCAAATTAAGTGTTTTTGATTATCAATACCGAATCTCATAAAATTCTGAATCCTGAACCTAGGCCCTGATCCTGGAACTTGTTTTGTGTGAGGCATTCAGCCACAGGGAGGTGCATGAATAAAGAACAGATTACAAAATTGGGGTCCTAAATTGTTTTTTTCCAATTATAATGGCAGATGCAGTGATATATTTGGATAAAACACAGCACGCATAGTAACATATGACTGATCTTAGTTATTTTTGCAGCTGTACCAAGGGAAAAAAAGGGTAATAAGACTAAAAGATCCTCTGGCACATTTCTACTAAGAAGATTAAAAAAAAAATAAATCTGTGACATATTACTTACACAGCCCGTTAAAGTCTAAAGCAAACTTGATTTTGTCCTGTGACTAACCATCAACATAATACAGAATTTTGACTGAACTGATAGTCACAACTGTAAAGCATTAAATTACTAAATCTGATTTAAAAAACTAATTGTGAATTATTGTAATAGTATATATTATAGTAGTAGTGACTAGCGTACTTGCAGTATCACCTGTTCTCTGAAGCCAACGCAAGTAGTATTTTTAATTACTTAATATTTTGAATCTCAACTTTTGGTTTTTATTTATGCACTAATTATTCTGAACTGACTTACCTGGTCCAATGAAGTGTAACTAGTATGTCTCCCACTCATATAGGTCTTTGAGTAGGTAGGTGCCATAAATACCTTTTGTAGAGAAACTTTTGCATGTGGCAGGAAAGCGGAGTGACATTGAAATTAATAGGAGTGAAAAAGTGTGCATTTTTTGTTAAGAACATGCCAAAACCAACGTTATGCAGAGCAAGATGCTAATTAATGAATTCCTAAGCCTACTTTTCTGATTTATAGGCCAATTTTTCCCAAAGAAACTGCTTTTTAGATATTCTAATTCATATTGAAGCAACTTGGACTGAAAAGGCAACTATGCAAACTATTAACTTTTATATTGCTTGAAGCAGGAAGACTCCTTTTTTCCATATTCACTGATAATAATAAATCACTATTGGGTACGTAGAACTTCTTTAATGTATAAAATATTGTTCTAGTGAAAAAAGCTTTTTTTTTTTTTTTTACTTTCTGAGTGCTTAGGAACATTTCAAGAAGAGACTTGTTTCCTCTCGCAGTCTTTTTTATGTCATTGAAATTTTTTATTATGAAAATTTAAATTACTAATTTTAAACTTGGATTGCTATCAGTATCAAAAATTCTGATATAAATAGAAAGTAATCCATAGCAAATTAAACTTCCACTTCTGATATGTTATATAGGCAGTGAAAAATAATATTTAAAAACCTCATTACCACATATAATTATAAGCCTTTTTCAGGAATGAAAATTGATCTTAACTAAGCTACTTTAATAACATAATAAAAAAAGCCTTTACCTAGCTGACCATTTATGTTTGAGGTGTGTACACTTAAATAAATAAGCCTCCATTTAGAGCAGCTGGGTGGTGAGAGCACGGTATTTTAGCAGCAAAGTTTCTTTATTTTTGATTGTTAGAATAAATAACATTTTTATTCAGGGGTTTTTTTTAGAGTAAAGATAGGTAGTTTTTTAGAAATTTCCAGTAATTCCATTCTGACAGTGTGAACTATCACTCCAATAGTCACTTGCTGACCTTCCCATTCTGAGCCATGGGAAAAAAAAAAAAAAAAAAGAGATACTGCATTGGTGGTTTGAATAGCTCAGTGGTATGCGTCAGGGAGCAGTGAGGGCCACTGCTCCATCGGGGGGAAACCTAGGAGCTAGGCAGGGGCTTTGCCAGCTGAGACCCACCCCAGAGTACCTGAGCAGGGCAGACAGTAATAAGGTAGGTCTGAGGTCAAGCTGGAAGTGCCAGTCAGTGAGGCAGGGTCTAGCACAGCCTAGTGATTGCCAGGCAGGTCCTTACTGACAAGGTAAGTCCGAGGTCAAGGGAGAAATCAGTCCTTAGGCAAAGGTCCAAACCAGGATGATATCTGTGGCTAGGTAGGGACCTAACTGTGACTGAGCTAGGGACCAATGCTTTTACAGTGTAACTCAGATCAGGACTGTGGGTCCTGGACTGAGCTTGAATGGGGCTTCTGGGCTGTAGGCAGGGGTGTGGCAGGATGCACCAGGTGGGGCTGGTCAGGGCCATTAAACCTTATTGATGCACTTGGAGCCCTGACATGGTACATGATCTTGAAAAGACAGAAAGCAGGTTGAGTAAAATACGGGGTTTGTTGGTTTAGAAAGTGCTAAAAATGGACTTAATAAGCATATAAATTGTTTTATTAGATGATTTAATATTGTGCTAGTTCCTAGAGGCCATTGAATTAACTGTGCATCTCACACTTGCTACAGCAAGGAGTCAGGAACTTCTGTCCTGCTGGCAAGGAATGCTGAAGCAGGCTCTGTTAAATGTAATTTGAGCAATGATGTAGGTATTATTTCCTACAAAGCTAGCTCTTTTAATAAACCAACGTGAAAAGTAACAAGACAGAGCTGTAAGAATGGGTGGTCTTTACTGCTATATGTTAACGTTTTACTTGCAGGTGTAGTATTTTTATAGACCAAGAAACATTTTGTATAGCTACTAAAAATGTATTATGTTATGCTGCCAGAATTAGTAACTTTTTTTTTGTTGTTCGGACTTACTCACATGACTGTATTTGCCTTATTTAAAATATAATTATGTCCTTCTGAGTTAGATAGTCACCTAAATCTAAAGAATTGTTTTGCAAGCAAGAGCTTTAAGGGGTGATAGTTTGTGTTTTGCAAGCAAGTTGTGTATTTGAAGATGGAGAGAGAATGTTTTGTATTTAAAGTACAAAATTGTGAGATGCTTGTATATAGAATCATTTTGGTTGGAAGAGGTTAAGATCATCGAGTTCAACTGTTAACACTGCCAAATTACCACTAAACTATGTCCGTCAGCACTGCATCTACATGTCTTTTAAATATCTCCAGGAATGGCAACTCCACCACTTCCCTGGGCAGCTTGTTCCAATGTTTTTCCCAATATCCAATCTAAACCTCCCCTAGTGTAACTTGAGGCCATTTCTTCTTGTCCTATCACCTGTTACTTGGGAGAAGAGACTGACCCCCACTTTGCCACAACCTCCTTTCCAGTAGTTGTAGACAGCGATAAGGTCTCCCCTCAGCCTTCTTTTCTCCAGGCTAAACAGTCCCAGTTCCTTCAGCCGCTCCTCATAAGACTTGTGCTCTAGACCCTGCACCAGCTTTGTTGTCCTTCTCTGGACATGCTCGAGGATCTCAGTCACCCTCTGGTAATGAGGGGCCCAAAACTGAACACACTACTCGAGGTGGGACCTCTTTAGTGCTGAGTACAGAGTTACAATCACTTCCTTAGTCCTGCTGGCCACACTATTTCTGATACAGGCCAAGATGGTATTGGCCTTCTTGGTCACCGGGGCACACTGCTGGCTCATATTCAGCCAGCTGTTGACCAACACCCCCAGGGCCTTTTCTGCCAGGCAGCTTTCCAGCCACTCTTCCTGAAGCCTGTAGTGCTGCATGGGGTTGTTGTGACCCAAGTGCAGGCCCAGCACTTGACCTTCTCGAACCTCATACCATTGGCCTCAGCCCATTGATCCAGTGTGCATATCGCTCTGTAGAACCTTCCTACCCTCAAGCAGGTCAACACTCCTGCCCCACTTGGTGTCATCTGCAAACTTACTGAAGGTGCACTCAATCCCTTGTCCAGTTCATTTATAAAGATAGTAAACAGAACCAACCCCAATACTGAGCCCTGGGGAGCACCATTTGTGACCAGCTGCCAACTGGATTTAACTCCATTCACCACTGCTCTTTGGGCCCGGCCATTCAGACAGTTTTTTACCCAGTGAAGAGTATGCCTGTCCAAGCCATGAGCAGCCAGTTTCTCCAGGAGAATGCTCTGGGAAATGGTGTCAAAAGCTTTACTGAAGTCTAGGTAGACAATGTCCACAGCCTTTCCCTCGTCTGCTAAGGGGGTCATATTGTCATAGAAGGAGATCAGGTTTGGCAAGCAGGACCTGCCTTTCATAAACCCATGCTGACTGGGCCTGATCATCTGGTTGTCCTGTATGTGCTGCATGATGGTATTCAAGATCTGCTCCATAACCTTTCCTGGCAGTGAGGTCAGTCTGACAGGCCTGTAGTTCCTTGGATTCTCCTTCTGGCCCTTCTTGTAGATGAGTGTCACATTTGCTAACCTCCAATCAACTGGGACCTCCCTGGTTAGCCAGGTCTGCTGATAAATGATGGAAGGTGGCTTGATGAGCACTTGTGCCAGCTTCCTCAGTACCCTTGGGTGGATCCCGTCTGGCCCCATAGACTTGTGTGTGTCTAAATGGTGTAGCAGCTTGCTAACCATTTCCCCGTAGATTATGGGAGGTTCATTCTGCTCACTTCATGTTTAACTACTACTGACTTATTTCTAATCCCTGTTTGTCAGTTAACTGGTTGCTAGCCTCTATTAGCACTCTCATTTCTATTAACCATATGCTTATTTGAATTCCTAGCATCAGAAACACTAACAGCAAAGTAACTTGAATTTTAATTTCTAACATCATCACCTAGTGTTAAAAACTTGTGCCCTGCAGACCTAAAAGGTGCAAGTAACTTCACAAAAAATAATATAACACTAGACTTATTCTAAATACTCTAGTATATTCTGTGAGACTTAAAGCTGTTACCCTGCAGGTCCTCTTACCTAGCACGAGCATGCCAAGCATTTCTGTTTTGTACAGGTCTACTTCTATTTATTATACCTTTGGTTTTAGTTTGCCTGGGTTGCATAAAATGTAACATTTCTGTACTCAGGAATATTGTGGAGCTGAGGCTATAGCTGTACTGCTTTTCAGTATCCTTCTTCATGTGGCGTGTAGGGAAGCATTTCTGTTTATTTTTCTGTGGATGCAGAACCTGGTCTGACCCCCGTACGGTTCATGGTTGGTTTTCAAAGGGTGATTTTTTTTTTTTTTGGGGGGGGGATAGTTTTTGCACTGATAGCCTTCTACCTTCTGTGTATTGCACTTAGCTTTGATTAGTAGGTATAAAAGTGTAGTTTAAAAAAACCCAAAACCACAGAAACAGTACAGTCTTGGTTTTGCTTTGCTTTATAGAGTTTCTCTTAGAAAACTGTACAGAGGCAGCTGTAGGATGCAGGAGATTTTCTTTCTGTCCTCTGTGGGGCTAATGGAAAATGAGTTAGTTCCTTAAAAAGTTAGCTGTACAAGTGCAATTCTATAAAATTAATTTTTTAATGCTTAAACCCACAGTTGCTAAATATAAAGCTGTCAATTAAATGCTTTGTAAATATGGTATCATTATTGCCACCTTCAGGCAACAAAAAGAATTATTTGTTTTCAGAGTCACTATCCAGCATTCTGTTTACAGAGGGTTTGGGCTTATACTGTGGGGTTAAGTTTAGTATTTTTTCTAGTCACAGCCTTGCATTTTCCTATTGAAGTAATGTTTTTTCTTTGGCCGTAGTATGTTCCAACATGTCAAAAATATGCTTACTTGTTCCATGAAGCTGTGATTGATAAACACCAATGATAAATGATATCAGTGATATCATTCATCAACGATAAATTTTATTTGAATGATAAACACCTCATATACAAAGAGCTACTTAGCAAAAGCAGATGTTTTTTTCCCCCTTCTCTTCCTGGTGAAGGCTTTTTCAGGGATTATGCAATAGCATTACAGATTTAAAATGCATGTCAGCAATTAATAGGACATGTGAGGATTATACAAAGACTGTAGAGGTATCAGATGAAATTGCAGTATTGAAATGTAATGAGTTAAAGTGTCACTGATTTCTAGTATGGATTGCTTGCTAGAAAGAATTAGTGTCTTTAAGATTTTAATCAGATTTACACATAGAGAGAGATTAATTTTTTCTTACTTATGATGAACTTCAGGAATTTTTCCATTCTCTATTCTGTCTCTTTCTAAAATACTTAGTTTTACAAAAGCTTGCACTTGGAACAGAGCAAAAGTTTTAAAAAGAAAAAAAAAGTTTGAGCTTTGCCAAAGCTTTCTTCCAGGAGGACTCCTGAGTTCTGATACCATGTTCTTTGGAATGAAATTGTTCAACACACAGATCAAAATTACCTAATGTTTTAACAGAGATATTAGTAACTAACCCAAGAACATTGACATCTAGCATCTCCATCATCTTCTAGTCTTTTTGATACAATTATTTTTCATAGAATGTTTTTTTGACAGGTACTGTGACATAAAATAATAATGCTTAATAATGACAGTTATTTTTCATAAAATGCTTAAAATAAAATTTGCTCTCCATATTCAGTGGAATGTTGTTTGTCAGCTGAAAATCGAAGGTGGGAAAAGACTACAGAATATGTACAGAAATCAATGTCTTCTGCTACTATAATTGCACTTTGGAAAATGTTAGGAAAGTAGTGGAGGGACTACGTTTTCTTTAAAATATCTCCTCCTTGCTTTGTATCACTGTTAAAACAATTCTTTTTATTCTGAAATCTGTGCATGCTCTCTAAAAAACAAGTTTTAACAGAAAGTTTAAGGAAAGGAAAACACATTATACAAGCAAGTACTTGAGTGTAGAAGTCAGTTCCAAAAATAACAATGAACACTTGAGCTGAAATTCTCAGGAAGGATGAAGCCTGAGAATCAGCCTGAAGACGAAGAAAGCTTTTGGGAATATGTCAACAAATCGTTCTCTGTTTCCTGGGGGTGGCTGGTTGTTTTCAACGTCGTTTTCATTAATCTGATTTATAATATAAACTACATACTGACTTCTATACACAGAAATTAAATAGAAAAAGCAATTAATTTTCATGTCTCTAACATCCATAGTCTCTTCTCTGATGATTTACTTTTCTACGTCTCTCTTCTTTTTGTCTTCTACAGAATCCTTTCCACTTTTGTTTAAGCACTTAAAGTGACCGTGTTTAAACAGATCAATGCCCTTACTTTTTGTGGGCAGAGCTCTATCCTGCCAAATGAGATCTGAAAGATCTGTTCAGTAGCCTTTGACTGCAAATACCTCCTGTCCTGGTTTAAAAAAAAAGAAAAAAATTAGAAGCTGATATAAATTTCTTTTGCAGCACACAGAATTCTTCTGAAAAGTAAAGCCTATTTGTAATGTGCATGAAAACATGGAGAGCAAAATCCCAAGTCTGCATAAGGAAAAGGTTGGATGTCATGGATGTTGCAGAAGCTGGGTATGATTAATATTGTAGTTCATAAATGCTTTGGGGTTCCTGCCTGTGTAGATGTTCTGAATATGTAAAGTTTAAGATGTAAACAGGAGACCCAAGCTTGGAAGTTTGGGTTCTGTGTTGATTTTTGACACCTGTCTTTTTAATATTTTTCTGAGTAAACATTTAAAGCTATTAAAAGCTTATTCCACAACCTTTTAAGATCAATTTTTTAAATGATTAATGTCAAAATAAATAAATATTTGTATTTTGAAACAAAGTATATGTACACACGCACAGATATATATTTTCCCCTTCCTTACACACATGTGTACCTTATATTTAATGTATAATATATTTTATAATATACTATATAATACATTATGTATACACTTTAAATAATATACTGTAAGTAACCTAGCTCTTCTGTCTGTTTACATATCCATGTACTTAGATTTCATGGATGTTTCCTTTGACCTTAATAGAAACACTGCTAGAATACATAGCTTCAGGTTGAACAGTATTTACTCTTAATCACAGCATTAATTGTCAGAGATATTGGGACTTTTTTAAGGTTTATTTTATGTTCTCACTAGTGTATTTTCATATAACTTTGTGCCCCCCTTCTCCTTTCTCCCCCCATCTCTAACTTTTCTTTAACAGCTCTTTCTTACTTTTTAAATATGTCATTAATTTTCGTTGGGCACACTAATAACTTTAGGTCCTGGGCAAAGAAAATAGTAATTTTTATTTTTTTCCCCTCGAGATGGCAACTGTTGTTCTACTGGATCTAATTACTTGTTTTGAAGTAGGTATCTTTTTCTGTAATTTATTTCATCCCAAGAGGAAAAAGTGAACTTTTAAAACTTGACCTTTATGCCAATGATTCTATATAATGTCTTAACATGCATCTTAGTATTAATAATGGAAAACACTTTATTTTTTATCATCCTACATTGTGGATGAAAAACAAATTACTTTAAAACTCCAGTGTAATAGCACAATGTTTAAGAAATGTCTGTTCCGTGTTTCTGTCTAGCACTTGATGTGTTTACTTCCACATTTTTCCTGAAAGGCCAGGGACATTTTGTTCAGTCATTTGAGAAGTAATGTGGATGGATGCCATACTTGAAGACTGTTTTCATACCTCCTATCAACATGTAACTTAAGTTTACAATTAACTTGATCCATGCAAGTAGAGCCACTGATTCTTAACTTGATCAGGCGTATGCCTAGCTATCTTCTTGAATTAAGTCCTCAGATTGGAAGAGAACTAGTAACTGTTATCATCCAGAAGCATGTGTTATTTTAAGATGCGAGGAGGTGTTCTAGGCACTGGTTCACTAGATAACTTGGAACCTATTTCCGTGTGTTGCTCTGAGTATACTTTCTTGCTCAACTTCTGAAGCCATGTGGCAAGTGGATAACATTGTTGTGTGAGCGACAATGAATATCCATTTGAAAGTAATTTAACTGAACAAGTACCTGTTAACTGTAACTTCCCAGAAGCAGGTAACAGCATTTAGAAAGAAAAATGATGTACAATTGTAAGTTTTCAGGCATTCCTTTCCCTCTTCTCGAGGCATCTTTTAAAATCGGTATTCCCTGATTTGTCAGGGTGGTTATACAGGGAGATATTGGACTTCATATTCTCAACCTATGTTGCTAATGGAGTCTAGGCTACGGTTCACAGAGTAGCAAGCTACCAGGCTAGAAATGCGGTATTGCAAACTGCCTGGAAATTCTTGGTTTTGCATATTAATAGAACAATATCTATCATCCTCAAAGTGAGTAAAACTGAATAGTGTGAGGAATGAAACTGGCCTCTCTCAGTAAGCTGCATATGGATGTCTGCCTGGAGTTCAGAGCTGGTTTCATTTGCCAAAGGGCAGTAGTGGTACTGTTAGTGTCTTGTACTCCTCTGCTGCTGGAATTGCCATCCATGATGCAGTATGTTTATAAATAAAACAGTGTTTCTATCTGCAAGCTCAGCCTGGGATGTGAAGTCGTGTTCTTTCCGGCTTGCACATCACCACTAATAGAGCTGCTGCTGGAACTTAGTCAAGAATTCTGTTGATTCAGAAGCCAGTAAAGAAACTCCCAGAACTATGTTGCCTCTGCAAGTATGAATAGAAGTTTATTTATATCAGTCAAGTGACTATGCATGCATACAGATCAGATAATTTAAATGAAGGAAGATGCAACTTTCACAAGTTACTCTTTCTGGTTATTATCTCACTGGGTAAAGAGGGGCTTCCATTTGCACCTCAGCAGATTATTTTGCAATTTCAAGGTGAATGTATGGTAATTCATAATGTGCTGGAAACCCAAAACTTCTAAGAGAAACACTTTTAACTAGTTAATAACTAAATATTGTTCATGCATAAATCCTTTGTGTTAATCAAATGTAACACAACTCAAGCAAGAAACCAGGCAACTCACATAGGCAAAATTGGTAGACATAGTACATTTGGCAGCTATGTAACTCAAGTCTGGAAGAACAGATATGTATGCCTCAGATTCTCACTTTTTTAGTCATATGTACTTCTAATACTGAGTCCTTTTTTAACAGTGCCAAGGGTGGTTGTGTTTTCTAATGTAATCTTAAAAATATATGCCTCTTTCTAATACAATCTTAAAAATATATACTTCTTTCCTAATTTAGCTGTGCCATGTTGTGCAGAAGCTGTATACAACGAATACAATACTGATATTAATTTGTCTGAAACTGTAGCGATGGAAATCCTTCAACCCTTGTGATCAGTTTCATTGCTTAACTTTGCTGTTAAAGTTTTTCAGAAAGTTTAGTCTGAATTTCCCTTGCTGATGTTTAATGCTGTTATGTCCCATTCAGAAGTAGATAGAAAAAGATGTCTTTTTGCTTTCGTTAGGGTAATTTGTATTTTACCATGGAGATGTAAATGGAGCAGTCTGTTTGGTTCTTTGTAAACAGATGCTGCTTTATGAAAGATTCTATACACCATCGTAGGAGACGTGAAAACCATGAATCCTTTGAATTCATATATATGTGTTGGTAATGTCACTTCTGCAAACATTTCTCCTAATATCTTAACTCTAATACAAAAATACCTGTATTGCTTCCCCTCAGAAAAGTTCAGTCTTGGTGATTTCTAATAGGCCGTTATTACTCATTAACTGGGGAATACAGTCAATTTAGTAGAATCTCTTATTGACCATTAAGACTGTAGGAATACAAAAGAAATAATGAAGTCGTGCACAAGTTTAGCAATGATACGTCTAAAATAAGACAAAACACTTCTGTAGAACACCTCAAAAATTGGACATTAGTGTAAGCATTGGAGAAAAGAATAATTTTGCTTAGAAATTAAATTTAAGTAGACTGAAAATTTTGAAGAGAAAATTTTGACATCCTTTTGCAAAGCTTTATAGCAGATTTAATAAGATTTAATTCTCATACAACTGAAAAACTTCTAAAATAGCCAGTCAGGATCCTGACAAGTGTTTGGAGAAGCTAGCTTTCTGTTCTGTGTTGTATTATTTTGTTTTTTACATACATCCATTTTAATGGTGTCTTAAAAGCATTTTTGATTTTGCCCTCCTAAGCAGAACCTGCCAAGAGTTGATGACAATAAATTACATCAAAATCCATTCTTTACTAAAGATTATAATAGGGTTACTAAGTTCTCTTTGTCACTTGCACAGTTTTGTATACATAAAGCTATGTATACTCCAGGCAGCTGGAGATGAATGGCTGCTAATTTTTCTGATCACTCTGATCTTCCAAGCTTGGGAGGTTTCTCCATCATATCCTTTTTAATCTCCTCCTTCAAGTTACCTGCATGGACTTGCTATTGTTGTAGCAAGGAAGGCTGGTAGTTCTCTTTGGAGCTTTTTACATGCTCTGAATAGGGTGGTTGTGTAGCTCTGAAGGCTGCTGTGAGGTATCCTAAACTTTTAGTGCATGAGGGAGAAGACACCTACTTTGAGGTTAAATATATATACACTTTCCAAACGGACCTGGTAAAAGTATTGATCACTTACACTCTCTGCCATAAACCTAGAGATTCAGCCTGCTGTACTGATTTGAGTGTTAGTGAACAAGAACATTCTTCAATTGATTGTTTCCTTCCTTCAAAGGAAAAGTGTTAAAACATTCACATAAGATAGCCTCAGGATTTTTCCATGCAAATAATCAAGCTCTATAAACATCAGCAGAGGGCAGTATTGAGGTATAAATAGAATAATAATTGAAATTGAAATTAAAAAAAAGGTGTTGCCATGTGTTTTCAGTTTTCCTTCATAGAATCACAGAATAACTTATGAAGAAAGGGGTCTCTGAAGGTCACTGGGTCAATCCAGGTCTCAGAGAGCCAAATTCAAAGTTAGATACAATCAATACGGTCATGGTAATGTGTCTGCATTATTAGGTATTTTATAACAGCCTGCAATCACATTAGTTTTCTCTCCAAACCACTTTTATATCCAGTTGTGAGACAGGATGCAAAGCATGCCCAGTGCTGAAGTGTAGTTAGTTTGTCTGAATAATACTAGAAAAAAAATGCTTAGCCATTTTTGTTTACAAGGCCAGACAATAGTGTTTTTTAACAATTGCTCTTATGTGTTCTCATCAACTTTAATAATAATAGGCAAGCATTCAGAAAAAAAAAATTAGTCCTAAGAGTATCTTGTCTGTTACTTCTGCAAGGCAAGACTGACAGTGTGGTTATATATATGTAGCTTCTGTTGAAACAACGTCTTATTGCTGGGTTTTTTTGTTTTTAAGTGTGGTTTCTATAGTATTTGCTACTCAATAGTATGATTTTTTTTCCTACACCTTTATTGGAGAGCTGAGATAGTGACAGGAAGAATTCACAAAAATGAATATTGCTCTAATGTTTAAAAACTTTTTTTTCAAGATGTGCTGTATCGAATTTGTGGACAATTTTATAGAAATCAGAGGCTTCTCCAAAAGAGTAAGTTTTACTAAGGACAATTTTCCTTTTTAAATATAAACACAGTCCTAGCCTGTCATCATTACTTGAATCAACTTGAGTTCCTTTTTTCAATCTGCTTGCTTACATTAGCTAAAATTTTATTGGCTAAAATGGTAAACTGTTGAATTTTGTAGGATACAGCATTTTCCTTTAGTGAATTCTGCAATGCTTTTCAAGAGTGTATTTGAGACAAAATTGCAGACTTCTGGGCTGTGGAACCAATGTCTATTATAAGACACTAACAATGCTATGTTAGGGAGTTTATTGACGCTCATGTCACATAATAGCACTTCTGACATTTACTTAAACCATTTAGATACACTAATAATTTGTATAATTGACTTTAAGACAAATGTTTTACTCCTGTCTTCAGTCTGAGAGGCAATGTTGTTACATCTCAGTGTCTAGTTTTCAATCTTTTTTTGACAAACTGTTAGTTACAATGTTTATTCAGACAAAATATTTGTGATTCTACTTATTAAATACAACTGCTAAAAAGGAGAACATCTGTTTTTTAAATTTTCTTTTTGCTCCTAGAAAAGTGAATATTAAGAGTATTGTTAAGTCACTCTTACAAGTAACACAAATGTTTGCCTACTTCTGTTAATTGCAAACTGGAACAACTTGTAAAGAGTTTGTTGGCATCTTAAAAGCACTTTTACCTCTCAATTAAATCAACGAGGTTTGAAAGCTGTTTGACTAAAATTCTAGCTCTTCTCAGATGGCTAGCTACCCCTTTAACATAAGTGGTGGAGTTTAGTTAAATTGGCAGTTTAGATTCCTGGCAAGTATCCAAATGAATTAGGTTAAACTAGCTCAGGGAAGTGGCCCCATGAGCCACATGCATTTTTCAGTGTTGCTGTGTATGTATCCTTGCAAGAGAAAATACCAGTTGATGTGGAATTCAGTGAAGGCTAGAAAGTGCTGCTGGAACCTTAGGGATGCAGACTAGGCCAGAACTGTTTTGTTATCAGTACCCAGCAGAGCTTGGGTATGGTATGTATTTCGGTTGTGATCAGAATTTTGGCAGGGGTTATATGATGTCTTATAAGCATAGTTACATTGCTTGAAGGCCTGCACGGCTTGGGTGGGCCCAGTTTGTGTATCAGCACTGTGCTTCCCAGTATCTCCAGTTCCTGAAGCAACATGAGACTGCTCTTTGTGCCACCGTTAAAAGTTGGAGACAGATCCAAAAGAGTAGACAATATATTTTGATCACTGATAATAAGCTTTTGTCTTTGATGGATGGGAATGTTGTCATGTTGGAATAATATAAAGTCAGAAAATGTACTCCCAATTAGTATGTTATTTAAAAAAACCCAATATTTAAAAAAATTCTGAAATATTCTTAGTTTCAAAATGCTGAAGATATCTTTATTTTTTGTTTAGATAACATCAGTGGAAAATTATTTTTCTATTTGATTTAAATAATATTTTATATTCAACATGCAGATGAGTAATACTAGCTGTAGAACAGAGGTAGGCATAAGCATCTGTGAAGGTAATGTGATAGTTGAGTGTGATAGAAGGTGATGGCATGGAGGTGAGAAAGTACTTTTGTAGTGGGTTTTAAATGGTGTACAGTGTGGAAGACTTGGGTCCATGCAAAGCCCAGAAAAGTTAAAAACAGTTTAGGACAGCTGCTAATGACAAATACTGTCTTTTCTGACTACTGACTGAGATTGTATAATAGCTGGGCTTTAAGCAACACAAAATTCACAACTTGGCAGTCCCAGCAGTGCTAACGTGGGAAGGGCCCCTGCTGTAAACTTGTATCTCTGCTGCAGAAAATGTAGCTCAAAAGGGATATCAGGGACAATGATGAGGGATTGACCAAACCTTAACAACATGGAAGTTATGAATGGCCATTGTTTAAATTATCGCCCAAGGTACAGTTGTGAACACCATTGTAAACAGTAGCACATTTAGCACTCCTGCTGACAATCCTTCTTGCAGTGAGCATTTGGAGTGTTCTTGGTGAAAAAGAATGCAAGGTCATGGATTGTATCATCCAGTAACTGAAAAAAGTTGAGATACATGAAATTATGTGGGAAAGCAGCTGAATTATACGTGGTAGACTGCAAAAGGAGCATATCCCTAGTGCTTTCAGAGGTAGGTAGTAAATCTACAAAAAAACAAATAATGATTTTAGTCATGACCTTGTGAGATCAAAGTTATTCTGATTGATTATACTCAAGCGCATAGCACTACAGATCCTTCATGTAACATCCTGTGTTTTGCTGTTCCCCTTCCTTCCCTGCCCCAAACCCTAGCATGTTGCCCTCAAATGGCTGCCAAGCAGTTTTGTATTTGCATAATGAAATTCTATTGCGTATACTTTAAAAAAAAAATAAAATTGCACATCATTGTCTAGTTTTACATGACAAGCTTTACTTCATCTTCATAGCAAATTATAGGGAGAGTTTTGTGACCTTTTCTGTTATCTTAATATTGTAAAGTTTAGTTTCAACTCTTTTGGTGACTTTTCCATGAGGATGACCAATTGCTCTCTTGCTTAGTTTATATTCTGTTACTATTCTAATGGGATGAGTGAAGAGGAGAAGATACTGTTTATTTTTACTTTCCTCTTTAGGGCTTCGGTTTGTGACACTTCTCTGTGAAATTATCCATATGTTTCCTTAGTAGTTTTCAGGGAAGAGTTAAGTTCATTATTATACAGAAAAGGATGACATCCAAGGTGCTGCTCTTGTTTTCGCAACTTAAATTTTGTTCCAAAAATTTTGTTTAAAATAAAATCAGTGTTATTTACCGTCAAGGATTTTTAAATGCTTCTTGTATTATAGAACACGTTAGAGTGAATTTAAAATCCTTCCTTTCCCCAAATTTGTTCTGAACCTTTAAAAAAAAAAGGGGGGGGGGGGAATTTCTTATAAACATTTGTAGGGGCACTTAAAAACATAAGTTTCTTGGATTTCTGGAATTGAAAGCAACTGTATATAGTGCATCTTCCCAAATCCATGTAGCTAATTATCTACAATAAACTTTCTAACAGCAAACAGATTAGATCAGTATATCTCATATGAAAAGTTTTATGCAGGTGCTCTACCTCTGATCTGGAAACAAAATTGGTAGGAATTTTCCATTTATTTTGGGAAGACTGACACTGATAACGATGGATTATCTATGGGTTCTTTTACTAATGAAATGTATACATAGCAACCATATAAGGAAGGAAGCAAATCTTTTGCCTTTCTTTCATTCATTCAACTTTTTTTTTGAAGAAATGGTAAATTAATTTAATAGCTGTATTTCCAAAAGTGAGAAGGTGTGTCTGTACTTGGTTCTCTACAGTGCCTGTCCTAATGGGCTTCTGAGCTTGGTTAAGGTTTGTAAATTTTACTATGTTCTTTGAGTCAAGTTCTTGACTTGCAACTCTGCAAGTAGGAACGGAGGTACAGCACTGAGGAATAATTGGCAAGTTGGTATTACTTAAGTAAAGTTATATTATTTTTCTTATTCCTGAGATTCTGTAAAAAGGAAAAAAATAAACCTGAAATTCTGTCGTGGTTGAATGTCTGGGTAGTTTATGCATAACTGGAGCAGTGGGCAATGGCTACCTTACCTTGCTGTGTGGCAGTAAGCTTGACTTTTATGGACTGTTGATGGCTAAATCAGTTGTTATGTTTTTTCTAGCATTTTCTCATATCTGTATTTGAAGACTCTGAAAGAACAATAAGGCAAGAACCCTCCAGCAAGTATGCTGTATCTTGACTTGGCAGTTCAAAACCATAAACCTTCAAAGGCCAGTGGTAACCCTGCTTACTTGTGAAGAAGATGGGACCATGCTCAGGCAGTACTTAAGCCTGCTGACTCATTTAGTATATATTTTCTGCTAATGCACGTAGTACATTCTATACAGTATGTGTTCTGTGTGACATCAGAACAACCAAAACATTATGTGTAATGGAAAGGATCAATATTTTGGAGGCAAGATTAGGAATACAAGATGCTTTACAGTCTGAGTGAGAAAAGGGCTTACATGGGGGTTAAGCGCTGTGGACTGTAGGGCAACTTACTGCACCTCCTAAATACTAAATGCATACCTGAACTAAACTAGGTGCCCCTGAGCAGTGTTGTCTTTCTATGACTGCAAAAATAATAATGATTTTATTAGCATATTCACAGACTTTTGTCAACTTTGTAGAGTTATTGCATACAATGCTATATGCAGTGCTGCAAGCAGTGTATGTGAAAAATACAAACCTACTACTAAGCAGATGAAGGGGGGGGAAAAGCACCTGGAAATGGATGAAATTCTATGCCGAATGTTTAAATGTCACACCTTCTTGTTATGCTTATGAAATGCTAACCAGTTTGTTAAATCTGCTTTCTAAATGCAAAACTTCTTACATAAAGGTGACTTTAAGCCAGTGCCCATGCTGGAGGGTGGGAAGTGACAGGCAGCTGCTTCTACCCCCAGGAAGCTGGAGCCAGCAGTGTGGAATATATGGAGTAGTGGCATCTGTTGTGTTGTTTGTCTGGACCATGTTTACTCCCTCATTAGGTCAGCTCTGAGGAATGAGGCTGACTGTGGTTTAACAAATACTACTTCTTAAAATGGCTTTGTTTCCCAGATGCAGAAAGCTGGGAAGAAGGGGGCAACGAAGCAGTAGCAGAGGTGGACTTTTCTTGTGGGCAGGCAAAAGAGGAGAAATCCTGCCTCATTTATGTGTGATGGAGGTGGGGAGTAAATATCTGCTGAAGAAGAAGGTGAGTGGAGGGTGGTGCAGTGAGGTGGTAAAGGGTGGTGGGAGACTGCCCTCCTGATGTTTTATAGGGGTCAGATATGTTTGGAAAGGTGAGGGCTTGAGTTTTAGAATCTTAGGCCTAGAAATTTAGGTCTGTTTTAAGACAGGATCTGCTATATCCATTTTGTTCTTGTAAGAATTCACGTTTGCTTGAAAATAGTTGGACACGAATGTTACGTGTATGCTCGTGGCAGACTGTGCCTTGCCTCATGTTACATCTTAAAAATCAACAGGAGTATGTTTGGGGCTGTCTGTTTGGCTGTTGATTGTTGGGTTTTGTGGTTGTGTCTTTTTTTTCTGGAATGAACCTTGGAAACTGAATTTTCAGTTCAATTATGAAGCACCTGTGAAGCCATTAACGGCATGGCATAGCCTTAGCCTCTCTTCTGATTCTGCCATTTCTATTCATGTGAATGCTAGGCACTAGTGTGTAAATGTTTGCTAATGCATGGGCTGCCTCATGTTTTACAAAATATCATGGGACATGCCTGCTAACCTTCGTGTCCATGGTGGTTTTTTGTTTTGTTTTGTTTTTTTTTAATTGACTAAAGTTTCTGGGTAAGGCTCTAGCAAAAGAACAACAAAAAGTATACAAACTATGGGTATTGCATGCCTGGTAAATTTTAAGGACTGCATATTATGAGCATTCAATTCTCTGCCAACTGCAGGGGGGTTGGGCTAGATGATCTCTAGAGGTCCCTTCCAACCCATGTGATTCTGCGATTCTGTAATGTAATTGAAGTGAAAATTTATGCCTCCCAGTTTGGGGGATGCCATTTTATTGGCTTATTTAAGTAGTTTGCTTTTCTCCTCTCTCCTTTTTTTTTAAACTGTTACCTTAGCAGTGTCTGTTTGTCTCCTTAAGTCCTGTGGCTAAGCAGTCAACAAGTGCTTAGCACAAGCATAGAATTTTATTTAACTTACAACTGGTCAGGTATTTGCTTCATGGTAAAAGCCCATGTGAATGCATTGTTCTTAATATGGAAAATTCAGTAGTACTTGCCCAAAATTAAGAGGGGTAGTGTACAGGTGGCTTTGATTAGTGTTGCTATCTGGTGTTCTCCCAACTCTTCTAAACTTTCTTTTTCCTTCTTATGTCATATTGAATGTACAGAAGGAGCTGGGATGTTGAACAGGTTTGCTTTTAAGCTTTTATCCTCCAGAGAATTATCAACTATTGCAAATCTTAGCATTCCGGAAGGGTAGAAAGGTGGAGCAGTTATGGGTTAAATGTATTGCACTATAGAATCATGAATTTGCAATTGTTGGAGGCTGCACAGGATACTGAAAGCACCTCTGGGGACCTGTGAATACCAGTTGAAATGTAAACAAGTATCTTTAGGACTTCTGGTCCCTTCTTCCTCTCAGAACTTCTCTCCCTCATCTGATGTCTGTAGAAACTTCTGTAATTTTTTTCTCACTCTTCTTTGTCTCATCTGTGTTTATCCTTTATATGTGTCCTTTTTCTCATTTGCAGTCATGCCCCTGAGTTCCAGTTCTAGAAAACAAGTGAGAGCTGGTCTTTCAAACGTCTAAATGCCTGTGAAGAAAGTGAAACAACAGAGTTAATATTAAAACAAGAAAGATGGAGTTTCAGAACTATGTTCTAGTCATCTCTGTCAGTTAGTCCTGCTCAACAAAGCTGCACGTTTTAAGTTTTTATTATTTTTGTACAGCATGTTTCTCATTTGTGAGCATAGTTGTCTGAGTATAACATGTGAGGAGCTCTAAGGTCACACCTGGAGGGACTACAAGACTTTTTTTTTAATTAAAGAGATAGTTTTAATTGTCTTTGCAAATATCTAGGAGCTTTAAATGGACATCAAAGGAGCATTAGTCATGATAGAGCCTTTTTAAGCAATCTGATTTTTCCCAAATATATTGGGGTAGGCTACTTACTGAGGACTAAATGGTAATGGCTGAATGGAGGAAAGAAGTAGAGACTTCTGGGCTACAAAGTAAAGAGTCTTAAGACCTTGACGGTGGCACAGGTAAATCCACAGAGATGTGTGTGAAAGCAGTGTTTGCACTGCTGTTTAATTTCATTAACCAAACAGAATGCATACTACATAAATTTTGTAGAGGCTATCTCCTAGGAACAAAGACCTGGAAAAATAGTGAAAAGTTTCAGAAGCACTCAGTGTTTAACAATGGTAGATTTGTATCTTCTCCTCTTCCTCAGGACTACAGGAGAAAGAGGTCTAAGCCTGGTGGGGGATGCTATGGAGACATTCAGTTATATCAGTAAGGTCTTTGAAGGCATATAGAATATTTGAGGGTACAGGGATGGGCAATGGGGGAAGAAGGCAGAGTGATAATGTAGTAAGATCTATCCTCTCTTAGCTAGCATCCATGAAAAAGAATAAGCAAGACAAGATCAATTGTGGATTATGCTTAAAGATATTTACCACAGTTTTATAATAAACAATGAAAGACAGTTTCACGGTGTTTACATATAGATGAAATTGTTTTCAAACATATTGGGATGTGACTTTTAAGACCAAAAAGTTATTGCAGCACACAGCAAAAAATGGTAACACCTCTATGAAAGCTTAAGGCCAGGCAAACTTATTCAAACTTTACAAAAAAAGTTTACAACAATAATCTTGTATTATACTGATATGTGTAAAAAGGGAAGGCTTTCAGAAACCAAGAGAAGTGCTTATCTGTGTTCCTCTAACTTGTCAGTTAGTGTAATAAGATATCTCCTGGATAGGAAACTGAGTAGTAACTGAAGCAGTTGCAAGTCCAAAATGCCAGCAGGATTAGTAAAGCTGACTGTATTCTTTATAGGGGAAAAAGTCCAGAATCCTCATTAGGAGTGATATTTGTCAGACAAAGATTTTAAGATGATGGGGCTGAACAATCAAATACCTTGCAGCACAGATACGACAATATCTGCAGGCAGTTGGTGTGAATAAAGAAGCAGATGCTCAGATGGTAAGCTATTTATGACAACAACTTATGATATAATTAAGTGAAATATGTAGAGAAGTGGACAGTAGAACTACAACTAAGAAGCTGTGAAGATTGTTGCTTTCCAAGTACCAAATGACACATGAAAGACATCAGTCTATCCAATTATAATCTGTGGCCTTCTCTTTGCCTTGTATGACCTAGCCACTGTAATATTCAAATAAAAAGCAGTAACTTATAAAATCATAATTAAGATACAAGTTTGATCCTCCAACTGTTATATTGATTGCCCTCTTCCTTTTACTGGGTATTCACAAGTGGATTAATTCTCAATATTTTGAAAAAAAAACCAAAAATAAAACCAAAAACACAGAACAAAAACTCCAACACAAACCAACCAAACAAAAAAACCATGGAAAAATTTGAAAACATACTGCAATAAAAATAAATTCCAAATTTTTTGCCTATATATTTGTCAAGAAAATTTTTAAAGCTTTCACATGAAATTCGCTGGTTTAGAGTTATAACTAAATTTCAGTAAACTAAGCATTTGTAAATGGAGCCTATCATGATGGGATAAGTAAACACATTGTAATAATTCAATGCTTAGGTATCTTCCCTGCCACTGCTGCCTCCCTCCCCACCCCCACGCATAGTCTTCCTGACATTACCACTTAGCAGGGTACTAGTAAATGAGCCAAAAAATCTTTGCCTCAGCACAGTTCCATTGACTTCATTTGGGTTTCAGTGATGAAATTCAGAGATGAAATGGAACCACAAGAGTTCAATGATCTGCACAATGATGCAAAGCATCAGATGTATAAGGAATCCTACTACAGTAAAGTCATTTTTCCTGAGACAGTCCTTTTCTGAGAAGTTGTTTGGGGGGGGGGGTTCAGTGGTTGGTTTTTTCGGTTTGATTTTTTTTTTTTAACCTAATATTGAACTGCAAAGTCTGTAACACATTTAAACATAAGATCTTGTAACTGAAAGTAAAACAGCAGTGTAAGAATTTGTCTGTGTATCAAACTGATAGAGAAAGACAAATTAAGTAGGATTTTAGAAATCAGGTACTGTTAGTTTATAGCAAAGAGGGGTTTTTGTTTGGTTGGGTTTTGTTTGGTTTGGTTTTTGTTGTCGCATAGGTATTTTTTGTTGTTTTTGTTTTTCCAGGAGGGAATTATACCTGTGTTTTCTTGCTGTTTAGCAGATTAATACTTCTCCTGTTCATAACTATCATGGGATGAATTTTTTATACCAATACAATCGTGTTACAGCAAGTTTAACAAAACCCCAGAGCGATGACAATGCCAGTTGGTGTTACAGCAAGTTTATTTGTAGCTGATAAAAGACACTTTTACGCTTATATTTTAGTTGTCCTATCACACACTCATTAACATGACATATATGTGCTTGTGTTTTTCTGAAGGAAGCGGTTTGATGGAAAGTAACCATCTCAAGCAGAAAAGGCAGAAACTTAATCCACTGTTAAACTACTCTTGCTTTTTTTTCTCAGAGGAGAAAATGAGTCATAACTAAGGCAGGGGAAGAATAAGATAAATAAAAGCTGCTCACAATAGCTAATAATAATTACAAAAAGTACCATGCTGATCTTAGGATCTGGCTGTTGAGAATAATACATTTAACAGCAACATTCCTTGGTAAATTCATGAGAATAATCATCAAAATATTTAATAGGGAATGGGGGCATTCCTTCTTGTAACAAGTATCTTGAAAGGCCTCTTTTTTTTTGGTGAACTGTGAATAAAGCTGTGAACAGGACAGTAATTTTCCTGTAGTCAGTCACTTGAGGCTCTATCCAGCTCTCACTAAAATCAATGGCCTAATTCTTGCATACTTCACTGAAGTGAATGGGACCTCAGGTGTATGTTTTCTCTGTAATAGGGTATAATGCTTGCTTTCTTTTTCCATGTAAAGACTGAGTGGTCTTACCTACACATGAAAATGTGAATTGTGAAAATTCTAAACACCATTATTTTTTTCCTCCTCTTCTGTGTCAGATGCAAAAGGCCTACATACACCCGATATATACATATGTATCTGTCTATATTCCTGGCATGAATTTGCCTTGTTTTCATTTAAATGTAGGATTACTGCCATAATGTGTAAGCACATATTATAAAATTTGAACTTCCCTCTAAATAAATTTCTTATTACCTTAATTTTCTAGAATGTGTAAGTTAGTGTTTAGTAGTGAAAACTGGTTACTTACTTTCAAAGGGCAGTGTCAAAAGGGAAAATTTTATTAAGATATACTCGCCTTTTTCTGTCTTTATGGTTTTGGCATATAAGATAATCATAATGATGCTTTTGATTAAAGACTATTGTTAGGACAGCTATACATAAATGATAAATTATGTGGTCTGAATTTTAATGGAAATCGCTTTTTGTTCTCATCAGCTTTGCTTCTACTTAAGGTAAAGGGAAGTTATGCAAGCTTGTTCTTCAGTCATTTTCAGGAAAAAAATATATTTAGGACATTTTTGTTATTCCTTTTTTAAAACAAATCCAAACAACTTCAATAAATAATGGAGGGAGAAGGAGACACAGGCAGAGTGCTAACTTTTGATCGTACTGACCCATCTATCTTCTGCAACAGAGTTAGTTATTTAATTAACAGTAGGGCACAAAGATCCTAACATTGTTGTTCCTGACACTGTAAAAATAATACTGTTGCTGTCCTGAAGAGCTTGCAGTATAAACATACTCCCTCTTGATATATTTAGTCAGTAAGAATAAGTTGAGAGAAATTGACTTAAATAATTTTACCAAGCAGGTAGTTTTGCCAAGTAAAGCTATTTTAAATATTTAAAAGTATGAAGACACATTATCAAAGGGACATAGATGACACTTACGTGCTTCAGTCTCCAGCAGACTCTTTATGCATGACTCAGTGCAGATTGCACAAATACCTAGAGTTTATAGAAGTAAGAACTTCACAATTGTTGGGTTAGGTCTAATCAAATACAATGTAACAAGTAAGCCATTGGAAAAATACTGGAAGGCAACAAAGGTGGCATTCTAGATGTAGAATAAGCATCTGTGCTCAGAGGGCTCAGTCTTATATTTTAAGGAGAAAGAAGATATTTTAATAAAGTATATTTCATTAAAGTAAATATTGATAAGTAATATTGCTCTATTTATACAGCAGCAAAGATCTCAAAATACAGCCTTTGCTCTTGGAAGAATAAAATGAAACAAAGGAGTTGTCAGAACAATGTAGAAGAAAAACAGAAAATCCAACCATTACTGAGACTGTGATAAGTAATAATAATTTATTTCTGCCATATTCCCAGGCCATGTGAACTTTAGTTTTCAAACTTAAACCAAAATCAAAGATCAAGTGTCATCTCTATTTCATACCAGGTACAAATATTTAGAAGTATTTAAAGCAGTAGAAGAAAAATCATAAACTAGGGTGCAAATGGTTCAAGCAGCTCAGTTGCAGCTTTCTGATAGTGGAAAACTTAGAGGTTTCCACAATGCCCAATAAAGGACTAAATCCTTTTCAAAACAATGAGGTTGGAGAGCAGGTGTTCAACAGGTAGATTGTAGAAATAAGTCTTCAACAAAAGCATTACCTGATAAATATGTAAATTTGTAGGACTTTAGCATGCAGTGGAATGGGCAATAGAAGTTTAATTGATCTCATTGAAGCCATAATATCTTAAGGAAGTAAACAACTTCATGAATAAATTTAGAAATTACTAATGTGGTGAAATGTTTCAAGTAGAATGCTCATCAAACTTAAATAATTTGAAATCTGTATAAAGACTTTGATATAAAGCTTTGCAAATAGAGGAAAAGACTCTCTGAGTGGGAATACTTTTTTCCTGTTGTAGCATGGATAAAATATTGCTTCTTATTAACTATATAATGACATGTGAGACTTAAATTATTATGAAACTTGTTTTTTTCAGGTGACAAATGCTGTAACAGTTTTCCCTTGGAGGTGGTTCTTTCGAACATAAGCATGCAAAAGGGTCTTCAGATATTGCATGCTATTAGTAATAGGTGTATCCCCCAAAACCGTCAGACAAAACCTATTTTTAAAGAATTCCAAGACTGTAAAATTAGGCCCTCAGTTAGGAAGTGATATTTAGAAGCTTTTTGTGCTTAAAGTCTCTTAAGCAGATGTTAACTAGTGCAGTTGCAAACTTGTGTTTCTGTATGTGTTGTATAGTTTATATCAGTGCTCTGATTTTTATAAACAATTATAATTAAAAGACATTGTTCTGGCATCATACTGTTACCCATTGTCAAACATGTATTTATTCTCAGTCATTTTGGATTAGTTAATACTATCACTATTTAAAAGTAAAGAGCATTTAGCTTCTATAAGTCTTCAAAAATCTCTGTTACTTTCTCTTATGGCACTTGCTGGGCCTGTACGCATGCTGCTTATAGTTTTTCCCAGTCCTATCTGGCCTTGAGAACCTTCCTAAGCAATTGAATTTTGAAGTTTTGTAGGACATAAATGGAATAATCACATGTGACTCTATGGTTCTGGTTTTGCTTAGTTTTTCTTGCATTATGCCAAAAGAGAAGATCTAATAATCACATATTTGTCTTTCAAAACATCTCAGCCCGATGTTTTTCATCCCTCAGCTTTCAGCTGAAGAGGATTTGTGCAGCTGACCTTCACAACTTTTAAAAGAAAATCTTTACTTGGGGATTTGGCACAAAAACTAAGTATTTAAATGACTCCTTGTATTACGTTTCAATCATTGTCCTCCGAAACACGAATAAACCTGGAAAGTGAAATCAATAGAATGCAGTAGCACTTAACAATAGAGATTTTTAAAAAAGAACAACCTGATAGGCAGGTCTCATAATTCTATTCTCAGTAGGTGTATTTTCAGAAATCATGCTTGCAGTTGCAAAATAAAACTTTCTTCATCAAGTCTTTCAGTTTCACTTGAGTTAAAGACAGTTTGTAATACAAAGTTAAATCTGACCAGCTCTTGGTTTCATGCTGTAAACAAAAAGCATGTTTATTAGCACTTGCATATTTCAGGTAGAATTTTCAAAGCACTTACTGATGTAAAACTGTGCCCAGTCTGAAAGAAGAGATCTAACATTAACTGATTGTGCTGAAGGAGGCATAAATGTGGTGGAAAGTAAATTTCATGTGACTTTCTTACTATTTTTCTAAGTATCTTTTAGGTAAAATCCTTTTGCAACAAATGTAACTGAGTTTTAAAATCTCTGCCTTGCAAAAGCAATTTTAGCAATACAATGCAGTTTTAATTTGTGAGGCAAGGTAATAAAGTACAATTGAGCAAACACTTCAGATTTCTGAGATAATATTTTGATCTTATGCTCAGGTATTCAGTTTCTCCTTATCTTACAATGGCGCTTCCATGTGTATGGTGGTGTTCATAGTAAATATACCTAATCCACTCACTGGCTTTGTACCTGTGGGAGAAACCGATTTATCAGCATGTAAAATGATTTGACTATTGGAAGAGTACTGTATAAGAAACAGGCAAGCCATATTGGTTCAGATTTACTTCAGTAAGTACTCCTTTTGCTTATAGCAAAGTTTTAGCCCCCTGGGGATAGATTGCTAAGTGTCAAAACAAATTTTCACATTTTCTGAGAGAAGTCACAGTTCTGAGTTTAACAGTGAGCTCTAGATTTTGAATTGGAAAACCAGTTATTTAATCAAAAGTTGAAAACCATGTTGTCTGGAAAGTGCAAAGAAGTTATTTATTCTGAGGAAAATAGTTAGAAAGCTGAGGAAAGGGAAATAAAGATAGATGAAATCATGAAGAATTATCTAAACCAAAAAACGGAACACTGTTTGGGATGTCAAGCAGTATTAGAAACAATTGAAGGCCATAGTTTCTAGTCATGTTTTTCTGAGCTAAACATATGAGTGATATGGTCTTGTTGAGGAGAAAGGTATGTCTTTAAAGGCATCTGAACTAGAGTTAATTAGTGGAGTGACATTGTAGCTGGCCTGTTCCTTAGGGTTTTTTTAATGTGCTACTTATTTGGAAATACATCTTTTTTGAAGGAATATATGATGTGGTATAGATAACATAAGCCAAAAAGCCAGATCAGTGAGATGGGATATTTGGTATTGTAGAATTTATGCTATTTGTTTCAGGCTTCCGACCCACTAGGCTACACATGAAGTCTATAAAGTCATCTTCTATGGTCAGAAAGGTTTGAAGATTGGGTAGGAAGACTGAAAAGCATGTGGCGGCAACTCTCAAGGCTCAAACACACAGCAGTTGTAACGTGTCAGCTACTAAAAGTAATGAAGTATGTGCTCACCTGCCACTAAACAGATACGGAAAAAAATTTCTACCATGTGAGGTAAAAACACTTTGCTTACACCTCAGTGAGTTATAGCTGATATTTGATCATTCGTTAAACTATAAAATGACTTATGTGTAATCATTTCTTCTGTGAACTGAGGCTTTAGGAGAATTTTAAAATGTTGTAAGAATCTATAAAACTTTTTACTAAACATGTATCTGAATAATATTCTCATATAAGAATATGGCAGGCTAAATTTTGAACAAATTCTCAGATGCCTTTGTCATTCATCTGACGTAATGGCTGTTTAATTTCCTTTTTTAGTTGCTTGCTACTTCAAAGCATTTTATTGCTCTGTTCTAAAAATCGCATTAATTTATCTGTTGCTGCCTTTTATAGTCTCAAAAGAATGTCAGACTCACTGTGAGAAATGCAAGTACTACAAGGAGGTGATGAAGCAGTGACTTCTCTCCTAAAGACTCAGCTATATGTTTAGTCTTTTCTCAGTCTTGCTTTTGGAAGTGCTCACTACACAGCAGCATGTAGAAACAACAGGCAAATGCACCTCTGTTTCAAGTGTACACAGAGGCAATAGCCAGTTGCTGGTGGTTGTAGCTATGTAGCTCTCATCACAGGGAGGGTTTAGTAGAGTGTTGTGGCAGTTAGAAGACTGTTCTACCCACTGGGAACTACTGCTAGTAGTTTATATATGTTTGTGTTTCTCCTTCCGAGAGTCTCTTTTTTTCATCAAGTAGAGAGAAAATAGTATTTGCATGTTGAATTTACTATTCAAGTAAAATTTATTGAATACACAGTCAGCTCTAATACTAACAGAAATTGGCCTTAGCAGCTTGGATACTACCTGCAATCTCTTGGCACCACTTTTGTGGTGCTTCCTTTTTAGCCATTGTTCTCTTCTGAATAACAATACCACCAATATACTTATTCTGTATTAAACCATTTGTTTAAGAGAACTTTGATAAGATTTGACTTTCAGCAAGTTTAAAATGTGATTATTCATCATTGTGACTTTGGTCACTGAGTCTAACAGCTCTAACAGCCTAACAGCCAGGTTTCGCTGGCCTTTTCCTGGTCTTTGAAGTGCTGAAGAAAAGTAATGTTTCCCAGACTGGAAGCTTATGCTCCCTTCTTTTTGAAAGTTCAACAGCAGTTGAAAAGTTCATAAAATAATGCTTTTTCTTTTTGTATGCTGCAGGGGCTACTGTGTAGATTCAGTTAAATGTAGTTAAAGAATTGCAATACTTAGTGCATGATCAACATAACCTTGTCTAATACACTCATGTTTAGTATGAGTTTATTAAGTTTAATTTTTTAACATATTAATTTTAATGCATGCTCTATTATCTATGTTAGTAGTCTCTAAGAAGATAGATTTAAGACCCATCTGCTCCACTGGACTTTGCAAATGTGCTGCCACTTTTTTTCTTTTATTGTTTGATCTATGTATGTGCTGGGTAGCTGCAGCCCATTTGTTGTCAGATCAGTGCAGTTCATTTTCCATGTGAAGAGTTGTTTGTACACTGCAGAACAACTGACAGTAATTTTCAAACACCAGAGTTTCTGTAAAGAAATGAGACCAATAAATCAAATTTAAAAAAAAAAACTATTGAAAAGAATAAAATCTTAAGGTACTCTAAAAGCTAAATTAAAAGTAGCCTTGTGAAAGTATAAAAGGAATCCTTGAACTCCCATCTGTTCCTTTTTGCTCGGCCATTATAGTCTCTTTAGATGAGATACCCCAGCCATTTCAAGCAATCTTGGTATTTACAGAGGTGAAATCGGGGAAGTGTGAGCTATTTGTTCTGGATCTATAGCAAAAGCTGCTCTGCTTCATGGTTTGTAATGAAAATATTCTTGCTCTTTTCAAATGCTAGAAGGGCGTCCTCTGTGCAGAAGCTGATAGCAATGTGTTTTATTTCTGTTGGCATGTTGTGTTTTGTCCATTTGGGCAGCAGGAGATATTGTGTATGTCTGTGTTTTCCTCTTTTGCTGTAAGTTTGAAAAATGCTATCAGGTTTCCCCAGTCTCATATCTTAAGTTTCAGCACAGTAACTGGGCAGTAGAATGTGAGTTAGCGATTGAGCATGTAATCAAATGGGGAAAAATAATTTTGCTTTATTGGCAGGGTAAACTGCAAGGTAAATTTTGAGAAGAAGAGAATAACTGTGTGGACAGATGTGGACAGACTGTTCCAAAGCTGTATCTTGTCTGTGGTTCCGTAAGAAAAAACTGGCACTGTGCATCTGTGTGTATTTGCAGGGCTATGGTTTGTATGTAATTCAAAGCCAAATTTATTCCTATTTAAGACCTTTTGTGTTAGGCTAGTCTCTTAACTGGGCAAAATATAGTTAAGAGAATCTAATCTACTTCACATACTGCATTTAAACCTACTTTAACATGATAGGACTGTGAAAGTAAGCTTGAAAAAGGGAATGATGAGTCAACCTTCTTGAAAGAGGGAGTTAATTTCTTTCTTTTTCCCCCCTTACTTCCCTGTGAGATTTCCCAGGGTATTTGACTTTGCTAAAATGGCTTATTTTGGAATTACCAGCAACCTTAGATATAAAAAGCGAGAATATAGATTTCCTCTCCGTTAATGAAGTTGCTACTTTTTAGGAAGAGAATGAAGTAGTTGTTACAGGTTAGACTATGGGAATTTGGGGTAAGTGTGTGGTGATATGGTGCAAGAAAACATAAAGCATTTATGTAGGTTACCAGCTCTGTTGCTCTGTTTTGCCTCCTTACGAGGGTGCTGTCACCATAAGGCCTGTCTCTTAACATCTATTCTAGTGTTTCTTTCAGGACGGTGACGTCATAGCATGGTATCTAATGTTGAGAATTCATTTTATAGATAATGACTGAATGTAGAGATCTAGACAAATACATCCCTATAGTTAAATTTATGCATCCAAAAACCAAAATGCAAGATCACTTTTTTACTTTGTACAGCACTGTCAGTTTGAAGTCAGTTTTGATCGAGTGGTATGAACTAGATCAACAGTCATTTATTTGTTTTTTTCTTTAGAGTTGCTTGTCATCTCACTTTCCTTTTCAGAGAAACAGTGTGACCACTGAAGTCTCCAGATGTCAACACAGAGGCCATAGCAGTTGCTCACATGACCATTGGAAGAAAGCGAATCCAAAAGCTCTTTATTATTGAACTCATGTTCAATAGTTTTATTTAGCAGAAGTTTGGCTTCCAAAGTGGGATTAAGCTGTGCAGTTGCAGAGGTGCGGAAGCCAAGGTTTTGACTAATGGTATTAGGAATCTAGTAAAATGTTTGAGTGAGTGGACGTGATGCAGGATGTTAATGCATCAAGTGGTTTATCAGTGCACTGAATTTAATCCTTTTAGCCTTCATACATAAAAAGCTTGACAGGATTATTAGTAAAGTATTAACGAAATCCACCAAACTATGCATATGTCTAGAAAGTATGACATGTACCGAACCAGTAAAGTTCATTTTTTAAGTTCTCAGAAAGATCGCGCTGTGAAAGAGATGGTTAAATGGACAGTCACAAAAAAAATTAAAGGCCCTATTTTCTTGGAGGCAGATAATGTCTTATTTAACTGTATGTAGCAGATTTTTGACCATCACTTCCCAAATAAGTAAATCTGGCCTATAAAGTGGGATGATAAAGAGAGATGGATGCTAGATCTAGTCATTTTAATTACCTGGATTTGTTCCATTGAAATGTGGTTGCCAGGATATTGTTGCCTGAGTTATATAGAAGACAAATGCAGATGCTATATTCTTGCTTGTACAGAGTATAAGGATGACAACATTTTTGCAAAGTTTTCCCGTCTGAGCATTTCTCATGCAGTTCAAAAATACTGTTTAATAGTCATATCTGTATACTTGAAGTGTTGCATTTTCTCTGCTTCTTAATGTGAACAGAGAAGTTATTCTGTATGTGAAGAATCCATCTTAGATGAAAGACACCTCAGCAAGGTAAGTGATTAAATTTGAGACATATTTTCATTTAATTTCTGGTTTTATACTTGTGTAAATCAACAGGTTCAGATCATTAACTGAGCATACTACTCCACCAAATCTCAGAGTTTTATAGACTAATACAGGATTATACAAGGGCTAAATTGAAGAAGGATAATTCAGGCTGCTTCTTCAGATGACTTGCCTTGTAAGAATTTATAAAACTCTGGCCCCTGGGCACTGTAGCCTGGAGTGTGACATACTGGTACTAAGGCAGCATGAACGAGCTAGCTTAAGTACTAGCCTAGCAAAGGCAGCACAAAGCTAATTAAGTTATCACAATGTCCAGACTGTCTTCAATGTTTCACTTGAAGTTGGCTTAGCTATACTTGGCCTAGAGTGTTAGGAATGTACAGGATCAGGAGAGGACTTTTTTTTTTAAAAGTCAATTAATGACATTGAGTTCATGGGGAAAAGAATAGTTACTCCTGCAGGACGAACATGCAGCTATCCTGTAGTAGATAAGACAGCACATATGTTCAAAAGCTAACAGGCATTAAAGAGAATGTCTTTATTTTATTTCTTACTTCCCTTTCTTAAATTTGCATATTTGCAATATATAGATCATTTGAATGTTGTAGTTTTCATTAATGTTCCCTGAATGATAAAAACAGAGCATAAAATCTATCTTTAGGATAGAAAATGTTGAACTGTCTTTCAGCAGTTTGGTTTAGGGGCAACTTATTTCAATCTGACTACACTGATTTTTAAATTTTTCCTCTTCTGATTAATAATGAATTCTCATGTTGCCGAAGGGGTTTTGGTTTCTTTTTTCTTTCTTTAAATGTTTCATCAGTAAAACATTCCATAATCCTGTTTTTTAAATATGTTAACTTGTGGTCAGGATTGGTCCTTTCCTGGGAGCGATGTCTGCTTAACATTCCTTCTTTGCAATACTGCATCTTCATTCTCCCATGCATACACAAACAACCCTTCTTTCCCCCTTCCTTGTTTCTATTTCTTGCACGAGTTAAATTCTTCTAACAGTCAGAAGAATTATCCTAACGTTCCTGTGATTTGGCTAAGAAATATCATCTTATTAGCATAAGGCTTTTCTCATGGTCAGGTTAAAAGAAGATTTTTTTTAAAGAAATAATATTCTTTTAACAAAATTATGACAATAAAGCAGTCATAGTTAATATGCTTGTATGTATACGTATGTATTTTAGCAGCACCAAAAATTCCTTCATGCAGTACCTAGAAAACAGAGGGGGTTTGTTTTGGAGGCTTTCTGTGGATGATTCTCTATAGTGGTGAGAGATTTGCAGCTTCCTGTTGAAAGCCTGGAATTTAAAGTGATGTCAGGGGATTGTATAGTTTGTTGCATCTTTAGCACAGCAAAAAGTACTGGTCCAAGTCTGAAGCTGCATGAAGAATAAAGAGGAATCTTGCAATCTGGACAAGAGATAGTGTCAAGAAACAAGGGGGTAGGTTTTAAGACACATTAAAACAAATTATATTTTTCACCCAGGCTTCCAACTGCTGTGTTGAACTCTGGTAATTCACCTTTGAAAGAGAACAGGGTGGCAGACAATAGCAAAATGAAGCCTTTTAAGTTAATGCAGTGATCAGAAAATGTGCTTGATTGTTATAAAGCATCAGGAAAAAGGAAAAAGTAATTTATAATAGGGATCCACAACTTATCTTCAGTTTTATGGCACGTCACAAGGATTCACCTTTGATCTATGGGTGTCCTGTCCCATCCAGTGTATGGGTCAGCACAAAGACTCAACTCTGCTGGCAGAAAATAATTTTGTGAAAATTGCTGTGGGAACTAAGGCCTGGCGAAGAAAATGGAGGTGAAATTTTTACTAGGCAAATAAGAAGGTTACTAAATGTAGCAGAGAAAATTAAATGTATTAATATAAAAAACAATTAAAGGAAGAGAGGAAAGAGGGGGGGAATTAGCTTCAAAACCATGAAACTTCAAAAAAACCCGCAGAACCCTACCACAAAACCAAACCAAGCAAACAAACAAAACCCCATTACTTTTGGGCTTCTGGGAAAAACTATCCAACTTTATTTAAAATAACCTCAAGCTCAAAAATCAAATGTAAATGCAAAAATATGTGCAAATTTTACTATTGGTTGTGTGGAGGGATTGCCATTCTCCTGCTGCAAACACACACAAGCTTTGCATTCTCTGAGATTATTGCTTGACAGCTCTGATCCTTTATATATTTCAGTCTTTAAAATCTTGTGCTTTCTTACCTTTGTTTTTTTCACACATCTACAATACTCTACATGCAGGTTAGTTTTTCCTGTGTATTTGTGTACATACTTATATCAATATTTCGCATTTCTGTCTCTGCTGCAGTTTGTAAATGGGTGTTTTTTTCCTGTCTCATGTTGGCCTCTCTCTAACAGCACTGGGACATCCATGTAGTAAAGGGTATGTTCTGTCATTCCCAGTAGCAGCAAGATGAGATGAGGTTTTTCATAAAACCACTTTACTGTATGGGTACTGAAGAAATGGCACATGTCCTTGCAGCTAGCTTCTGCCCTAGAGACAGCACAGATGACAGCTACCAGTTTCCTGAGTGGTTCTGATTAAGTTTTGCTGAAGAAGATTTTATGCACCCACTTTTAAGAAGCTGTTCAGCAAAAAATCTTTTTTAAAAAAGTACCTGTTGTACCACAGCTTTCTTAACTTATAAGAACAGTGTCAACAAAAAAATGTTATAATGCTTCCTCTTAAGAACACAGCATATGAAATCCAGTGGATTATAGGTTGATCTAGCTAAGTAATGGGACAGAACATGAAAACTATAAGTAAATTCTTACAATTGATTTCTCTGCAGGTGGGTGGAGACCCAGTCACCCATTGCATAACAGAATTTACCTGTCATGTGTTACCAAAATGTACAAGCAAATTAAGGTGTACACAAAAGGCAAGGCAATATTACCATACTAAAAAGGGACATGAGGTGGTCTGTGGTAATCAGACTTGATATAGAATAATTCTATTTTGTCCAAAGGCATCTTTAGACTTTTGACCGATGTGTTTTAAAAAAGGATGGTAAAATGGCGAGTAACAGTTAAGTCACTCTTAGAAGGGAAATAATCCTAAGCTTTACTTGAGGAAATCATGGAACTTTTCAAATAGCCCTTCTGTTTTATGAAATTGTCTTCTGTTTACGTGGTGCTGTTCTGATAAGTGAATCATTTTGTTTTTCTATAGTGCAAGCGTAGTTTGGTTTTAATTGTGCTGAAACTTATATGTCTTTTTCATTTTTGGAAAACCTGAGGAATAAACTGGAATTCACTGCATGTTTTAGCAAACAATAGATATTTCGATGAGGTACCTCATGACTTATTGCTTATAAGGCTTTAAACATACTATCTGCTCTCAAATTGTGCCACAAATGTGGTCATACTCTTCTTGTTAAGGCTTTTGTTAGACTGCTGTACTGAGCCCACAGGGCTTGCGTGCAGTAAGTTTCCAAGGATTTCAGTATGCACTGACATGCTTGCCTCCTTTGGCTCTGGCATTTTTCCTCTGCTGTTGCTTCATAGTAGTAGGATTCTAAATCCCAGCTGTTTTGGAAACGTGCTGAATGTTTGGTTTTCTGTCTTGTTTGTCTCTGAGGGCAAGTAATTGACTAACAGATTCCTCACATTACTGCATAGATATGATGTCTGAGGGCTATAGTTCAACTCTTCCAAAAATTATAGAAGCAATACAAGAAACAATAGTTTTGAGAGAGTCCTAAAACAACATGAAGCTTTATTTAATGGCATGAAAAACACCCATTTTCAACAAAAAGAAATAAATCTTCCTCTGCCTTTGTCTTCTCTCATCTGCCTGAAACAGTCTGGGGGGTGAAAGATGTCAAGGATCTCTGTCATCATTATTGTCTTCTAAACCATGAAGTCTGTCCGACAGTACATTTTATCCTGACTGGGTTTTTGCTAGTTACCTTGCCTGTTTCTTAATGTCTTTTTCCCAGCTTTGTGAAGATTATGCTAGTCTCTTCTTTGTTTCTGTGGACTTAGTGCATGACTTCTTCCTGAGAGACTCCTCCTTTTTCTGTTCTTGTTTAAGGAAGAAGGGCTTCCAAACCCCATCCCTGAAAAGCATAAAAGTAGTAGCTCATTCTAACTCCAGACAATATCCTTAACATTCTACTTTTTTAGTCAGAGCAGTGGAAAAATTTCAGCCTTTTCCATTGCTCCTAGCTTGGTGAATATACACTCTACTAGCAGAAATAATCTTGTTCTATGGATACAGCAATTTTCATAGTGATAGTATTGTACGATATATTATTTCTCATTGATACATAGAACAGTTCCCTGAATCATTACATATGTTCCATTGACTTCCACTTAATTTACATGTGTACATACAGTCTGTGGTAAAAATTGTAGCAGAAAAGCTTAAAAAGACTTTCTAAGCAGCCTTTTTTGCTTGTCATTAATTTATTAAGTTTTTTTCCAGTCCATGATGCAAAAACAGTTACACATCACTCCAGTTGGGTTCCTATTGGTAAGAGGGGTTATTACCACAAATCAAAGGAATCTTAATAGAATTTTATATGTAAAGTTCAAATCCCTAAGGGTATGTCTGTGTGACTTTTGCACATTTTTTGTTGCCCTCTCCTGATTTCAGGTGGTTTAACAAATGACTCACAAAACCACTTGTGTAAAAAACTGCTGTTCGTTGCCTGTTCTATTTGATGGTGAGCTTTTTTCTTCCTGAAAGTACCAGCAGACTCTGTATATATAGTTTAAAATAAAAAGAATGGGAGAGATAGTTTAGTCGTCTAGTGATAGAATGGATTATAATTGTCATAGATTATTAGTTATGGTCAATCTACTCAGTTTAAACTGGCTGCCAAATTTGGATTTGGGAGGAATTTTCTCCAGACAGTACAGATAAGAGCCTGTTGTTCAGTTGTGCTTAAGTTTTATTGTTTTAACAAGGGAAAATACTGCTAGATGTGTTTAGGGTTTTTTGTTTTGGGTGGTGGTGGTGGTTGTTGCGATTGCTTTTCCCTTCCTCCTAAATCTAGGATGACAATGTGTAACGGCAGAAAAGCAGAACCCAGGTAGGGACTGAATTCCAGGCCCTCCTATTTCTTTCTGTTACCAATACAATAGAGTTGTAACTGGGTATTTTGGTTTTCATTTCAGAACACAAAACAATTTTTTTTGTTGTTCCAGATTTGCATGAATCCCTATGAAATTCAAGCTGATCAAATTCTACTGAAGCTTCTACAGAAGTCCAAAGTAGTTTTAGACTTAGTTATATAGCTATATCTAGCTCTATCTAATGTATCCTTACCAAAGGAAAAAAAAATTGAGTTATGCGGAGCATTGACTTAGCTATATATGTTTTCTGATTTCTGCAGCTTGTAAAATTGCATGGTATTTCTACATGCTCATTTAAGCTTTCATTTCTTTTTCTTTTTTTAAGGTGGCAAGCTCATCATATGATATTTTACATCTTAACTTTTTATATGTAGAACTGCCTGATGTCAAATAATTGTGCATATTCTCTTCTGTAGCTGAAATAGCTTGTCTGCACCTCACTGGCATATTGACTGAATCACTTCCAATTCATGCTATTCTTTCTCAATTGTTTGCTTTTTACTGAATGTTTTCAGGGCTTTATTTCAGTTGGATGTAAACTCAGTCACTATAAGAAACTGCATGTGAAAAGAGAAATCTGAGTTAAAGGAATTTTTTTATATTTTCATCTATAAAGTTTTGTCAAAGCACAAATACACTTGAATCAATTGGGAAAAACATATTTGCTAGATACAGCATTCCATTTTTCTTTTGCAAACAAAGTAGAACAATGGTAGTTATGTAAACAAACACCAATACACATTTTGACATGATCAGACTTTGAGGAGTTAAGAAAATACAAGAATCTAGCATAGACTCAAGAATATAAGGACTAGCAGCCATTCGAGACTAAAACCTGAAAAGAAATAAGTAAGTCTAAAAAATGTAAATGGAAAGACCTTAAGTCTTAGAATAAAACAGAATGAGCATAGTAGTTTTTTTGAAGAGGCAGCAAAGCAGGATAGAAAGCAAGTTTTAAAAAGTTTATCAGAAAGTATTAGCCAACTGTGCATTTCCACAAAGAGGGATCAAATACTAGAGTGAACAAACAGCACATGGAAGCCCAGTATTTTATTGTGATTGTTCAGCATGCTTTTTGTTGTTTTTCCTCTGGACCAAACTTTGCCTTGCAGAAATCAGTAGTTCAGGTCTATAAAAAACGGCTGTCCCTATAGTCTAAAAGGTAGATGGGTAAAACATGATATTTAGCGTGCTTTTCTTCACCCAAGCCCTGTTTGTTTGGGGAGGGTGAAAACTTTTGTGCCTAATAATACCTTTGATTTAATTGTCTCTTATTCTTCTAAAATGATAATTGCTTCCTGTCAAAATTGCAACTGCATGGTTTTCCAAGAGGACTAAGATTTCAAAAGAAGGGGTTGTTAACTTTTTGTAGCTGTTTTTAACAAAAAACCAGCAGGTTATATTTACCTCTGTGCATTAGTTATTTTCCCTGACTTTTTTCTCAGTAAGAAATTAGGATTCATGTTTGTGAATCAGGTAAACAAAGGGTTTGGGGCTTTTATTTATTTTCCATTTTCTAAATTGTGATTTACTACCTCTCCTCACCAACCCATCTGAAAATATTAAAGGATATACTGTACTTTCTTTATGAGCTACTACACTTAATTGTTTAGAGTGACTTTTATAGGGGAGTATACTTTTACGTAAATGCATTTGGTCTGTGGTATTTCATGCTTATAACTGAGTGTAAAAAGTATTTTACATACATTTTTAAAGAAATAGTTTCCATATAAGTAATCATATGCAAATTGCAGTCTGTAGCTGCATAAATGTAGGTTGTATTGCTTGACTGTTTTAATGACATTAATTAAAAAAAAAAAGATTGTGAGAACAGGAAAGCATCATGATACTGTTAAAGCAATTTTAAAAACACTGCAATGCGGAAACTTTCGGTTTGTGATATAACTACTATCTGGCATAACTGATTCTGGTATGAAAGACCACCATGCGGGTTCTGAGGATGAGGACAAGTATGAGGGTTATTTTATTGTATTTATATTGAGGAATCAACCAAGAAAAAATATTTTTCTTGGTGTCTTGAGTAAGTTCCTTTATCCCACACAGTTAAATACCTTCTAGTATTAATACAACTGTTCACAAGAAGTATGGGTTTCAATGCACAAAGATGGATGAAAATTGTCAGGTAGAGTATTCTCCTTGAGGAAATAACCGTTTTTCAAATTGTGTATTGTTCCAAAAGACGAATGTCATTTTAGCTTACAATTGAGGGGGAAAAACTGTATGTCAAGTAAGTGAAGTTATAAGTACATTTGCATAGCCTGGAGCAACAGCTTGGAGAAGGGTGAATTGTATTTAAATCTCAGGTTGCCTGGAATGCTATAATTCTATAGCTATATAATTTGTCTCTCTCATAATGTCATACGACAGCACTTCTGCTGTGGAATTGGCTACTTTACAACTGATACCCCTCCTTGGTTTTTTCTCTGCCTGCAGCTGCCTTTTATTCTCCAGCTCTTCCCACAAAGAACATGTAATTGAATTGTGTTGTACAGTAGCCAGATTTCAGAGGGAAGGGAAACCAGAAATGCTTTGCAGCTCACAGTCTGGGAGGAAGGGGAGTCATAAGCTTTGATTGACAAGCTGCTTCTGAGAATGATGCAGGCACCTAGGACAGGTACATGGCTTTTCTGGAAAATATAGACTACCTAAAACACCGTGAAGCCATGTGATTAACTCAAGAAACAGTGGGAGCATTTCCAGGGAAAAGGAATGCTCATAGTCACTTTCCCTAACTGAAGCAAATACCACTAATGCTGTCAGTCAGAAGAGAATGATGAAGCAATATTGAATAGTTTTATTCCTTCGCCTGGTAAAAGCTATGCAGCTTGTTCTAGGGAAAACATTAATCTGTCAAAGCCTACGCCACCATCATCTCCATCACTGTGTGGAGGATTGGAGCATGGTTTTGTCTGTGCTGTGTTTACATTCCTTAGAGTATAGTGCACTGTAAAGGCCATTTGAGCACATGATTGTGTTTGAATCCCATTCAGGGTGGATGGAGAGGGCTTTTGATGCCAAGCTGCTGCCAGCTGTTCTTGTCCTTCTGGTAAAAGCCCAGATGTTCTGATGAACGTCTGTGGGCTAGGAGGTAAAAAGTGAAATGACTTTCAACATGCCCTGTTTCATCTCTATTATAAAAATAGAAAAGCTGTTTCCACTCTGTTCCAATCCTACTGGAGGGAGGAGATAATGGGAGCTTGCTACCAGCCTGGGATCTGCAGGAGTACTGTGCCCTTACTAATATTGGTACGTTATACTACAACATTCACTTCAAAGCGTGGTGCTATGACACTCCTAGATACAGCACCCATCTTTAATTTGTATACATGGGTGTACTTGCTGGCATAGCTATGTATCACACTTTTTTCCTTACTAAACTTTACTACAATGGCAGCATCAGAATATTAAATGGCTGGACTCAAGGCTAATTAATATGCTTAATATTTAGTTAAACTCTCTCAGTTCCGAGGTCATTGTATCTCATCAGAGTTACTGGATTCTCACATATCCCTTTTAAGTTCCCTTTCTTCAGGTAGGTATCTCTAAATAATATTGCAGTTGTTTTGATTTTGTCTTGGATTTGTTAGTTTGGTTTTTTCTGTTATGGGGTAGTAGGTAAAAGAAAGGTCTGAAGCAGTTGTGGATGAAGATTGTATGTTTTAAATAAAGCAAACACTAATCTCAAATAGCAGAATTACTTTATTAAAAACACAACACTGATGAATGTTTCATTGCCTTATTGCAGTATGAGATGACCCAACTCTGAATGTGCATTTCCTAGTAAAAGCACGTCAGTACCTTGTTTTGTGAAAGTTCAGTATATTATAAGGTGACATTGATTTATTTTTTTTTAATATATATATTTAAATATAGGTTAGGGTATCTGCTTATCAGATTTTTTGCTGTTTATTTTCTTTATACAAGATTGCTTTTAGAGGCTTAAGATTTCTTTTAAAAGAATAGATAAACATTTTTTAATAATTCTGTTTATGATTAATATGTCTGTGAAAAATAGAAAGCCTTGCTCATAATTAAAAAAAAATGCTGACTTTGCTGGTGTTTTTGAACAAACACACTTGTGTCTTTTAAAACTAGGACATTCATCTTGAAGAGAATTCTATGTAGAGAACATACAGAAAAATAGGTCACCTAGTTGCCCATTAGGAAACACACACCCCCGGAAATTGTAGTCAGACTGAAGTATGAGAAAAATGTAGAGAGGGGGTATTAGGTTTTAGATTTGAGGTGAAAAAGAAACAATCTAGATCAGAGGGAAGGATGAAAAAGGGAATGTGGAAAGGCGCAGGCAGAGTAAAGATATTGTAGAGTCTCATGTTGATACTGGTATATCTTTGCAACAAGTCATAAAACTCTGATTTAGACAGTTCTGGAGGCATGCCAGAAATGCAGCGTGCTTTAAGGGTGATCTGGCAAAAATTCTCACTGGAAATGCATTCTTTTAAATGTGGCAAAGAATGAGGCACCAGTCCTATGCCCAACAGCTACTTCTATGTGAAACTAGGAAAAAGTAGAATAAATTATTCTGTTAATGCCAGCTTTCTCCTTGCAATGCTTCTTTGAGGCAGACATTTAGCTATGTACATATACATATGGTAATACTGAACATACACAATCAATTAATGTTGTATTCTGAAAGTGCCAAACTCTTAGCATGTGCTTAGTAGAAATGTGTTATTTGAGACAAAAAAAAAAAAAAAGTTGGATAATTCCAAAGGGACAAGCAAAAGTCATGGTTGCATCCACAGATCGAATCCCTTTTCTGCAAAACATCAAGTAACTTCTTTCAAATATTCCAAAAATGGTGTTACGTATATTCAGCATATATAACAATTTTTACTTTTTTAGGGGGAAACAGTTGAACCATGCTGGCTGAAAATCAGTCTTTTGAACCCAATCACTTTAACACAAATGATCACAGTTTTTTCACATCTCAAATAACTGAAGCTGCCAAACTGCGGTGTTACAATTGAAAGTGACAGACAATTTTATCTATAGACATTCCTATTGATACTCTTTTTTGTTTGTTTTTTGTAGTGCACTACATTAAGCTTGTCTAAGAAAAAGTACAGACACTAACAATCTGATGAACCCTGCAACAGTCTGGCGGCAGCAGGAGTCATTCAATCAACAAAAATGTGAGTTCAAGCTTTTCTTTAGAATTCTACTGGTAGAGGTGGAACAAGTTTTCTATCCTTTTATTTTTTTTTCACAAGCTGCTTGGAAATTTTAGAATAAATGACAACGAGTAAAATTCCAGCATTGAAAACAAGCATTAACCAAAGTCAGTCTCTGGTCAGGGTTTGTACTTATTTTTATTTTCTGCTGTTGAAATGGAGATTGGTTACTGTGGCCCTTATAAAAGCTTCCCACATTACTTCCTGATAAGTTTATTTTTACCATGTGGTAAATGTACTATTCACCCTGCAACTAACTGTTAAAACCTAAGGCTGTTAATTGAGTCTGCAAGCATTCTGGATCAATATGGGTAAGACATCAAGTTTCACATGTGATTAAGAATTATTATTTAGGATTAATTTAACAAGGGATGCCAGCTCAAAGCTTAAAAAATGTCTGTCTTGTGTCCTTTTCCTAAGAAAAAGCAAAGTCATACTTTTCTTTCTATGGATTAAAGTATCTTCTTGCAATATTTTAATTTCCCTTTTCTTGGACTAGAATCTGATAGGAAGTCCAAACTTCAATATGAATACTGAATTTAGGAAGAAGTATATATTTTGGCCTAGACTAGTGTGCAGTAGTAGTCTCCTTCGCTTGTACTTTAGGGTACATAGTATGCTATTATATGTACGTACATCCATGCAGAAGGAGAAGCCTGTCATGTTTTGGAATTTTTTTCTCCTGATTCTTCACTTCTGTTTAACTTCTCACAGGCAAGGTAAGATGAAGCTTAGTCATAGTGAATATTAACCTCTTCAGGTTTCTAAAAACATCACCAGAAGAGTCATTGTAAAACTTCATCTCTCCTCTTTTCCTGGAATCCTGCTAGTGCAGATCCCTTTTCAACCCCTTACCGCCCCCCCCAGCCCCAAAATCAAAACAGAAGATGAATGCTGATGGGAGGTGTTCTTTATGGATAATTTGTCACCCAGTGGCCATGATTATGTCAAGTCTTCGGGAATATTTTCTTTGATTGAAAAACTTTTTTTTTTCCCAAAAATATCAAAAGTATGACTGCATTTTTTTTCATTTGGATCATCTTCCCAAAAGTTTTTACCATAGAACACAGGACTATCATTTAACAATGTATTGAACACATTACTTGTACACATGCTAAGGTTTCAATTACTATTAGCAGAAATTAAAGCTGAACCTCAGAAAACAGTTCATTAGACTAAGTGAAATGCGTTGATGACCTTGGAAGACCCTGTGTGTGCTAAAAAATATTTAATGTCTTTAGGTTCTTGACAGGCTAGATTTTAAGGGCATGGAAACAGGATAATTTCTTTGCCCACACAAGTTTAAATTTCTGATGCTGTTTTGCTTTCCCTGTAAACTATTATAAACGTCTTAATATGTTGATTTTATTGGAACTTCACTTTTAAAACCACTTTCTTAAAGGGAGGAGGAAAAAAAAAGGACAACATGAATATTGGACATGAAAATGTAATGCTTTCTGTAAATGCTTTATGTAACATTTTTCCAGAAAGACTTGGCCATTTAAACTGTGTTTGTCAGTTTGTATCATTTTATTGATTATCTGGCAATGAATGCTAGTAAGCAGATTGACATTTTGTTTCTTGGACTCTGTCTGTTTCTCATATAGAGATTATTAGTTGGCTATTTTGAGACTGAGAAAAATGTTAGCTTTATAAATAAAGAGACTCGTTATGGCTTAATTAGTAGGTTTTTTGCAAGCACTTTGAGTACTTCTCTCTAAGGTTTCAAATCTTTCCACATAACATGGACTAGTTTACAGGATCATCTGTATGACCTGAAAGCAAATTTTGCTAACATTGTTTTCTTTAAGATGACTGGGCTCTAGCATATGTCTCCTTGTTCTGCAGGCTCCTATTCTGCAATTGCATATTCTTTTAACTTAAAATTTCTGATTCATATGAAGTGCTTCTCTTTTGCTGTAGAAAGTTGGAAGCTACACTCCTGCTTTTCAGAAGACTCATCTAGAAAAGTTGCTGCATAAACATGCTGAAAAGTACCATAAAGTTTTGTTACATTTTGCATAAATAATCTAGCATAGTTGCTCAGCTGACTAGCAAAACGAATATTAATTAATACCATCCAGTTGAACCAGCATACATTTTAGGTCAAGTATTATAGATTCCAATTGAGATTTAGTGTTCAGCAGAATGAGTGAGTCCCAGATGTGGAAAGTTTATTGCATGTTTTGCCTTGCATATTTTTTTGTAATGTATTTACTTATCAAACCTGTTCTTGTTTTGTTTTTTTCTCCTGTCTGGATGAAGCTGGCAGATAATATTGCCACACAGTGTTAGAGTTGCATACATAAATGAGATCTGCATAATGGATGTGAGCATGTGTGATGACTTTTGTGTGCACTATAGCGGTAGCAACATACAAGCCAGAAAACCCACAGAAAACACAAACCTGATGCCAGATTAAATATTTAAATTAACAAAAGATTTCTGTGCAAGAAAATGAAGGCACACAGGAAATCTTGGGCATAAAATTGAGACTCAGTTAACTGGTCTTTCCATATAGTTGAGGAGAAATAAGATGATGACTATGGCTAATACAATTGATTCAATAAACAAAATTGTCAATGCTCATTGGCATTTTTGAGGTGGACCTGAAATTGACAGCAATACATTCTATATGTGATGGGATAAAAGTCTTAACTGATAAAAATACTTTTGGGATGTTTTTAAAATGAAATATGAAAAATCATGTCCTAGAACTCCAGTTTTAAATGCAAATATTATGACTTCTGCTGCAAATTTTTAGCCTGCCTCGTTAATAATCTTTATACTTTAGTCACTGAATAGAGCATATAATCATGTCTTGCCACTTACACTTTGTCAGCTATAACATGCTTCTTTTTTATCACATGGATGATGATTATGGACAGAAAGGATAATAAGCAACATTTTTAATACAATGTATTTTAAAGTCCTGAAGCATAAATTCTTCAAAATAATACAGGAATTCTCTTTTATATGATTCTTTTCTAGACATTACTCTATACATATGGTGGAGAATTTACGGCTTTACCCTGAGCCCATCAAAAGCTCAAATGAAAACACCTACAACTATGTCTGCCCAAATAAACCTTTTGAGTTAAAGTTCTTATCTCCCAGACTGCCCAATTAAAGCCAAAACTAGAACAAAAAAAAGTGTAGCAAGATCACTTTGCTGCTGCTGCTCAAAGTTTGCACTTGAAAATGGTTGTGGCCCAAAAATGAAGATCCTGCATGAAATCTTACTTATACTTCAGCCCTAGAGGCAGAACTCTCAATTATTTCAGTATGACCAGGATTTTAGTGCTTGTGTTCATCTCTTCAAAGGCACAAGTAAAAATCTTTAAACTTAGAGAGCCCAACTCATGAAATTGATACATATTGCGCTACTTCTTTCGTAAGTCAGAGAGCTGTGAAAATCAAGAAAACAGTGAGTTAACTAGTGGGGCACATACGTCCCACTGCCAGGCCATATGTATCCCCCACAGAACTACATCTAGCTACTCTGAGATACTTCAGAAGATTTATAAAAGAATAATTTTATGTTATTCCTGGGGAATACACTACCATAATACTGGCAACATAAATATGTTGGGCTGTGTGAAAAGGAGGGGGAAGAGTGTGCTGCTACTGTATGTGGCCAGCTATCCATATTAGAATGTTTTAAAAGAAGCTGGTATCACCAGATCTTAAAAAACAAAACCAAAGCAAATGAACAAAAAAGCCCTATGAAAAATGTTTCTTACATGGTACATGTTACTGTGCTTCTTTATACAAAGTTAATAATCTAGTTAAAATAATTAATTTTTAGGTGCTAAGATTGCCTCATTCAAAAACTTAGATTTTACCTAGGAAGTTTCACTTGTATTTGGCCGGAGATCATTCATGTTAAACAAATCTCTGGGCAAAGCACCTGCCAAAGCATTGAGCATGCTATAGGATACAAAAATATACAAGCAGTTTCAGGAGCTGAAGATTGATGGAAGCATCATTTTCCCCTTCTCATGAGTACCTCTAAGGTCTTTCTGTGTCCCCTTAATACTACCTAAACAGCAGGGATCATATTTGTGTGGTGCAAGTGGATGGGTCAAACAAAAGAGAACTGAAACTCTGTCAGTATAGGTTTCTCCCATAGCAGAGGCAGTAGCTTAAAACTCCTTTACAAGCTACTGACTTCATGAAGTTTCTGTGGACTTGAAAATATTTTGAAATGTCCATTACTTTAAAAATTTTTGGCTAAATTTGGCTAACTGTGGTTGTAGGGTGTTAGACCAATGAACAAGCAACTTAATCAAAAAGTTTTTTCCCAGAGGATGGTAGTGCTAAAAGGCAGTAAGCAACTTGTTCTTGCCCAAACCGGGTTCAAAGTAGTCTTTTCTATGAAAGGATTGCATGAATATTTAAGAGAAATACAACTTCCATTACAGACAAATGAAACATTTGACACTTGTCGCCTAGAAATTCTGAGAAAATAAAACTGAGAAACGATGAATTACAGATGCTAGTAAGACTTCTCTAGTTGCAGATAACTAGATGGAAGACTGTAACCAGTGGCTAAGCCATAAAAGAATGTGTCAGAGCTCAAGTCTGTGGGTAATAAAATAGTAATTCAAGAAGATGAAAGGAGATATGTTGAAATGTCCTGTCAGAGAGCCAATAATGGTGCAAAGGAGTAGTGGACAAAGGGCATCAAAACCTGAAATGGTTTTTGAAACATCTAGCTACTCTCATTATCGTGGGATCAAACTTAAATGCCAACATTGGAGAAGTTTTTCAGACTTCCTAATACAAGCTCAAGCCTGATATGGCACAAATGAGGTGCCCAGCCTCTTATTTCCTTATGTTACAAGGACTATGCTATGTTACAATCAGCTCAACTTTGTCCACTTCTCCTACAAGCATCCTCATGTTCCCATGCATTGCTCCCCTATGGAATGTGCTTTCCAAGTCAAATCATCAAATCCTTGCTTTCCTTTGCCTGATCTGTTTCTGCCTTGATGCTCTAATTAGCCATTATCAACAGGAAGTTAATTTAGTATCATTGTTTGCTCCATACTCTTAAAGCAGGCCTAATATCTTCCTTCAAACTCACTATCTAGTAATTTTACATACATTGTGGTGCAATTTTTTGACATTTCCCACCTTCAGGTCTCTTGTCTCTACTTGAATTGTGAAAGGTGTTTTAGACAGGGTTTGGCTTGCTTAAATTTAACAACTTTACAGTACCTGGCATAAGCAGGACTCTTAGTTTAGGATCTGTGGATGTAATTGTAGTACTTATAAATAAATAATCTGAATTGGCTAAAGGGCTGGAGTAAGATCTATGTCCATTTCAGAGCTGAGCTCTGTATCATGTGCATGTGATTCTCCTGTAGGTACCTGAATATAGCATAGTAAATGTTTTCTGGGTTTTTTTTTCCCCTCTTCATGCCCCATTTGTAGCTATGTTGTCTCATGGGATACAGGCAACTTTGGTGGACTTCAATGGGAATTATTCATATTTTGCAAGTGGAGAGCAGAGCCCGTGACTGGACTGAAGCCAACGTTCTTTAAAAGTTCACATGCCTTGTATTGGCTCTCTAATTTAGACTCCTTCTGACCAAACAAAGGGGGAGGGGGGAATGAAAGATAGTAGCAGCTGTTTCAGTAAAAAATTATAAGGGTTAACATAACATGATGTAAACTATTTCATCTGTCCTTCCTACTTGCCCATTTTAATCAGAAATGAGTAAGTAGAGCCTTATACGCAGTGAACTTGAAGAATGCTAATGGGATGTCTGCATCGTGTTGTACTCAGAGTACTTATGCCAGAATAGGAAAGTCTTTTATTCTGTAATTCTCTGAGGCAAGAACGAGGCTTTCTGAAGAGTTACTTTAAATTTAAACTCTCATTCTAATGTTAGACAGCCTGTTGGATCTCCGAGTTAAAAATTGCTTCAGCTTTAGTTACTAGAGCCAGATGTAACATTGACCTTAAATGGTAAAAGCTCCCAAGAGTGAACGAGAGGCTGGCCTGAGGGGAAAAAGAGGAATAACTGAAGTTTTAGGTAAGTAATCTCTATAACTGAGAATAAGCTCTTTTTCAGCCGTGAAACAGAACGGAACCATATTTCCTCCTTAAAGGTACAGTACCTTGTTGTTGTGATACCGAGTAGCTGGTTCTTTCTACCTCTTCTCACTCACCCCCTTCAAATTTTACCTCTTCTTGAAATTTTAGCTGCTCAGAAAGTGGGTGTAGTTAACGCAACCTAATTCTTCTTATATACTGTTTGGGAATAGACAAGAATGAAAAAGAAAAAGCTGTGTTAATTATACTGAGATTTTATTAATAAAGGTACGTAATCAGTAATTCAAAGCAACCTGATTCACAGATGCTGTTATCTGTATTGTGTTGACCATTAGAGAGTCTTAGCAGAAATACATGTTATAGGGAAACAGATATTTAACAGTTTTCTTTTTTCTTTTTTTCAATTGTATGACTTTCCTTCCCACATGCTTGCTTTTAACAGTGCCGGCGTTGTTAATTTTGATGGATTACCTACTTGTGTCTGGAACCTATCTTTTAAAAAGACGTTTCCAGAGCCATTTCTTTATACAGCATGTGTTTGCTTTTAAAGCTATTGGAGGTAAATTAATACCATGAAGCTGTGTCTAATTGGAATGCTATACAGAAAAAAAAAACCAAACACCTTCAATTTTTAAAGCATGTTTGCTTTAGGATGAAAAATCACAAGATGTACATTTCCTGATAGTTCAGTCTTCAGTTTTATTTGTGCTGTTTGGTAGGTACTCTGCACTGAATTGTATTTTATTTTCTTGGCAAATTTTTTTTTATTTTACTTATGTATATGCTAAGCTCTTTTTTCAGACAGCAGTATGTAAACAACATGAAAGAATTAGGTCAGTACAAGGAAACGATAGCTGAAATTAGGACTAAGGTTTCTGTTACTAACTCATGTTAGTGAAAACTTGTGTTAGTTGATTTTTCAAATCATATATAGCATGGTTTCATCTGGTGAAAAATTCTCTGCAATCAGCAGCAGCAAATTGCCATCTTTGTGGAGTGATTAGAGAGTAGGTTTTAGTTTATGCTATGCAAAGATTGGGTGAATTTAGACTTCTGAGCATAGACAGTGTTCCTTCAAGTGCTAACAGTTACTGCATTTATATTTGATATGGTAGGTGTTTTGTATACTTTAATGAAAGTTCACTTCATCCAGCTTCAAGGGAATGTGATAAATGAATCTTATGTGTTAGAACATTTCAGATCTGGTTGCAAAACTTGTAATTAATTTTCGTTTTATTTTTCTCTGGACTACCATTAGTGAACGGCTTAGTACTTTTAGGTTAATCTAGCTGACCTTCATGTTTTAAATCAACAATTTTATCCCAAATCAACAGTTATACCAAACTTGGAGCTTAATAATCTGACAATAAAACCCATAGAAATCTAAGCTTATTTGAACTAATAGTGGAAATTAAGAAACAGTCCAATATATTAAATGCTTAATACTAGAGAGTCCTCACTCTTTTAATATTCTTGTATTTTCTAGTCTGCAGAGGCCCTCGTTCTGATTTGCTGGTCTTGCATGTGTTACTTTACGTGTGAGGTTTTATGTACCCCTTCAACTTGTGCAGGGAAGTGCAACTTCAGATGGTATTTAGAAGGCCTTTAAGTTTTAATAAGCTATTTTTAACTTTGTGTATGGACTGGAGTAACTAATCTGTGTCTAACTCCTCCACATCTGAACCAAATATATATTTCTAACATATGATGTCTTGTAGCGTTTCAGCAACTCTTGTTCTTATTCCATACAATCCTTTTTTGATTTGTAACTTAGAATATATTATATAGTGCCCATGTGTAAATTTATCTTCAGTAAAGATGTTATAATGACAATACGTGTAATTTAATACAAAAAGTACAGGTTACTTATTTGTACACAGTGAAAATTGTGTTAACATGAGCACTATGATAAAGTACCTAGGATTATCAATGTATTTAACTTACATAAATCTATCTGCTTTACATCCTTCTGGATTAAGCTCTAAATTGGCTGTGGACATGAAACCTGTACACTTCTCTGCCTCCTATCTTTTTATATGTTTGAGTCAGTTTTAATAACTATAGTCCTATTCATCTGGGACCAAAGCAGTGGAAGTTAAGAGTTATCTAACAGCCAGATTCGTAAGTCCAGTCTTTAGCACCAGCTTCTTCCATCTTCCTTTGGATCAATCTGCCTTCTGACAGCTTTTAATGATAGCATGGTGTCAAATCACTCTTTGAAAAGCTGAGTAATACAGAGTATGGCAACTGAGATATAGGGAGTTGATACTGAGAAGAGACAGACGTGAAAGCTTCTCATTTCAAGGGTCATATGTGTGTGTTCCTTACATGTCATGGAGTTCTCTGGCCTCATCTAAGTTGCTGTTCTTAGAGAAGTGTATAAGTCCAGGAAAAAGAAGCATCAAATGGCTTCTGAGTGAAAGGGGAAAAAATTCCTTGCTGTTTTACGGTTTGTGGGCTATTTAAAGATCTGGGGGATTTGTGGGCAGAGAGATCTCTTTTCTATCCTAACTTGCAACCTTCCTGTAAACTAAGCAGAAGAATTTCCTTGTGATGTGTTCTCCACTTGCACTTCCTTTGAAAAGTGGGTCAAAGAGATGTTTTGGATCTCAGTATCACTGACAGAAAGAAAATCTGAGTGGGTGACGGATCTTTGTAAGCTTATAAACTAGTGACTCAGGACATGAATTATTGCTTATGTACACATGTAGTGGGGAACTCAGACTGTGTGGTAGCACTTTAAAATAATAACTCAGTTTCCCTCCCTGCAAAGTAGGTCCTAAGAATTCTGAAAAGGAGAGAGGGATTTGATACTTAAAGCAAGTGGACTTGTAGCCTCAGATTTTGTTGGAGAGCTTGGGCTATAACAGCATCCTGAGATTTAATCTTCTTCAGTAGGTAGATGTAACAGGCTTTTTCTTTACTTTGTTTATTTCAATGTGTCTATTGTTAATTTTAAAATCTGGAACATAATTTGAGAAATTTGGTTTTACATAGGAATTACCAAATGTATTAAGTATCTGAAAGTTTTAAACAACAACAAAACCAACAACAATGACCAACACCTCCCACCATTAATAGCTGAAATCAAGAAAACCTTATCATCTTCTAGAACTTTTACCTGCCCTTAAAATGTACAAAACCCAAAGACTTTAGGTATCACAAGTCATCAGGGACCTGTAATATTGTAAATAAGATCACCTGTAGGTTTGAACAAGTAAGGCCTATAAAATAAGATTTTTTTTTTATGCTAACACAGATTGCTTGGAGCGGGGAGGATGAGAGGGGCAGGGAGGGAAACATGCAAACTTGGCAGGTAATGTATGTCAAGTATGTATGTAAACCTGAAAGTTTCTTCCCCCAACTAATGCTAAAGCATATTCTGTTGTGTTTTGTCTTGATACAAAGTTATACTTTAGAATCACGGTGCTGTACCCTAATTTATGTGCAAATATGCTTACAGAGCCGGTATCTCATGGCTATAAAATGGGATCCACTGGGGTAGTTCCTGCAATTTCTGCAAAGCGCAAAGGATTAGAAAAGTTGATATAGCAAACAGTGTGTGTGGGGGGGAAACATTTTATGTAGGAGTTGCACACTTTTTTTCTTACTAGTTGTAAGGTTTTGCATCCTGGAAATGGACACATGGTAGACACATTCTGTGCTCCTGGGTCAAGTAAAGCAATTGCTTTGGGCTAGGGGCTTGCCTTCAGAGTAAAATTATTATTGTTTATATAATTCTGCAGAATGTTTTGTAATGCTGAAGTTATACATGGGGAATTTGGCTCTGAGCCTTTGCTTTTGAAATCATCAGCAAAGTTTCCATTCACTTTAGTGATGCCAGATCAGGCTCTTGGTGAATACCACAAGGACTAGTTAGCAGGAAATGAGTCTGAAATCTAGTAGAATTTGAGTAGGAGCAGTGGGTCCCTTTTCGCCCATCTTGTTTTCGACTAAGAGGGATGCACTGACAAATGGTAGGATCCAGAGAATGAGACCGGTTTTTGAAATTTTGGAAAAGAAAAATCCATTATTTCATTTCCAGATGTTCCCCCAGTTTCTCTGAAATGTCTCTGAAAAGACCTTTTTAGAAGGATGTGTATGTGTGCAGGTAGTAGAATATAATAAAGCATGATATGTCAATTAACATTTCATGTTAAAAATTCCAAAGTTGTGCTGAACTGTGCTCTAACTGCTGAACAGAAAAATTAAAAATAAAATGTCTAACCATAAGTTGAAGAAGAGCTTGTGGAGAGCAAAGGAAATTATTTAACAAAGTATAAAAATGCATACATGCGTCACAATTTCAGCCACTGGATTTCCCATATTTTTCTTTTCAAATAGTGAATGAATGTGACTGACCTCTGGGATCATGAAAACAGCATGATACAATTAGGGGTCTAGTGGCAATGGAGGGTGAAATTTGCCCCAGGAGGAGATGCTGAGTCAAATTGATGTTCTGCACATCTCAGACTGGAAAAATCTTGTACGCAAATCTAAATATTGTGCTTAGTTCCCTATAGAAGTATAGTTGTGCCTATCATCTTGACTTCCCTGAGAGCTGTTGCAGTTAATAAACTTATAATTCCGATTCTTTGTTAGGTATCATTATCAGCATTGCTCTAAAAGCTTTTTTTAGTAAGTGCAGTAGTTCAGTGGAACAGACTGTAGAAAACCAAGCACAGGTATCAGAATTCCCAAGTATCTTAGATACTTAAAGCAAGACTGGGGAGACTTGAAAACTGCTGTGTTTGTTCACTGAATTAAGTGAAAATATCTGTGAGGGACAGGGAGAAAGAATTTGCAGGGTATGTTCTAAAACCTCAACATGTAAAACTCAATTTTTATGTGTGTGCTGAGCTTTTGGGACCTGTTTGGAATCTCTCCTTCATAAAACACAGCATTAAAATGTTCCTTCCAAAACTCATATATTATGTGCTAATGTGTCGTGGTTTGGGCCAGATTGGCCCAATCCGGTGGAACGACAGATGCTCTCTCTCTCCTGCTCCGCTCAGGAGGCAAGAAAGAGAGAGAAAAAGAGAGACTTAAGAGTTTAGAAGGAAATGAAATATACAAAGCCATATCAAGCTCCCAGGATGACAGTCACGTCATCAGCAGGCGCAGGGGAAGTCCCAGACTGGACTCAGTGATGGACAGGAACTGGATTCCGGATCTGGAGTCAGGATCAGGATCAGGATCAAAGGCAGATGCAGAGACCGAGTCCTCCCAGGACGCCGGCCATTGAAGAAAAAGAGGTTGACCCTTTGATCCCTCAGCTTTTATACTGAGCATGAGGCAGGTGGGATGGAATACCCTTGTTGGTCAGTTTTGGGTCACCTGTCCTGTCCGCTCCTCCCCGCAGGTGTGACCCCTCTATGCTTTTCTGCTTCCGACCCTCCAACGGGGCAAGTAACAAAGTTGGCTGGCCTTGGTTGTTATAGCAATAAGTATAAGCAAGAGCCTCTCTGCATACCGTTCCTTGGCATCAGCTATAAACATGGGTCTTATCACTCTGAGAACGAATGGTTTCCTGCACAACAGGCTGTTAATTTCTGCAGTTAGAAGAGGCCTAGCTAACAAGTAAAGTTACTGAACAAAATTGGTCCTGTTTTACCTCAAACCAGGACATAATGGAAGACTCACTGGAATATTAACAACCTTGTACCCTTGTAAGAATCTCTTGACACTTCCTGTTGGATTAATTTTTTTAAAAGTCTTTGACATTTCCTGTTTAACAGATTTTAAATGTTTTTTCTTGGTAAAATGGCAAATATCAACCGTCCCACTCTATACAAAGCTGACATATAACCATAACAGAAAGGTGAATAATACCTAAAGATCCCTCAGGAAGTCTGTCCTGTTGCTGCTTGGTATTTCCATGTCTAGAAATGTGTTCAGAAATTACATTAAACACCAAGTGGTGTTTTTCACTGATTGCTTGTAGAAATTATACAGAACTTAAAGTACTCAGAGAAAAATACTATACCAGAGAAAATTAGCCTTTCTTATTATGAAAATGATGAATTGTATTTCCTTAAACCACATAGCAGGTCAAACTCTCACTTCTTGTAAATCACTGTTGCTGTGTTTGGATTGTGCGGAGCTTTGCCCATGTGCTGAGACTGTCTGTCTCAGTGGATTTTGATCCCTTCTGAGAATCTGGCTCCACTTAATATGAAGACAATTTCCCTTTTTTTTGTTACTTACAGGTAAAGATCAGAGTTGATAAAAAGTTTTTCCCTTCAGAGCAGGACCTTATGAATTTCTTGCACATCTTTTTACAAAATAGGCACAAATCAACAAAGTTTTTCACCTAATCTTGTTCTCAGGTAGTAGTCAGTGATACGCTTTCTCAGAACAAAGTACTTTAAAATCACAATATGCCTTAGACTTTTCTGGCTGCTTGTATGATTCAGAGCTTGTGAAGTTGGGAGGTTTTTTCTTCCTTTTGAAGGTGGGTACTGTACAATCATCTTGTGTACTTATCTTCTGAGCGTCTGCTTAGAAAATAGAACAACATGCCATTTTGACATCCAAGAAAGTGCTATAAATAGTCTGTTGCTATGTTTAAATGCCTACACTCAGTTGCTATAGCAATAAAAATCTCAAAAATTATGTACGAATTGCCATAGTGCATTACCAGCCCTTTCTGGGACAGGGAGATTGTGGGTCTAAGAATATGACAAAGATGCTTAGTATATTAGAGGGCAGAGTTGCCACATAGTTCCAGATACCCAGTGTTGTTATCTGTGAGCAAAATGTGGCCTAACTGAATAAATCCTGAAGTGGCTGTGTCAAAAGGGACAGTTGGATCCCTACTTAATTCCGTGGCTTCTTCATGACTTGTGTGACAGAGTTCAATACTTGGAGCAACTTCCCATTTCTTTGCAAGAGAAATTGCCGAAAATGTTGACCTTTCTCTAAATTCCTCCAGTCCCGTGATATCAAGCGTGAAAATCCGCATACAGAGTGCATCGGACTGTGTAGATTTCCTCTCTGTAACATTACAGTAGTCAGTCTGAAATGCCCTTGCTCCTGAGGCAGCTATGGGAACCCTGCTATCAAAAAGAAAAGAAATTAAATAATAGCTAATGGAATCCTTAGCATCTCTCTGGGGCTCAAAGCCTTGAACATTCAGTTGCTTCTTGAAGACAGCAGGAAATCCAACTTCCTTCATAACACATAGCACGTAAAGGAAGGCATGTTATGTTGGCAACTATAAGTTCAGTTATGGAACTGAATTGTTACTTCAGGCATTTCTATGCCTTGTTCTCTCTTCTACTGAGAAACAAGTTAGGGAAAAAAAGACTTGGAAAAATTGGAACCTTGTTTGAAAGTAATATAACTGGTCTGTTCTCTTTATGCCTAATTGCTTGAAGAATCCTCAAGGTTCAGATGAGATTGGCTCACACTGTGTAACAGTGTGCTGTTCAGTTTGAATATGGTAATTCATAACAGTCACATACTTATTTCAAGTGTTTTCTTTAACACATGCTTTGAAGTCCAGTTCAATTGAGAGATCTGATATCAAGAATATATCAGTGGTAGAAATATCTATTTTAATTTTTGTTTTGGTTGTTAGTGATTAATGTTCTTTTTCAAGGGTCACTATGCTGGTAAACATGTAGCTGAAGTGATTCTTAGAGGCACTATGGTACTCTGTAGTTAAATCCTCCAATACTTCTAAGTACACTTGGGATACTTTATTTTTGTAAAAAGTCTGAATAAACTGCTACAGTATAGATGGATTATAGTTTTTCTCAAAATAAGAGCTCCAGTAGTACATAGATATTAGTACCTCTCTCAGTTCTACTGCAGAATAGCTTGTATTTGCAACCTCATTACAGTATTTTTCTGTAACAAATTTTGAGCATCTTTGGAATTTAATTTTAATATTCCAGTTTTGGTTTTGACTGTTGAGAAATTTGACATTTTGTAGCTTTATAACTGCACAATCTTCCATGCACATGGAAGCATGCACCTTTTTCAACCTCTATATGGATTCTTTGTTTACATTCCTTCTCATCTGTTCTGCATGGGGGTGCTGGACAATCACCTTCCAAATGTGTTTATTCTTAAACAAAAATGTCAACAGGACTGATTGTGGGTTTGGTTTGTTTGTTGTTTTTTTTTTTTTAGCAGATCTCATAGAGGAGTCCAAATGTTACATCCATAAATATTTGTTTATACTTGTTTATTACATTTTTCTTAGAATTCCAGTGATTATCTCTTATGTCAATCTTGGGAGATGCTTCTGTGGTTACACATAGTGTGCTTGTAAAATTAGCACATCTATGCTTCATTTACAAGAATGAAACTTTTACTGTTGACAATATGTGCTTATATGAATAACCTAATTGCGGAGGGGGAGAAGACAACAGGAGGAGGAGATGCGTGACAGTTATAAACTATAGCTTTTTTGTTTCATGAAACTGCCAAATACTTGAAATACAGAAACTGATTTTCCTTAGAACAGTATCCTAGACATATAGCACCATCACCATGATCGTTACGACATCTGTTTATTCTATATTTCAAGGCTATTCTGTATAGTCTCTGTTTTCGATGTTGTACCCCTGAACTTGCATCTGCCATGGAGATGCAAACTGCCTGATACTTGCCATTCCCTGGGTCAGCTTTGGTTGAGAGTGATCACCAGCTTCAAAAGTTATTGCAATGCAGGGGAGAAGTTGGGGAGAAGAGGGGAGAGTTGAACAGACAACATGGCTATATAAGCTTTTTTCAAGGAAAAAAGAACCATATGGCTATTGGTTAGAGACACGTTTCTCATTATATATTGTTCACTAGCCTTCTTTAAGTGTTAGCTATGCATTTATTCTTTCCAAAATCTATTTTTGGTCTTGTTTTCCTTGGAATAAAGATTGTGCTGTTATTCTGATTGTCAGCCAACTATCCTTCCCCCTTCTTCCCTGCCTTTCCTTCGTTCCCTCCCAGTAGCCTTTGAACTTGTCCAACTTGCTGAATTTGGCAAGAGAGGGTCTCAAAAGTATTACGTGCCTACAAGTGAAAATCAGTGGTGTGGTGAGGAGGAGAGACCCAGCTCAGTGCTGCTAAGGGGGAGAGGCACCACTGTGAGCTGCAATCGTAATTGATTCTGTTTGATCTGCCAGCTGGCAACCTGGCATGTGTGAAGCTCAAAACCAGGCACAGCAAATGCTGCCTCTTGTCTCTCCATACTGGCAGGAGACTAGGAGACAAGTGAGCTTATTATGATGAAGGAGATAAGATGCAAAATCATTAAAATAAAATACCTGAAGAACAGGTTTTCTTAGCTCAGGTACTTAGAAGCAACTTGTTTCTTAATGTAGAGAGACATAGGTTACAAAACTGTCTAATTTTGCACTGATATCCTAACTTTATTTTGGAAAACTTTTGCAAATATGTGTGAAATGGATCATGAAAGCTACACGCTGATAACTTTCCTGTGATTTCACACTAAGTTCTAATAATTGGTGGCAGTCCATATGTTTGTCGTCTTTCCAAAGCAGTGCAGAGCACTATTAAATTGTACAACAGACCCTCATCTATTTTGCAGATTTTTCCATCAAGGCTGCAATCCCTAAAGGGAAAAGGTCTGAGGTTTCTGCAGTCATTGGGAACAGGCTATAGACTCTACTCAGTCTGCTCTTCAGGCATGTCAGTCAGGCTCATGGGAATGTTGTTAGCGGACAGGTTCTTCCCATGGCAAATAAATGTCAGCCAGCCGGGTAAAGGCAGCCATTCTAATTAGACTTTCCTTGTATAACAGATGTTTTGAAGCTCAGCCAGGGAGAATAAAGTAATATCCAGAGACAGCAGCCCTCATCTGCTTTCTGGTCATTTGAAGAAGGCAGCTGAGGATCAAGAATCCATTCTCTGAAAATTTCCTTGCATCTGAAGTGGTTTCTGCACTAATGATGTCCCTTTATTTGTGCATATTTGAGGTCAGTATGCAAGCTCTAAGGCTGCGAAACTCCAGGAGTTCCGCATCACAGACACTGCTCACTTGCGCCTGCTCCTTTAGGTACCCTTCTAAATCACCTGTCATAGATATCGTTTTTTCTTGAAAATATACAGCAAAATACTGGACTCTTTCTCTGAAGATTACTCAGAACATGCAAATTTTATGGGTCATATCACGTGTGCTTCACTTTTTTTTTTTTTTCCCCCCTCTCTTGATTTCATGGGTTTTAAATAACGTTGGGAAAACCAGCAACACTAAACAGATGCTCACAAAACCAGAGATGGTAATCCTGTTAAAGAACTCCTCTGGCTTCCTTCAGCTCATTTTAGAAATTTCTAGAGGCCCTTTTTGTTGAAGTTAACTTCAATAAAAAAAGACAGTATAAGATCTCATTTGTTCTTAAGCAAACTAACTACATGCTTTATTTCTGTTCATCACCAATTAGTTATTCTGTGATTATTTGAAAAAAATTGACCTGTGGCAACATCCTGTTTTCTTTCTTTGCTTGATCATCTCTTTGTGAGGAGTTGTTTTGCTTAAACAAAAAACCTCCAACCCTTTTCTGTCTAGATAACATTAAATTTGTTTCTTTTTATGTTTAAAACAGGAAGCTGCTGCCTACAGTATTCCAACCATCAGCCTGCTGAATTTTCACTGTCCTTTCTTCACCTGTGCTACAGGGCATTATGCTGACCGTGACAGTTCAAGACTTTAAATTCCCCTGATAGGTAATATCTAGCTTTCTGGTTGCATTTTAAATTTTATTTCAGTTATTTGAAACAGTTGAGCTAATTTCTCATTTGCAGGTCTCATCCAATGAAGTTAATAGGAGTCTTGTGCATACAAGAGTTACGTAGGTCAGCTACTTGTTATTCTGACAATTTTTTAAAGTATTTTAGTAATTTTTTTGGTTGATTAACATGTGTGTTGACTATTTACTAGATTTTAAAGGTGCTGCTTTATAAACCAATTTTAATTAAATTGTTCATTAAAAAAATAGCATAAAATTTATAAATGAGAATATATGAAATGTTAAGAAAACGTTTATATAACACCAATTTCTGTGTTCATAATTCTTCTGTTGAGGCCAACAATGATAGCTTACTGTCTGTGAAAATGTTAATCCTTTGCAATCTGGATCAGAAACTGAAGTTAATGAACTAGAAGATAAAAATCATTGTTGGATTGCCTAACTAATATTCAAAAGCTATATTTTTGTTCATAACTATCGAACATAATTCCTACTGAGTTCAGTGCTCCACCTGGATGCATGTTCAGGGATGGAAGTTACATCATAAAACTCAGTATGTAAATGTAACTGTGCATTCTTGCTAACTGAAAGTGCAATATAGTTTAGGTATGTGACAAAAGTGAGATTTAGTTTAGAAGTGCAGAAGACCAGACAGCTACTATCAGATAACATGGTGAGTTTTACTATAGTGAATTTAATAATTAGGACCTATCCTGAAGCAGTATTACACAGTACCAACATCTGATAAACAGTTCAGGTGAAGAAGTAAGGTACAGTCGCCGTTTTCACTTAAGTGTGCTGGAATGATAATTTCTTCTTCACGGTGGTAAATCTTAGTTATATTAGCAAATGTTTATTTGAAAAAGCTGAAGAATTATGCTGCTAGTATTTTGAATGTTCCAAGGTTCTTAAATAGGTCTTTCAAAAAACAAAGAAACAAACAAAACCCCCAAAAACTCAGCTTTCCCAAAATATTTGCAGGATATAATGAAAGATGTGCCCTTATAGAGTGAAAATATACAGTGAAGAACCAGATCTCTTGAATAGTTCAGAACTGAACTGTTGCATCCCTCGCTTTCGTAAACACACGGTTCTAGTGTTTTCTGCTGCATTTGCACTATGAAATAATGGTTTAAATTGGTGAAATGTCAACGTTCTGCTCAGTGATAAAGATTGGGTAATGTACCAATGTAAAGCATATTCAGCATGTTTTCAATACACAGACCTCCTTAAGGAATATTAACCCATCATAGTAAGGGTTATAACTGCGTAGCTCTGTGAAAGTTAACTAAGCAAATAACTTCTGCATGCCTTTGCACAGTAAATTGACTAGAAATGTTATGTGACTCACTGTTGCCTGATTTTTGGCTTGGTATAGTTGCAGAAATGCAAATGAAGACAGAGGATGAACGTGATGAGTGAAATAAATAAAATTCCATTACTCCACTCTGCTGCAAAAATTGAAGAAGAAAATGTAAATTTTAATACGAAAAGCACTAATATTGTGTAATTGGTTACTCTGTCATTGAATATTCAGGAAGCTCTGCAATACAATGTTCAGTTAAGGTACAGGTTGTTGACTGAGACAAGCTATGTGACTGAAATTTGTTTTTTGTTTCAACTTAATTCAGAAGCATGCTTAACATGCATTTAGAATTGAAGTGTTTTTTCTCTCACATGGGCAATAGAAAAGTGGGGTACCATTCCCTCAGGCTGGCAAATGAATTGTTATGGAAACAGCAATGTTTGTTTATCTTATAGATTCTGTTGTTTCTTCAGAAAATCATTTCTGAGTTAACTGGATAATGAGAATTTTGGAAAAAAAATCATAGCTGGCTCTGACTTTAAATTTAAATATTTCCTTTAACAAAAACACAGAAATGGCATGTTCAGTTAGTAACTTTATCCTCTTTGTTCTGTAAAAATATGCTTTTTTTCTCCAAGAGGGTAAAACCAAAACACTTGGAGGGAACATTTAGAAAATGAATTTGTGGGTTGCCATTAAGCACCATGGAAATTAAAATAAACATTGTTCTAACTAAGAAACATTAACAACAACAAAAAAGTTTGTGTTGGAAAAAATCTTTACATGCCTTAGAAACACGTTCAACACAATTTGACATCATCTTATTTACACAGATCAAACAGCATCATTGGTATTAATTTATCTTTAGGTAGATTTAATTTATTCTTTTTTCATAGGTATAGATATATATTTTGTTTGTTAAGCTAGCTTGGCAAGTGTTACTTGTTCATAGTCAATTGTTACATATTATAAAGAAGAAATAAAGGAAGGATATGAGAAAAGATTAGTGGAACATGCATTAAGTGTTTATAGAAAACCTAGTAACTCCAGTTCTAGCTTTCGTATTTCTTTCAGTTTGTGAGACAAAACTATTGGGAAGATGGTTTCCCAATAACTGCAGCCTGGGATTTGGATAGAAGAGATGACTAATAAAGAGAATTAAGATTTTATTCTTAACAATCTAATTTCTTAACCAATAAAATTAAGGATTAAGAGAAGGATAGAAGCTATCTCTCTTTAGCCCACTATTCCTTCCCCTGCCCCAAGCAATTTATTTGGAAGGTAATCTGAAGTAAGCCACTTCAGGAAAGGGGGCTATATAAAATTTTAGCCTAATGAAGTTTGTCTCCCTGGGCTTCCCCTGTAGTCAGCTGAGAAGAGAGAGATTCCTGCAGAGTGCAATTCAGATAGCTTAAATTAAGTTCCTGATTTTAGGGCAGGAACTTAAGTTGACTTAAAAACAAACAAAAAAACCCAAACCAACCAACCAGAAAACTTAGGGAGACAAATGGCCTTATGCTAAAGTAAGTCTCCATGAAAGGTCCCCTGTATACATATTCTTGTGCCTCTCAATCTGTTGAAGGCATGTGGTATTACAATAACCCTTTTATTGAAGATGATGTAGAGAATGGAATAGGTCTAGGCTTTTTCTTCTCTTGCTCCTTCCATCGCCAAGAACATCAATTTTGGTATCACTGATTTTGGTAGAAACATTTGAAAGAAACCGTAGGTCAGTATTTAGCAACCGTATCCAGCCATATCCAAATTGAATCTTTGAATGAAACCAGCATTTTCAGCTGACAAGTAAAAGTGAATATCTGCATTGTCTGTAAGAAAAAAAATAAATCACTTCCTCAGCTTACCAAGGTTTGCTTTATCTCAACTCTGGTAACTATAATAAGATTAATGTAAAGCTAACGTTCACTTCAGTTGAACTGAATTGCTAAAAAGATATAAGTGAACCAGAGAAAGTTTCCTAATGGGTACCAAAACACAATTTCTAAAGCAAAACTGCAAACATGAGAGCTTCATAGGGAAGAGGGATACTGAGATGAGAATTTAACTTTTGGATAATGGAAAAATGTTTGCCTTTTCAAAAGTTCTCTAATGCTTTTTTAACGTGCCAAAGCAAAAAAAAAAAAAAAAAGAGTTACAAACCCCTCTTCTTTTTCCTTGAGGAAATTGTCATCTTAGTGATAGAATGAAAAAGTTGTATTTTGCTCCTACTTTGTAGCAAATGTGTGTGGATATATTTTGTTTAGATAAAGTTCTCAATCCTAATGATTTTCAATTGGAAGAAAATATACCATTTTAAATGCTTGATACGAAGGCGTTGTGTTTGTATCACAGAAGCTTTGAACTTGTAATACCTCTGTGATAAAGATGATGACTAACATTTGATAACAATTTCTCGCTGGGCCAAAGACAAGAATTGGAATAAAATCTCTTAAATAAGAAAAGGCATACCTGGAAAACTGATTATGGAAACAATCACAAAAGGTAGACTGAAATGACATATATTTCCCTTATAATAAACCTGTTCCTTTAATGATGTATAAAAAATTATGTAGTAGTTTAATTAAATGAAATTATTCTTAAGACAATTTCTCTTTACAGCCAAACAGAGGAAATATGGCAAAATTCTAATGGAAGCAAATAATTTTTAATAAGTTAGTGACATAAGGCTATTTTCTATTCTCAGATATTCATTTGCAATTTCTATTTTGAGAATGCATATGCAAAAAAAGGTCAACAAGCCCAGTCTTAGCTTATTTGTCATTATTATGTTAGGAGTGCTACAGGTTTGTGGGACAGGTTATCACTACTGAGAAATTTATACTTTGTGTGCCATAAAGGTATAATTCAACCTGTGTTTGACCCACCTCAGTTGAAGAGGCAGTGAGCTGGGAAGAGTGTATCCCTGTCCAAACCAATTCTTCGTGAATACTAACTGTTATTCCACTTTTTCTCTTCTCTTCTGTGATAAATTTTAAAAACTTTGTCACCAGGATTGAAAAGATTTGTTTGGTTTCTTTCTCAAAATAAAGCTTTACAGAGTTTCATGAGCTGTTTCAGGTGTAGCTACCAGTATGCGCTTTGATATGTAGCTGGAGAAGATGTTCTGCAAGGTAACAAGGGCTATACTAGACAATAGAACCCAAGTATATGATAAAAGCATGGAAAATTATATAATTTTCTAGTAAACACACTGTTTCATTAAAAAAATATCAGGTTGAAAGAAGGCAGTATTGCAGCTCCTTACTAGTCTCTTATAAAGAGATGACATTTTTTTTCCAAATTTTTCATACTGGCCGTATCCTGAGTAGTCAAGCAAAGCTCTTGTGATATCAGTGGGTAAGAATTTTGGCTTTTTTATTTAAGAAATTATGAATTACTTTAAGTTCCTTAATGGACAATTATTGTGCTTATATTAAGAGGTGCTTCCTTTATGGAAGGATACAGGTTCTTTAGGAAGGACAGGCAGGGGAAACAAGGAGGGGGTGTTGCCTTCTATGTCAATGACCAGCTGGAGTGCATGGAACCCCACCTGCAGGTGGATGAAGAGCCAACCGAGAGCTTATGGGTCAGGATTAAAGGGAACGCAGGGGCAGGTGACGTTACAGTGAAGGTCTGCTACAGGCCACCGGACCAGGATGATGGAGTGGATGAGGCCCTCTATAGACAGATAGGAGCAGCCTCATGTTCGCAGGCCCTGGTCCTCATGGGGGACTTCAACCACCCTGATATCTGTTGGAGGGACAACACAGCCGGGCACAAGCAATCCAGGAAGTTCTTGGAATGCGCTGATGACTACTTTCTTCTCCAAGTAGAAGCGGAGCCAATGAGGAGAGGAGCTATGCTGGACCTTGTCCTTACCAACAAGGAGGGGCTAGTGGGGAATGTCAAGCTCAACCTTGGCTGCAGTGGTCATGAAATGGTGGAGTTCAAGATCCTTAGGGCAGCGAGGAGGGCACACACAAGCTCACTACCCTGGACTTCAGGAGAGCAGACTTTGGCCTCTTGAGGGATCTGCTCGGTAGCATACCATGGGATAAAGCACTGGAGGGGAGGGGGGCCCAAGGAAGCTGGTTAGTATTCAAGGATCACCTCCACCAAGCTCAGGAGTGATGTATCCCAACAAAGAGGAAGTCAGGCAAAAAAGCCAGGAGGCCAGCATGGATGAACAAGGAGCTCCTGGACACACTCAAAAGCAAAAAGGAGGCCTACAGAGTGTTGAAGCAAGGACAGTTGGCCTGGGAGGAATGCAGAGAAACTGTCCAAGCAGCCAGGGACCAGATTAAGCAAGCTAAAGCCCAGATAGAATTAAATCTGGCCACAGACATCAAGGGCAACAAGAAAAGCTTCTATAAGTATGTCAGTGGTAAAAGGAAGACTAGGGAAGATATGAGCCCTCTCCAGAAGGAATCAGGAGACCTGGTCACCTGGGATATGGAAAAGGCTGAGGTACTCAATGACTTTTTTGCCTCAGTCTTCACCGGCAAGGGCTCTAACCACACCGTCCAAGTCGCAGAAGGCAAAGGCAGGGACTGGGAGAATGGATAACTGCCCGCTGTAGATGAAGATCAAGTACGAGACCATCTAAGGAGCCTGAAGGTACACAAGTCCATAGGACCTGATGAGATGCATCTGCGGGTCCTGAGGGAACTGGCGGATGAAGTTGCTAAGCCGCTTTCCATTATATTTGAAAAGTCATGGCAGTCTGGTGAAGTTCCCAGTGACTGGAAAAGCAGAAATATAACCCCCATTTTCAAAAAGGAAAAAAGGAAGAGCCAGGGAACTACAGGCCAGTCAGTCTTGCCTCTGTGCCTGGCAAGATCATGGAACAGATCCTCCTGGAAACTCTGCTAAGGCACATGGAAAATAAGGAGGTGATTGGTGACAGCCAATATGGCTTCACCGAGGGCAAGTCATACCTGACAAATTTGATGACCTTCTATGATGGGGTTACAGTGCTGGTGGATAAGGGGAGAGCAACAGATGTCATCTACCTGGACTTGTGCAAGGCATTTGATGCTGTCCTGCGTGACATCCTGGTCTCTAAATTGGAGAGACATGGGTTTGACTGGTGGACCACTCGGTGGATAAGGAACTGGCTGGATGGTAGCACTCAAAGTGTTGTGGTCAACAGCTCAATGTCCAAGTAGAAACCAGTGACGAGTGGCATTCCACAGGGGTCGGTACTGGGACTGGTGCTGTTCAACATCTTTGTCGGTGACATGGACAGTAGGATTGAGTGCACCCTCAGCAAGTTTGCCAGCGACACCAAGCTGTGTGGCACAGTTGATGTGGTCAAGGGGAGGGATGCCGTCCAGAGGGACCTGGACAGGCTTGAGAGGTGGGCCCATGCCAACCTCATGAAGTTCAACCAGGCCAAGTACAAGGTCCTCCACGTGCGTTGGGGCAATTCCAAGCCCAAATACAGGCAGGGCGGAGAATGGATCAAGAGCAGCCCTGAGGACAGGGACTTGAGGATGTTGGTGGATGAATACCTTAACATGAGCTGGCAATGTGCGCTCGCAGCCCAAAAGGCCAACTGTATCCTGGACTGCATCAAAAGAAGCATGGCCAGCAGGTCGAGGGAGGTGATTCTCCCCCTCTACTCCGCTCTCATGAGACCCCACCTGGAATACTGCGTCCAGCTTTGGAGCCCTCAACACAAGAAGGACATGAACCTTTTGGAGTGGGTCCAGAGGAGTGCCACGAAGACAATAAGAGGGCTGGAGCACCTCTCCTGTGAAGACAGGCTGAGAGAGTTGGGGTTGTTCAGCCTGGAGAAGAGAAGGCTCCAGGGAGACCTTATAGCAGCCTTCCAGTATCTGGAGGGGGCCTACAAGAAAGCTGGAGAGGGACTTTTTACAAGGGCATGTAGTGATAGGGCAAGGAGTAATGGCTTCAAACTGGAAGAGGGGAGATTTAGATTAGGTCTCAGGAAGAAATTTTTCACCATGAGGGTGGTGAGACACTGGAACAGGTTGCCCAGGGAAGCTGTGGAGGCTCCATCCCTGGATGAGGCTTTGAGCAACCAGGTCTAGTGGGAGGTGTCCCTGCCTGTGGTAGGGGGCTTGAAACTAAACCATAGAATCATAGGATCATAGGATCATCTAGGTTGGAAAGGACCTTTAAGATCATCGAGTCCAACTATCAATCTAACACTGCCAAGTCCACCACTAAACCATGTCCCTAAGCACCACGTCTACCCATCTTTTAAATGCCTCCAGGGATGGTGATTCCACCACTTCCCTGGGCAGCCTGTTCCAATGTTTGATAACCCTTTCAGTGAAGAAATTTTTCCCAACATCCATCCTAAATGTCTACTGGCGCAACTTGAGGCTCTTTCCTCTTGTCCTGTCACTTGTTACTTGGGAGAAGAGGTCAACCCACATCTCTGTACAACCTCCTTTCAGGTAGCTATAGAAAGCAATAAGGTCTTCCCTGAGCCTCCTTTTCTCCAAGCTGAGCAACCCTAGTTCCCTCAGCCGCTCCTCATAAGACTTGTTCTGTAGACCCCTCATGAGCTTTGTTGCCCTTCTCTGGACACACTCCAGAATCTCAATGTCTTTCTTGTAGTGAGGGGCCCAAAACTGAGCACAGAGAATCTTTCAGGTCCCTTCCAACCTAAACCATTCTATGATTCTGGGTGAAGATAATAATGGAACAGGTATTCAGAGACCATGAATGAAGCATAATAGCTCTTTAACAACGAGAGTCATTCCCTGCTTGGTATCATGTTGCTTCGCTTGTCCGTACTCCTGAAATTTGATTTTAGTAAGCTTTCCTTGCTTAGTCCTGTCCTGCAGGCCTTACAACAGGAGGACAAGATGTGACCCCCTAAGGTTAAAGACGTAATATTCAACTTACTGTTGCAGCAACAGGGAAAACTTGGAAGTTTAGAGGCAAACAAAATGTACAGTCTGTCTCTTCAAAGCTTTTCTATAGTGAGTGGAAGCTTTGATTGTGCTTTTCATTACTGGAAAAGAAAGTAGGTTGCTTACAAAGTTTGGTAGAAAAGAATGAAATATAGTTTGTCTGCTTTGATCTTGTGCAGGGACTGTTAGTTTTCTGTGTACAGTTAGCCTATGATGTAGAATCTAGCAATAGTGCATGACAAGTTATAGTGATATATATTATCTCTGTTGTTAGTGCAATCTCCTCATGGAATTTCTCTTATAGATTCAGCTTACTAGGTATACAAGAGAAATATTACTTACTGTGTGAAATAACTTTTAGAGTTGTAAAATCATGGCTGATATATAGTATTTCTCTTTTTTTTTTCCAAAATTTGAATACCTCAGGGGGGAAGGCCATCCATCGTATGAGACCATTCTTTTTTTTTATGTTTCCTTGCCCACTGAGACCTGATTTTTATACTGGCTGAACTAGAAAGAAATATTAATTAGAGAAAGAGAAGAGGTACTTCCAGCCTCTATCTCAGAAAGTTTGATTTGTTCCTTTGCACTCTATTGGTATAGATTCTGTGGGAGAAAAACAGTGGGAGTTGTTGCAAGAGCATCTTAAAACATTCCCCGTTTGTACCACTGATTTGAGAAGAGATTATTTTCGTGTTTTTTCTGACTCAGCCACATGTGAGACATTGGGAGCCGGAGTGTAGGCAGCACTGTGCAACTGAATATATGTGATAGGTAAGAGGATGACAAAGGAAGAAACTGGTTGGCTAAGATAATAAGAAGGAAAAAAGATGGAGAATGACAGTAATCCTTTGTAATTGAGGGGTATATAAACCTTCATGCCAGTCTCAGTTTCTTGATCTTCTGGGGAAAAAAGGAGGGGAAGAAGATTCTATACTGGTTTTCACCTGTGTCTTCTATTAAATTGTATTGCAGTCAAATGTAATTTTCTTCATGTCATTTAGTGTGTGTACAAGCAAACGTGTGTATGTATATGTAAGACTGAGAAGTTTGAAAAGTGCTTGCTCACTATCTTTTCTCCTGCGAAATCCAGTACTTCTTGCATGATGAATCTTAAAGACCTGAAAATACTTTCAGTGGCCTGCCACCCAAATAGCCTCTTAAAAACATCTGAAATGTGTTCGCATGCAAGAATTTAAAATGTGACAAAGCAAGGAGATGCCAGACATTCTTCAGACTGAGATATATTTACTTCTTCAAGAAGGCTACTTTGGAATTCAGGACAGTATCATCCTATGGCAGCAGGATCATAGTCCTAGCTGTGGTCTTAGCATGTACTGTCTTGTATTCACTAGAGAAATGTGAGAAAAAAAGTCTTTTTCTCACATTACATTCTTCTCTCGGTTGTTCTATCCATCCCTTCCTTCAGCATTGCTAATTACTTGTAATGGACATCAAGGCAATTTTCCTTTGTTCACTTTCTCAAAATCAGTTTCTTTCAGAAATCGAACCTGCTTCTACCAGTGAACATCAGAACTGCATGACCAGATCATGCAAACCATTCACCTAATCCCACATGAGGATCATGTTTACATTATGCCAAAAGCAGGAACATTCTTTAACCCTCACTGTTTTCAACCATCTGCAGGTTAGGGCTTTCCAGATCCGAGGCTGAATAACTGCTGCTGTACTTCTCCTCTGAATGCATCTAGTCCATTTCTGAACTCACTTATGGACTCCAATTCTTTTAGAAAGTCCTGTGATAACAAATTCAGTTATTTAATTATATACTGTGTGAAAGAGCTTTTTTTGTCCTTAAACTATGGCCTAATAACTGCTTTGGGCACCCTCATCCTTGTGTGCTGTGAGGAACTGTTAGCAAATAATTAATTGGCCACTCTCTCCAGTCTGTTCATGATTTTGTTAAATTTCTAACCTGTTTCTCTCCAGAAGTATCCCTTTTTCAAGTTCAAGTTCTCTAGCCTTTTTTGTGTGGAAATCATTTGCAGTTTCTGACCATTCTTTCTTCTATGTACCCTTTGTACTTATGATGCTTTTTTTTGAGATGTGACTAGAACTGTTTGAAGATTTGGACATAGTATCCTCATAATCTATGTTGTTCTCAATTCTTTCCTACTAATTCTTAACATTTTTGCCTGTTTGGCTGCTGCTGAATGCTATTTTCAGAGAATTACCCAAAATGACTCAGATCTTTTTCCTGACTGGTAAAACATAATGATGGGCTCTGATTTAGCTAAGTATATTTTGCGGTTATTTTCCCCCATGTGCATTGATTTGCAATTTTCAGCAGTGTATTTCACCTGCCATTTTATCATTCAGTTGCTCAGTGTCCCATAAATTGCCTTGGCTGACTTTAGATCTGATTATCCCATCTCATCTTTAATCAGCTGTACACACCCTCTTTTCCAGATTCTTCACGACTGTGTTGAACACCACAGTCCCTGTGGGAATGCAATCTCTGCAGCAGAAAGGCAGACCTGTAACTCCTCCTACCCTTTGTTTTCTTCCTTAACTTGCAAGAGGTCTTTCCCTCTTGTCCCGTGATAGCAGTTTCCTTAAGATGTTTGGTAGAGAACTTTGTCAAAACCTCTCTTTGAAAATACATACTGCTTGTATTAAAATGCTTGCTGACTTCTGTAAGGAAATTCAATGAAATAGCAAAGTTTGGAATACTGAACAGCCCTATGTTAATTTATTATTCTCATATCTGCATCTATTTAGTAATAAAATATTACATTAATTTCTTATGTTGGACAGTTATTATCTTAAAGTTAGGAACTAGGATGAAAGCCTTAAGTGATAATAAATTTATAAAGCAATCAGTCCTCAAACAAGAGATTTGTTTTGTTTTGGCAGAATAGCAAAGCACTTCAAGGTCAACATCAAAATTTTGCAGGAGGTGTTTTGAAGGAGTGAGCATCATTCATTGCTTATACTGCTTGCCTTTATCTCAGTTTCTTCAAGGTTTTTTATTTGCCTTCTGCTACCTCAGGTAGTGCAGCTTTTTGACTCCGCATTTGCCAGAATGCTATTCAGGGGCATTCTAAAATCCTCTAGGTTTGATTACTAATAAAACTTTTGAAACATTGGTATTTCAACATTTCTTCTATTTTAGTTTAGTCTTATCTGTATAGTTCTGTGGTATTGTTAAAATAACAATGACTTGCTATATCTTCTTTTAAGACACATTTTCTAAATATTTTACCTTGTTTTGTATTTTTTTATTTCATAATATATTATAAACATTGAATCTTTTTCATTCCATAACTTTCTACAACTGTTTTAAATATAAAATAAAGTAGCCACATTCCATTACTTTAATATAAATTTGTTTAGTTTATTCAATTCAAGGAAAGAATAAAAAATGGCAAGACAATAAATCTCAATGTATACAGACTATATACTTATTGTATACAAATTGTTTATAAGTAGGCATATACAGAATACCATTTTGTCTGATTTACATATAAAGTTATAAAATGAGCATAATTAGATATACATCACAATTTCTTAAGGCAGTAATGACAATAGCAATATTGAATTCTAGCACAGTTGATAAAGCACTATGAAACAGGGCTAAGAAAGATGAGTTCTGGTAGATTTAGCTCAGTATCAAGATATGAATACTGCTTCTCCCCCACAGTGTCAACTTGCTCTTCTGCCAATTGTTCTCAAACTTTTAGCAGCTACAATGGAACAGGACATGTCTACAACCTCAGTCATTAGCAGCTTGAGCTAAACTGCTGGTTGTGAACGGAGATGGCTGAAAGGCAAGTATGCGCCTTATTCACTTGCTCTTATTGTAGAGGTGGCACACTCTGGAAGAGACACCATGAACAACTGGAGTGGGATCTTATATTTATTTCTATTGCAAATCGTGACACATGGTATGTCCTGTTTCTCTTTTAAAGACTCCTCTGTGAGTAACTGTTCTTTTACCCCCTCCTCACCTCCCTCATTTTCATTTTAGGTTTTGAGGTCAAAATTTTAAAACTTAGGATATAAAATGTAAACTCCAAAGTCTATAATTCTTTTTCCCTGAAGAAGTAATTCTCTAGTTTAAGCTCATCTCTTTGCTAGGGGCTCTCTGTGTGCAACACTTATAAAACTGTAATAAATGAGTGTGGGTTTCTTTAGATGTTGATGAGATAAGATTGTGCATAAAGCTGGTACATTGTTTTTGGATCAACTCCTGGATATAATCAGTGATGGAATGGTGTTGGCTAAATAATTTTATCAGGGAAAGATTTTGACAAATTGGAGATGAGAAACATTTTGCTACATTTGGCTTTTGCTATTCCAGAAGAGCAGAGCTGTTGTTTACCTCAAAGCTTTGTTCTGAGCTGTCTGATTACCCAGAAAAATGTGACTTTTTGGTACAGTACATGCCAGTCAATCCATAAAAATTCCTTTCTTGTCTGATAGCTTTGATTTTATTATAACTTTTCTAGTTCTGGGTTTTGGAAAACAATCATTGAAAACCAGAAAAATAAGGTTAGCAAAGCATCTGCTCTTAAAGACATAGAGTTTTGTATTTGGTAGCTTTCTAAAGAAAATGAAAAGTTGGGTTTTTTACTGTACTTTCTAGCAGGCTTAGCATACTTTGTAGCCAATGAGGATAGTTCCCAAATTAGAGTGCAAATTGTAAAACTCCTGAGTCTAGAACTTTAGCCAGTAACCAAAATGGGCCTCATTTTCTTTCATATGAATACCCATAAATCCTGCTGAGAAGGATTTAAAAGTAAGAGGAATTCACTTAAATCTGTTTTTAGGAGCTTAGTTTTGATGTTGCACATTTGAAAATGCTGACTTCAGTGTAGTCCCTGTTCAGTATGAATCTGTGTTTCCTCAAAGTGAGGAAACCAGCAGTAGATGGTTAAATTCTTTGAGTCCTCGGTGTTAGTATCTTGAAGGTCAAGCAGTATAGAATGATTGAGCTGCTATTGGAGTGGACGGTCTAAGAGAGCTCTTTACTTTTAAGGACACATGCAAAATAAAATGTTGAATTGTCACTTTTTTGCATTACCATGTTTTCCTGGGATTCTGTAGACAAAGACTTTGTATGATAGATATAGCGGAAAGGCAGCAATAATCTCTCCTCCCTCATTCTGGATTCCAATGAAGCCTAAGGGCAGAGCTTTGAGAACACAGGAAATGGGAATTTGCTTTTCTTTTCTCACAAACAACTGTTTGCTTTCATTTTCTGACCATCCTTTCTGCAAGTCAGCAAATATCTTTTTTCTGAAGTGAGAAGCGATATGCTTTCTCCCTTTTCCCCACATCAAAATAAAGATCTCAGGTTTATTTTTCCTGAAGGTACCTCATCTGCATATCAAATAAGGGCAAATTATTTCTCCTATAATTTTGGCTGTGGGTACTGACTGCAGCCACTGGGAAGTCTCCTTCTGGTAGACTTTCTGTTCCTTATATCCTTATATATCAGGCCACATATACTTCAGGCTAAGTAGTTGAGTTTGGCATCTAAGAGCAGGAGAAAATCATGACACTTAACTCCTCAAGTTGGAGGTACAGCCAGAGGTCACTTGAGAGAGGCTTGCAAGTGCTACCTGAGATTAAGTCTCTCTCCTGGGATACTGATATTTTCAAACTAGGGACAGTAGACAGAACCTTACTTTTAAGTAATCAGTTGAAGTACCTGTGTAGTTAGTTAGTTGTAATGCTAATATGATGCACTGCTCCATAAAAAGTTTCAGTCAGAACTCAGCTGCCCTCAATCTTTTTATTTCAAGGACGTGTTTGCATTGGGAGTTTGGAACATGCACTGATTCAGATTAGAAATCTGAACGAAGTATGGAAAGCCATGATGTGCACTGCTTGCAAAAGGGTTCATCTCACAAAGCTTACCAAATGTTATTTATGACTGAGGTTTAAATCAGTGCTGTGGCTGCATTTATGAAATACCCTTCTAAAGAATGCAAATGATTATTTTATTGTATAAGATACAAGAACAGCCATGTCGTGGAACAGTTCCTGTTCTAACATACTATTTCCACATGTTGTGTGGAGTTTGGAGTATTTATTTTACTGCAGTCTTAGTTACTACATCATCCTGTCTGATAGAACACCTATGCAGCCCTCAAATTCTTAAATCAAATACTCTTTGTTGATTTCACCTTGAAATTCATAACTGTCTCAGTTGGCACAATTAGCTGAAGAGGAAACACAACTCTGAGCAATTCATTGCTATTTCAGCTAATATATGTACCTCATTGGAGGGTCATCCCATCCATTGCTAACAGTAAAACGCACATGTAATTTCTTTGCTAAATTCAGCAGTAACAGAGCTGTCTTTTTGTCTCTAGGCATTGTTGGTCTTTGTTTTTAAATCCCAGTACAAAAAAAAGCATTTCCTCAGAACTACTGAAAGACTGTATAGTACATAAATTGAACTGTCCAGTAAATAGGCTGCCTCTTCCCATCACACCTTTTAAAAATTAAATTTGAATTAAAAAAAAATCAGTTAGGGAATGCTTACTGTAAGAACTTCATAGTGTGACGATAATACTGTGTGACTACATCTGAAAGGTACTCCAGCATATTTTTAATATGGTCCCAGAAGCATACTTTGAATAGCAAGTAATATCATAGCCCACAGAAAACAGCACATGATTCAGCAATAAAGGCAAAAGACCTTCTGCAAAGTATGTTTGCAAAATCTCGTATTACTTTAATAGATCTTTTGAGCAAGAACAGGGCTTTTGGTCCCAATTCTGCATTGACATCACACCTGAATGACGCACAGAACATTCCCCCCCCTGCTTTGGATAATACTGAAATGAACGATCATCCTTTGTATGATTAATCTTTTTTTTTTTTAATTATTATTAAGACCTGTTTCTGAAGCTAGATATTGATAAGAGAAATTAGTGTAGCTGCTGGCTTTCAAGTTGTTTCTATTTCCATCAAAATAGCCTAAAAGATGCCATTACTAAATGTTATTGCTTATTCACTGTTCTGTATCATACGTTAGCAGGAGGGAAGAGGTATATATGTTGGTTTTTGCTTCTCACAGACAGGTAGGCCTGCAGAATCAATGTGTAATCTAGGGATAAAATTGGAGTGTTTCTAGCAGAAGCAACAATTCTTGTGATCTAGTATACAGCAGCCCTGTGTCCAAGTTGGGACATGGCAGTCCGGATGAGTGAACTACCCAATCAGTAGAAAAAGCAGCTGAATAATTAGATTCAAATAATGTAGTTAGTTCATACTACTGGCATTACAAGTGAAGTTCCTTAAGGATCTATCCATTTATTAGATGTAGAGGATGAGTAGCAATACATTCTCATCAGATGTGGTTTACCACATCTGGTTTTGGGCCCCCAGGATGTTGATAAGCTTGAGCAAATCCAGGGAGAGCCACTACAGTAGTCAGGAGGCACCCATCCTGTGAGGGGATGCTGAGGGAACCATCTGGTATTGCATAATCTAGAGAAGCAACTAGTTGCAGTCTTGCAGTACTTAAGGTGTTACTAAAGGTTTGCAGAGGTGCGTGGCAGGAGAATGAGAGACAATGATCATAAATTACAACAAAGAACGTTCTGACTGGCTGTAACAGCGGGGTGGTGGTGGGGAATTACTGTAGGGGTAATTAAACACTGGATCAGATCTACCAGAAATTCTGCAATTTCTGTCCTTAGAAGTTTTCAAGTTCCAACTAGACAAAGTCCAAAGCAACTTAGTCTACTTACCTCAGTGCTGATCCTGCTTCAAGGAGGAGATTGGTCCAAATGACCTTCCAACCTGAAGAATTCCTTGATTCTGGGAATTCATCCTCCAGTCTGGCCATCATACAGTAACGTAAGTTAACTGTAGTCAAATAAGCAGTCAGCAAAGTCCATACAATGGCTGATTATTTGAATAAGTTGGTACTATAGTTATTCCTTTCCTGGTGTACAGCAATATTTTTAAAAAGCTCAGTGGAATTGGATTCATAATGTTTTTCTCATAAACAAGGAAGTGGGACACATTCATGCTCTTTTGGGTGTGTTAATTTTTGCAATGCAAACAAAAATGTGTACATGTGCCACTAAAGTAAGCAAGTGTGAATCTGATTTTGTCCAGGAAGCATAAAATGAGAATGAAATACTTATTTTGCTGCTTTGCCATTTATCTATGCAAGATGGAGGGCTGATTATAATCACACTGCTTGAAAGACTACAGTTGCATTTTAGGATCCCAAAGAAAGCTGTTTATTGTTGGTTTGTTCAACAAAGTGTGCCCTCTGGGATTACCCTTCATAATTGGGAAAGAAAGAATTTTGTTTAATTTCTTCATTTGGAAAAATTTTTTGCTTGGCTAGCAACAAGACTCCTGGGTCACTAAGCAATAGTGTTCTGCCCTAATTGCCTTCAACTTATTTATGTTTCTAAGTCAGACTTTTGGTAGTTGTTTTTTCCAAATTATATAAAGTTGATATCCAGCTGTCCTGGAAAACAGAATAGTTTATAGAATGGTTATATGTTAAAATTGCATTTGAAAATATTACTCCATGTAACAACCTTAAGGTTTTTCTTAAACAGGAATGAATTGGCACCAAAGGACATGAATTTCCTGCCCCCCGCCCCGATCTTACTGTCTTCCCTCCCCACAAGGAAATCTGTTCTCTTTTTACATTAACTAAGAATATAGTGAAGTGGCAATTTGAGAAAATATCGTCTCAAGTTCCCAGCTCTGCCTACATCATAGACAAAAATAAACGTGTAACTAGAATGTGATGTAGAATACATGCAGTCCAGACAGTGGAAACATATCTAGGTTTCTCCAAATCTGTGAGGAGTAGATGAAAAAGAAACCCAAATGACTTTGTGTTACTGAGTACATGATGCTCATTTAGGCAAAAGCAAGTTCGGTGGTAATATTATCTTCTGGTATTCTTAATACTACTATCATTAGCAATTTCTGTTGGGTGATTTATCAATGCACAAGTCCTGAATCAGAGGGATCTTTCAGGACCATGGAACAAAGATTGATGCTGGCTTCTAAACAAATTTGCACATTTCTCTCAAATAGTAAGTTGTTTAGGAGGAGGAAGAGAGCAACATTTTTTCATTTTTTACTTGCGTACCATTTTCAACTTTTTTTTATTTTCTCCTGTTTTAAGGTTACTGCCTTTATGTTGTAAGACAATAGGTTTTTCTCCAGATACTTCCTAGCTCTAGATTCCTTTTGAACTACCCTCCTGAATGACACTTAATGTACTGTTCTCCCACTCTTATCTTCACACTTTCTTATATGCTGTTCCGTATGCTTAGAAATCCTTATTCTCCATGCCAGATATCCACCCACTCCATGTTCGCATTCTCCCTTTAAACTGCTTTTCCTTAAAGTCTATCAAAAATAATCTGCAAGTCAAGAAACATATCAACTCTGCCTTGAGATCTGACAGTCTTCTGATCATCTGATTTGCTACTGCAGGCTGAGTTCTTTAACTTGTGCATAGTACTGAATAAATCAGGGCCTAATTTTTCCTTAATATCACACATACTATCTTTTTTGCCATATATATATATTTTAATTTTTTTTAAAGTACCCAAAAGTTTAGCTCAGCTGGTTTCCTAGACACCATCTGGCTGAGTTCTGCTGCTTGTTGTCTTGTTCTTGTCATTCTAGCTGAAAGCCCACTGATGGAAAAAAAATGAGGTCAGTAGGAAGTAGGATGAGGTAAAATTTTTGTTTGCAAGTTAACAGAACTTAAGGAAACAGCTATCTATAAATTATAGAGTAGGGGGCGGGGTTTGCATTGTGAGGGGTTTTTTGCTTGTGTTTTTTTTTGTGTGTGTGGAGTTTTTTTGGATGTGTTTTTTGTTGTTTGGTTTTTTTTACACAAAAAAC
>VFFE01007088.1:1122357-1241706 GCA_008921705.1 Burhinus oedicnemus
CCTTCCTTCCTTCCTTCCTTCCTTCCTTCTTTTTCTTACTTTTTTTTCTTCACATTGTCTCATCTTAGCGTGGGAATAAGCAGAATCTGGTGAACAGGACAGTAATTTGTTGATTTTTTTTTTTAAACTCATTTTGTAGGTGCAAAACGCTCATGCAGACTAAGATTGTAGATCTTCGCCCACATCCACTCTTCTTGTGACATGTGAGTTAATCTCTACAAGTTTTTAATTTTAAAAGGTAATTTTGAAGCTCTTGCAATTTCTAAAAGACTGGAATTTTGGGGAGGATCACTTACTCTGATAAAACACTACAGTAATTTCATGACATCCTTTATAGGATAGAGGTAGGCCAGACAGAGTTTGGTCAATGCCTAACAAAAGAAAGAACAGAATCTTGACATTATCTTAATGACTAGGATGCTAACATGTGCTTATGCACCCTGACTGTTTTTGAAATGCAGATGTATTTTTTCACTCTATCCTTTCAGTATCTTCAGGGACAATAATTACAGTTTTTTCAGTTGGTATCTCACTATATTGCATGTATTGTTAACATATCCTTTCCTTCTTTGACTGAAACATGTTAATGCTTGTGGAAAGGAGATAAAGCTGACAAAGCTAATGGCAGCAAGATTTCAAAGGCTGTTCAGCTGGCAGATGAGCTGGGCTTAGAACTAGAACAGTCATGCTCTCTGCACTTTGGTTCAGAGTTCAGTAAGGTTGTAAGCTGTTTTTGTAGATAAAGGTGCGAATTTCTGTGGGTTCCAAGGCTGTACTCCTCCCTAATGCTCTACTGAAGAAGTAAAAAATGTAACTTCCAGGGAAATAAGTTTTCCAAGGACATTTCTTTTCTTCCTAGATTTGTGAGATGCAGAGAAGCTCCTCTAATTCTTGTTAGAGCGTTCTCATGACACCCCTTTCTTCTACATGTTTTGACTCTCACTGACATTTACTGGGGCTATTTTCGTTGCCAATCAAATAGGCATAAGGTCACTTCAGCAGCGATGGAAGAACATTTATTCCCTAGTATCTAAAGGTTCCGTTGTTTCTAAACCTTTGCCTTGCCTACTAGTATCAGAAGGCAGTAATTGATACTGAAAATGACAGACCTCCTCGCACAGCATGGAGCAAGAGGGTGGCTCCATCAGTTATATCCATTTGCAATTACAAGATGTGATATTTGTGCTAGTTAAGGATCATAAAGTCTTTAAAGGATCTGATTTTAAGAACATTGCACAGGTTAAAAATAAGCTTTTAGATTGAAAAAATAATCATTCAGGACTTGTAAATCATATAGCATATGAATTGAACTATGTCCTTATATATTTTGTTGAAATACCAACAAGTAGTAGCCCTTACTTTGGCACCTTAGAGGACTACAGCTGTGCAGTCAAGGTGTGCAAAGACTGCATCTAAGAAGCCTCAGAATATGAATAATTATATGCAAGCTTTTGCTGCTCCAATACAGTCCTCAACACTGGGTTTTCTGGAGAGATATTAGGAAAAAATGGAAAGTCAGAAGAAGTTTTCCTACTGATCAGCACCACAAAGACTTGGAGCTTTTTCCTGTTTGCAAGATAGCTCTGTAAGGAAGTCAGAGTAAGGTTCTAATTGTGTCAGAGATGGACTGAACTCAGTCCACTCCAAATCTGAGGGTTGTTAAGGTGGCATAAATTCATCTTTCTACCCTCCGTTCTCCCTTGGCAGTACTTTCTGTGCTGCATCTCTAAGACAACATAGCTCGGGATTTGTCCCTTTCTATTCTTAGACAAGCCTGCTGATTTTTTTTTTTAAGTTTTTTTTGCTTTTTAAATCTGAAAAATGAACTGAAACTTGATGTGCTTAATAGCTCGCTCTTGTTTCAATATGACTTGCATTACTGTTTTAAGTTTAGTATGTACTAGGAACTCAGCTAAGACCAGTAATAAACTATTTTGATGCAATAGCTTATACAACTCCATGTAGGACTGCAAACACACTTTGGCCATGACTTGAAACATTCCTAATTTTTCAGGCCCGGCATTCTGTTGAGTTGAGCCTGTTGGAACCATTATAAATTCATAAGGCAAACACTATGAGGGATTAGATAAACAGCCACATTTATATCTTCTCTTTTTTGTTTTTGTTTGAATTTGAGTTCTTGCAAACTCAGAAATTGTGTAGGATGCCAGGATTTTGTTACAGAGATGAAATGCAAGTCCACGTCACTTTTTTTAGTTACCTTGCTTCTGTCATGTCTTCATGTGTTGTTAATAGTTGGTGACTGTTGTTTGATACAAAAATACTTAACTGTTGAAACACACAGATGTTTAATGCTACTGCTATCTGCCTAATCTCTGTGGGTTTATTAAAATATATGTAATCATAAATGTCTGTTTTCCATCATATTAGGGACTTTAAAGATATTTTGCCTTAATAAACATTTTTAAATCATCTTTATTCATGGAAAGCTTCCTCTGCTCTTATTTGAAGTTAGAGGTGGGTAAAATCATGAAACAAACATAAGCTTTCAGTTATTCTATTAGAGCTAGAAATTCACCAGTAACAGGTTCAAAATGTCTACAAAAGCTTGAAACATGCTGTTCCCACAGCATATACTGTTCTGAAAAAAAATATGCTCACTGTTCAAAAAAGTCTTTATCTTGGTCTTCATAATGATGTCATATATGCTGCATCTTTTCCACAGTCTTTATCAAAGAACTTCAATGAAATAATTATTTTTTCTGAACACATTAATACTTATATAGAGATCATTTTTACAATCTATTAGTTCTGCATTAAATTTCATGTGAGATGGCTTTCTATTCATCTTCTAGAAAAAGAGAAAATTAAGTATGTAATATAATGTGAAATAAATCTAATGAGAGCATGGGTCTTAGCTGCTTCTGTAGTTCAAGGTTTTCACACATTCTGTAGGTTTTACAACAGAGTTTTTTCTGTGAAAGCTGAGGTGAAGAACTTGTAACTACTGAGGCTGCTTCAGCATTTCCTGTGAATGGTTTTGTCTCTTTTTTTTCCTTTCCTTTTTTTTTTAAATGAACACAAGTATTTTGACAATTTTAATTGTTAGCCTCAATAAACCGACATGTTCCTGAATACATTTCTTTGCACTTCGATGAAACAGAAAGGACAACTGTAGAAGGTTAATCTTACAACGCTGCTAAGTGCCTGGAACTTCAAATCATCTCCCCATCTCAACCTCTTTGTTTCATCTATCTTGGTTTCCAGAAGAGTAAAAGAATTAAGATGAGATTAGTAATGCAGGTTTGGGAGAAAATAACATGTTTTGGAGGCTGAACCTATGCTTGTTGGATATATTTATCTCCTTGGGACACTATTGAAGTTGTTATATTACTGTTTGAGTGTATAGCTCCATTCTATACACAGCTGTGAATTAAGTGTAAAGGGAATATAGTTAGCTCTTACTAGTTCAGACAGAAACTGTGTAACAGATTGTCTCTGATAGCTGCATTGTCTGTCATCTGTAGGCACCACCAAGGAGTCGAATGATTTATTTATGAGGACTATTCCTTAACTATCCGGTAGGTGTCACAGTAATCTTGTAATACATACACTGTAGCTATAGCGATCAGTACTTAACATTTCTCATCTTCAGACTACTGCAAAGGCTTTAATGCTAATAATACCCTTGTGAAGCCAGTAGCTTCTGTTGATACTAATAACAAGAATTTTCTCAGCTAATAGGCAGTGATTTTAATTATTTTTTTTCCTTTTGGGCATTACTGCTATATTGCTTCGGAAGTGTCGTGCACAGTTGTTGTCTTGTGCAGATGGACACCAAGTCTTTGCATAATTCACCTAGGCCTTGCTTTTGCTCAAAGGAAAAGAGTGCCACCATCTGGGTTTCCAGTTTTACCCTTTCTTTGAGATCTGAGATCACGCTCTGTAGCATTAGGACTTTGTTAGTTACTAAAAGGCATATTACGGATATCCAGAATGCTGTTTCCTTCTTAGAGGATTTTTAGAGAGGGTAGCCAAAACAGTCATAGTAATGAGAAAAAAATCCGTAAAATGGGGGGAAGAGATGGGAAGAGCAACAAGAATGGAAGGCTGTCCATTTTGAATGCATTTACTAAGTTATACTTGATCTTGAAAGCTTTAGTTAGTAAAACACAAGATAGCATTTTTCATTTTAAACCTTAATACTGTTTGTTATTGTAAAGTGATCTCAGTGTTAAAGCATAGAGTTTTAAATGGATTTGACTTGTGTTTTTGGCATCTAACACAGCCTGCAGATCACAAGGCCTCTCATCGCTTATGCCTTCAGGCTAACTTGAAACAGATATTCTCAGCAGTGCATGGTCCTGTTAGTCCACATTGCAGTTCACGTGCTTCACGCTGTCCACCATGCCAACCTTACCTGAAGACAAGGGACAATCAAAAGAGGCACAACACAACAGTTCTCTTCCAGCCAAAGTAAGCACTCTTACAAAAGCATTTTCTGGCACTTGTTGGAAACCTGAGGCTGAAACCTGTTTGTGCATATTTAGCAGTTTATAAAATAACATCCGAGTCATTGTTATGTATTAGTGTTTTTTTGATTAATTGATGAAGCTATGAATGATCTTTCAGTTGTTATTCTTAGAATTCTTCAAATATCTTGTAGACTAAGGAATGAGAACTCAAGTTGCTCAAGAGCTTGCTTATCAGTTTGATCTGGAGGCTTATATGTCTTGTCTGTTCTGAACCACTTTTATCAAAGCTGTCCAAAAATGTCCTTTGTGATGTTACTACAGAAAACTTTAACCTTTGAGAAAAGAACCTTGGCTTGTACTTCACAGTAATCTTGAAACGTCTAGTGTTGCCTTTACAGATATAGAAGTTGTTATGCAATTCATGTGTGTGGGAAAGATGGAAATCTGGTTTTTAGTTTGTAGTCTTTCTCAGTGCTTTAATTACCACAGTAGTAGCTGAACCTATACTGGAACTATACAGAGAGCAGGTGGGTGCTGGCCAAACATATTCATCATTTTGCTACTCAAATTTCTGGCATCTATGTGTTTTTAAATGTTTTATTTGCAAATAAATTTAAAAATTCAATAAGAGATGATACTTGCCCCTTTTAAATAACTTATACCACCAATGCAAAGTAATTTTATGTTCTAATAAAATGGGTGCTTTTTTTAATTGTTAGTTTAGCTGAAGTAAAGTACCTTACTGTGATTACAAAACCACAGGTTATCCAAATCACGCTGTTTTATGCAAACTGGTGTAAAGAAAGAGAGGATTTATAATCTGGCACATCCTCAGTTAAAAATGTGTCACTGTCACTGCATTTGAGGACACTGTATTCTACAGTTTAGGTGAAAACATCCGCCACTTTAACATTGTTGGAAAATACTGTCAGCAGTGAGCCCTACACTGATTTGTCATGCATTCCATCTTAATTGCACATTGTGCTGAGTGTTAGTTTCCTGGCTTAAGATAAACACCCCAGATGGATGCAAGTTCATCAGACTAATAGCTGAGAATGTATATTAGGTCAAGAAGATTTTTATTTGTTTTTTAACTCACCCATGTGAATAGTGTTTTAGTACAAAAGACTTGCTGGGTAAAACATACCCAAAGAGAAAAAGTATGAAAAGCTAGCAGACATCAATGAATCTAATCCCGAGCATGCTTGTCAAATGGGAGAAATGAAGAATTCCAACCACCTAATCTAAAAAAAATTTTTAAAATAATATTTTAATACATTATACAGAGCTTTTAGATGTAGGTCTTGAATGAACTATGATAATGTGATAGTTCATGAATTGGTTAACTGTGCAAAATGCTTTGTTTTAGATAAATTGTTATTTTTAGGCACAAAGTAACAGTGGGAGGATTTTAACCAACACACTGCTCATGAGCCTACTTAAGTTGAGGATTGCAACTAGCCAATGTTGTGAGAATTTGATCTTGTTCATACCTGTTATCACTTTTGGGTCTTGTGCCAGTCCACGTTCTACAATGTGACTATGTAAGAAGTAAAATAGCTTATCATTGTAAGATAAGGACTTGCAAGCAAGGTGAAGGCATCAGAAGGAACTAACAACAGGTGGACTTGTTTTCTGCCATTGAACAAAATTTTCCAAGCCTGGAATCTCATCTTATCTAAAGTACTATCTGGTGTCCAACAAGTTCCTCATTCTGTTTCAGGAGATGGTTCCCCACCTTCTCCCTGCATGCACAAATACACACACATTCACAAAACAGTTGTGAGAAAAAGGAAATGAACCTTGCATCACATGTAGTTTCTTTTACATGATGGGAAGACCTGAGTTATATTTCTCAAATTCATTTTGAGAAAACAAATAGGTTTTCCATTTCAGTATTTCTTACAGCAGCCTATGTTCACCATTCTGATTAAACAACATTCATCAAGTATTCATTAGCTCAGTGTTCCTGAAGGAAATAGAAGTGAAATTCCCATTAACACAGGTGTGAAGGCAGTTAGCCTAATTCAAAGAACTTTAGCCCCTTGTTTGAAATGTCTGAATTAAGAGTATGTAGTTGAACTCTTAGTTTGTGTGCTGTCTTGTTACAGTAAGTATTGAATATTTTAGAAGCATTTTATACAGAACTATTTCTCCCACCATAAATCATAGAACTTCAGTCAGATGTCATTTTTAGTCATTCCCATATTTTAATGTAATTGGATTTATTTAATATAGAATAATATAATATTATAATATGCTTTCACTGATAACTTCAAAAACTGATTTCAGGGATTTAGTATTAAAAATGTAATTTCTATACATGTAATGCATACCTGCAACAAAGAAAAATTCATCCTAACCAGTTATGTTAAGATTTATAGTGGCTTATAAATCTCCCTACAGTTTCAGGATTGGTTGTGAGCTGCCATCTTTCCCTCTTTTTAAATCAGAAATCTCTATCTCTGTTTCCAGCTTTCTCCTCTCTTTGTATCCCAAACATTGTTTTACTGGCTCTTCTGACTGCTGAGGAAAAGTCTGTCTCAGATGTTCATAATATTTCTTGTACACTGATTATTCCATCATTCAAGCTTCTGCATTTCTTTTTTTTAATTATTCCTGTTTAAATTTGTATTGTACTTTTATCAAATCACTGCAGGTTATCTGTTTTGTTCTGAAGGAGATGTTTGACGTTTATTTTTTCTGTTCTCCTGGCTGTTTCAACTAAGTGCAGTTACAATTGAATTTCATTACCTTAATTGCTAAACTCTAAGCTCAGCACTTCACTTAAACATCTAATATTAAGCTTACTTAAAACCCTATCTCACTCAAAAGGCTGCTCTCTGAGATGCATCACTTTTCTGAGGCCTTTCACATAAGTGTCTGTTTCAGGCCAAATTTGTTCTGAAATTCAGTCCAGACCTTTAATTAATTTCTAAGAATACAGCCAGGTGGCAGAGGATTATTGTTTTTTTCCAATGCTTTATAAAATTCAGGTGGTATAAAGTAAAGCTTTATCATCTGACTGTCCTGGCAGGGTAGCTCTTTTAGCAGAGAGATTTTTGCCCACCTCTTACTGTTCAAATCCATCCAAATTTGTCTGGATTATAAAACTTTTAAAAATGCTTTTTCTGTATGCTTAGTGAGGGCTTGGTAGAGCTTAACAACCAGAATCTCTGCATATCCTAGCCACCCTGAGTATCGCTGAGCCTCTTGGATCTTCTGTTATGGACCAAACTGCATGTGCCGTCCTCTCAGCCCTGCACAAGCCTCCCTGCAAGACTAGATGGCATATGATCATCCTTGTAAAGCATGTGGATCAGGTTCCACCTGAGCCATAGAGGTGGAGTCAGTTTTGCCCTACATTTTATGGGAGTAGAGCTTGGAACAAAAAGGAAGCAAAGACTTGGCAGCAGGCAGTCACTGCTACGAGGAGCTGAGGCAGCTTTTGAGAAAAGCTGAAGAGCAGACTTGTCTGGAAGCTAACACGGAGAGGGCAGTTACAGGCAGGCAATGGGAGGGTGATGGAAAAATTCATCTTTGTGCAGATATACAACTGTAAGACAGCTTAAGCTTCCTGTTAAAGCTTCTCTTCCGAGATATACATATAGCAGCCCGAGTCCTCTTCAGAGTATAAAGATTTCTTTTGATTTAAGCCAGCTTGCCCTGAAAAGAGCTTCATACTCTAGCTCTTCCTGCCCCTCTCCTATACAAATGTACCACAATAGGAGGCATGAGTTTTCACCTCTGTAGAAGCTGAACTGCTATAGCTGCTGACCATGATTAATGTATTCTACCTGACCTGAACTAGCCTTGGCTACAGCCTTTTTCTTTTTCTTTTCTTTTTTTCTTTTTAATGAGCTGGTTTTAGAGTCCTAAAATGGACTTGAGTGACTTTAAAGCTGATGTTACGTCATTCAAAAGCTTTTGCTCTTTGGCAGTCATGAGATTAGTATAAACAATGCGCATGTGTACTCAGCTGCTTTGCCCTACAAGCAGGGCAGAGTAGTCACCTGGATTTTTGTCATTGACTGTTACAAAAAACCCATTATAAAATTTTCAAGCATACTACTAAAAATTGATTTCAAACTATTATCATACAATGTCAGTTATGCACTTGCATCACATGATAGATCATGCTTTTGCATTCTAATATTTCCAATATTACAAGGGTATTTTTCTTAAACTTAAATCTTCATATTATTTTCTTGGCATGTTTCCTATCCTGTTCTCCTGTGACTGACAATGTAAACTTGCCGAGGAGCATCATATGAGAATTATGAGTATAGAATTGTAGAGCTCCATGTAATGTATTTATTTTTGTAAAAAAAAAAAAAAAAGCTATTTACAACAGAATCAAGAATCCTAAATCAGATGTCCAGACTAAAGCATTTTTTATTGCTTTTGAGAGAAGGGTTATGCTATATACTTTAATATTATACCATTTTCAAAATGCTTCTAGAGTTCTTTGATCAGGAAATAAACTATTTCAATCAGAGCACCGCTGGGAGTGATATTGAAAGAAGTTCTATTGTATCTGATAGATATTAGCAGTCATGTAACTGCTAGCTTTCTGGATGTATATAATTCCATTTCAATTTATACTCTTGGTTACTTGTTTATTGTAATGAACCTTATGACTACACTAATTTCTCCACATGACAGTAGATGACTGAAAATTATTCATTGATGGCCTTGGTTTCAAATAATTTAATTTTCTCTGTTCTAAAATGTTGACTTGTTAAACTGTGAGCTATTACGTGCTTCATTCTGTAAATACCTAAATTAGTGCTTTTATAACAGCTTTTTATTACCTGCCTATTTAATGAATAGTACTAAAGTAAGTGTTATTCTGAATTCATTACACTTATGTAAACATTCTTAAAAGGAGTAAGCAAAATTGACAGAAAATGCTATTTCAGTAAAATCAAAATTATGTTTATAACAGTTGAATGTAATTGGCTTTGTGTCATGGATAGCAAACACACCCTTTTAGAAAATTGTGAGGCATTCCTTCCTAGAGAGGTGGTCGATGCCCCAAACCTGTCAGTGTTCAAGAGGCATTTGAACAATACCGTTAATAATACGCTTTAACTTTTGGTCAGCCCTGAACTGGTCAGGCAGTTGGACTTGATGATCCTTGTAGGTCCCTGCCAACTGAAAATATTCTCCGTTCCCCTTCCCCTTCCCCTCCCCCTCTCCCCCAATAACAACTGAAGTAAAAATTTCTTATGAAACTGTGGGATGTAGTTTCACAAATAAACTTAGATCCAAATAACTAAATAAAATAAAATACATCTACATACCAGTGCCTAGCAGAAGCGATTCGTATTTGAGAATTTACAAATTATTCTTTAACTTTTACAAGTTGATTGATGGCAGTCCCCTGCCACTTTTGGGAAGCTTTCCCTCTGGCTATAAATACTCACACTGCTATGATATGTTCTATTTATCTCATGATTGTACTGAAAAATAAAAACTGCAACTTCTAACAGATGCCTACGCTTTCCCCACTATGCGTGATTTTGTGAATCACTTTTTTCAACTTCTTGACTGACTCTAAACATCAGATTGCTTGTGTAGCCTTTCAGCAGTACAGAGGTTGATTTATTTGTTTATTTATGTATGTATGTATGACTGAATCTGAATGTAGTACATGGGGTAGAAGTAATAATTTTTTGACTACATATTAGAAATCCACAGTTCTTTATTCCAACTTGATGCATCTCCATTTGGGTTATCTCACAGGAAACACATTCCTTCTCTTCCACTGATTGGCATCATTGTGGTGATTGGCATCATTGTGGTGATTGGCATCATTGTGGTAGAAGGTGTGGGATTAAATTCTTGGGACAAGTTCTCATATTTTTTAAGAAGGGAAGCATACATTGATATTCAGTGTCAGTTTCTTTCATCACCTGAAAATTATATTGTAGTTTATTAAATATTGCAGTTATATATTTTAAAAAATATTTTTCAAATTAATGGGACAGAAAACCGAGTAGAACACTAACAAGATAACCTTATAAGTATTTTCTGGTTTTTTGGATAGTATGTGTACACTTAATACTGCATTTATTCAAGCTTTTGTTGCACACTAGTACCGTTTGGAGGTTTTGTGTGCCCAGTTTAGCCCTGTTATACGTAGCTGCTTTTCACTCTTACGTTCAGCTCATAAGTTCACTAAGTGTTGTACACGTACTTCAGTAAAGGAATGGTTTGCTGGAATGGTGTGAAAAATCAGTTTGTCTACCATTTTAAAGCTTTCTCATTAGTTCTGTGCTTACTGAATTTAGCTTGTGTGCATTAAAAATTTTTAAGGAAAACAGATGTTCCAGGTCTCCATCATGTCTTTTTAGCAATTTAAGTATAGACCTCTAATTCACATTTGTTCTCTCAAATAAGAGCTAATTCACACTTAGTTAAGTCATTTTCTTTTTTGCTAAACTGAGCAATACACATTATTTTCCACCTAGAGCATCAATATTCAGTGTTTTGAATTTCTGTTTAACTACATTTTTATATTTGTCATAAATCATTCAGGACACTACTGTTGAAGGGACAGCATGCAGTACACCTTCTATTGTTCTTCCAGAGAATGCTGTTACGCAAGATGTAGAAATTGATAAAAATCTGGTTAGCAGGTACTATATAATACGTTACCAATCTATGCATAAATTGTACAGTAATTCCAGGAGCTGTGTTTCTAAAATACTGCTTTGAAATGTATATTGTATTAAAATATTATTGCTATATCTCTATTTGTAATTTGATCGTATAGGTTTTGCATTTTGATGATGATATTTTGGATGCAGGGAAGTAGGGGGAGACAGGACTATAACATACTAAAAGAGTAGAGTTTCATACAATACTGAGCCTGCCAACCTGACTCAGGATACGTTAAATTTACATGAACTTTCTTATCTTTCAGAATATCATTTGAAACTAAAACAAAAGTGTAAATTAAAGTTTTGCATAATTTGGACTAAAAGCTGTAACTTTTGAAGTCCATTCTTTTGCTAGCAAATAAAATATGGCCTTGTGAGGAAAAAATTGCTTGGTCAAATCCTTTTGTAGAAACATAGTGGTGTGCATGTGTGCACTACAATTGTACACCTACTACAAGGATGACTGACAGTTGGATTCCTCGTGTTCTGTGCATGGCAATACACAATATTGTCCTTCTGTCCAAATTTTAACCTTTACTTAGACCCAGTCAATGAGCAACTGAGACCAAAAAAAGTACAACTGGGCATTTTTGTGTTTCCTGCATATTCCCACCCATTGAAAATTTTCAATTTGGTAGCTAAAACCCTAATTCTCATCTATTAATTATATATGTACAGCAGTAGTGCTGCCTTTAATCGTATAAATATTTCCACTAAACCAATAAGAACTTTGTAGACTGATGTAGAGTTAGGAAATTAATCCTTGTAAGACTTTAAAAAAACTACTGTTTTTTAAATACTAACGATGTAGGTTCCTCAAGTTATGCTCAGCCATCAGTGTTGACTCTAGCAAATGGGTGTATCTTCTGTACAAAGCCTGTGTTGTCTTTTCCCTTCTTGAATTAAAGAACTAGCTATATACCATCTTATTACAATATTCTTAGTATCATGCTGAAAAATAGACATTGTAGCAATAATATTTGCAAACTGTTTTAATTGTTTTGTCTATTGAAAGGAAAATGCAGCAACAAACTATGCTGTTTTTAAAAACAATCTGTTTATATGATTCTTAAATTACCGAGTGTGTTTTAATGAAGAAGGAAGGTTTTTGGAAAAAGATGGACTTGCAATATATGGCAGTTTGTATAATAAGGCTTATTTGTGACGGCAGAAAATTTCCAAGGAAGGCTTATGATCATAAAAATACTTTGCAATTTTTACTAATAGCTTTTGCAAGCATTTTATTTATTTTTTATACTTAGCATTTTATAATTTTATGACCTGCTGAAAATGCTTCTTATCTTCTTTTGAAAGGTTTAGCATATTACAGATATCTTTCAGAATAAATCTACCTTCCAGTAATATGCATATTATCTTGGTATTGACTTAAAACACATGCTGTTTTACGTAACTTAAGGTGATGCTGGTGAAGCTACTGTTATTGTACATGGTTTTTTCCTTACAAAAATTGTTGGTAGTCTGGTATTGCTGGCTAACTTTGTTTCATAGGATTATATTCTGAGATATTAGAATATCATGATATTTTTAGCCAGCATCTTTAAAATTTTCTTCTAAAACCAATTAAGATATGCTCAGTTCTTTTAAAGTCCTGAGTTGAAAGCATTTAAATTGAGTTACTATACTTTATTTTCTGCCTAAAAAACAGATGCAGCAAGTGTAGGCTTCTTTTCCAGCTCTCTTCTTTCCCTTCCTCCCTTGTATCTGTTCAGTCCTCCTTACTGTTTCGGTGAAGCTGCAGAAGAAACTTCTGTAGCACCTGGAAACTGGGATAGGACCACATTCCTGATCTTGTGAAGTAAAATAGGTATTAGTTGAAAATTCAGGTAGATAATGTTTCTAAGCTAGACAGCTGGAAGAACTTAAGTGTCTAGCGTGAATACTATAGTACAATGAGTTTTGAAGCAGACATTTGGGCCCGTTCAGGTAGACAGGGCAAGAATACCACCTTGAGGCTAAGCATATGTGAAAGAAAGATGTTGAATGGAAATAATAATCCTGTTTGAAGTTGGAAACTTCAACTCAATTTTGAGTTGAATTACGGTTATTTTCAGTCTTCTGATATAGCATACTTCTTGACCTGGCATTTTTAATTTATTGACCTGCCATTAGACTTAAAATATGGGAAAAAACTAATCAGAAAGTATTGATCATAAATCTATACTATAACTGGCTTATATTTTTAAAGTGTACTTCTCCAAACTTCAAGATTATTTAAGACTCAGAATTATAATGCAGCCCTTTAAAAGCAGCAGTATTTGCTGCATCAACATTTAATTTTCTGCAGTTATTTGAGACTTTCGCCTGATTTTCAATCTAGAAAGTTTCCATATTACTATATGGGAGTGTCAATGTGGGAGCCTAAGAAATTATTTCAAGCGTAAAACTTAGCTGAGGTAGCACTAACAAGTTGCAAAGACTAAATTTATTTATTTTTTTTGCAATGTACGATATTTACATGAGTTTTAAGTCATAATAATGAACTAAAGAAATGTAATTTTTCTAAGAAATCAAAAGTTCACAGTATTTGAGGTTATCAGCAAATGTCAGAACTCCTTTGTGAGAGCAATTTCTGTAATTTTCCTTCTTTCTGCAATCTTCCTCCATTTCCAGTTGTTTGGAGATGGGAGGAATTGCAATGAAACCTTTTTGTTTTCATTTTTTTTTAGTCAAAGAAAAGTGCTTTCTTTTTAATGTTAATTTTTTGTAGAGAAGTAGAACTTCTTTTGGTGGCATACTCCCATAATTTTTGTTTGTTCATTTTTCTCTCTAGGCCTCGTAGTCCTCATAGGAGACATTCTAACCGTACCACTAGGAATCCAACAAATTCATTGACTTCTGTTGGTAAGAAGTGATTATTCATTTAAGCTGGGATATTTTCTCAGAAAATATGACATGCAATAAAGACCTAAATATAGAGTCTGACTGTATTGACTACAGTTTTTTCCCTGTGCATACTGTCTGTAATGCATGCACAGAGACTATTGCTAGCATGTTGAATTGTGATCATGAGTTTGTGATCGTAAGTGGATTGCATGCAGACAGATCCAGGGAAATATCCATATAGTTAGTTTCATAAAGTTGTTAAATTACTGTGTTAGCTTAATATTTTTAGAAGGCTGGAGATACACGTGCTTAAAATTCTTGTTGTATGCAAAATACTGTTCAGTAATACTGGTTTTGTTACTTTTGAACAACTGGGATTTTTTTAGCACGGAGCTTAACAGACACTTAAGTCTCGAGTTATTTAGTTTGGTTATCATATCAGATTAAACCTTAAATGAAAACAAGCTACCCAGGGAAAGACTTTCTTCATTCCTTCACTTGCTAATAAGTCTCTTACTACATAATTATTTCTATTAGTTTTCTGGTAGCTACCTGTGGAGTAAATTGTTATTCAAGGGGAATAATGGTGTGGTTGCAGATTTGTGAGTACTACAAACTGACATAAATGCTCATCCTGTTAAGTCAGTGGCAAAGCTCCCATCAGTTCTTACTCTTGATATGTTTGCATTTGGATTGTTACTTGTCCTCATTTGTGTATTTTCTATAAAATAAAAGTTGAACAGGGTTGATAGTATGATAGCAGTACATCTTTACCTTGCATGTAAAGGATAAAGGAATAAGCATATGAGACCTCCTACCAAAATGGGGGGGGGGAGGAATCAGTCATTTAGAATAAATTTTTAAAAATATTTTTATCTTTACAACGTTACTTTCTCCCAGCCATTAACTTAATTTAAGCCAATTATCACTGCTTTATACTATGCATGAAAACAGTTTTCTGTAAAATCATGGACTTGTGTGATCATTGCATACCTTAAAAAAAAAACTGGTTTTGTGACAGACTTAAAACCAACCTTATCAGGTGACTATTTTGATACTCCCAGAGGCTTTTAAAGGGAAGACCCTTTCTACTATCACTAAGGAACCTAGTTCTTAGGCATCTTGAAATAGATGCATCTGTATTTTTTTTCTTTACTAAAGCACCAGCAAACATCAGAGCCCTGCTACCTCTCTGATACTCAAAATATTCAGAATAAAAATTCTGTTTTATCAACTCAGATTGCTTGTAGTAATTGAGATTCTATTAAGGACTCTGATTAATAAGTCCTCTTTATGTGTTTTTGTTAAGAAACTCAGATGTGTGGAGTTGTTCTTGTTCAATATATTGAACATAGGCATGGGGGTTCATAGGGCATATTTCTGAATTTTCCAATAGCAAAGGGATTCCTGACAGTCTCAGCAAATATTTCTTATAAGAAGCACTGATCTGCTGGTGGTAGCAGAACATGCATCCCTAGGGCTGAAAAATGGCTACAGCTAAGAGACTACTTTCCCTAAATTATAGGTATATTTCTACTTTCTCTTATATAGGAGGTATTGCATCAGTACAAAAAAAATTACTTGGTACCTCTGAAAGTAACCCAAACTCTCTCTACTATTAACAGTGTATATACCTTATTTTTTTTCTTTCTGGTGGTCAAAACAGAGAGGCCAGAACCCTTTCTGGCAGAATTTAATGTATTATTACACATTTCATTTCCCTTTTTGTACATTTATAAGGGTTAGTTTGCTGGAATTAATTTGATATTTGTGACATGACAAATATACAATAATAATTTTATACACCTGGGATCCTGGCTAGTTTCACACAAATAGAGAATTAGACCTTTTTAAATTTAGCAGAACATCCTTAATATTGCCTTTTTCTTAATAAGATAATAAAATATTTTATGTAATTATTATTTCTTCTATTGTCGTACTAGAATTAGCTTCTCAGCCATGCAGAGAGGAGGTGGTAACTATTCGTATCAATAACAGTCAGAATTAATCCTTACTAGTTTGTGATTCTGACACTTTCATAACTGGGTACTCAGTTGCATTACTATGCCTATAAAAATGTAACTGAGAGAAAGCCCACGGGAAGATTGTTAGCAGGCTTCAAATAGTTGTGACTTCTCATGCATTTGCTCTAGTTTTGTGATTGGTCCTTTAAATTCATGAGTAAAATGTGTTTCTTGGCTCTTGCATTCAAAGGGAAACTTCCTTTATATGTCCTATAAAACTAAGATGGAGGTAAGATCCATGTAAATCAGCTCAGATCCACTTAAAGGAACTTGAAACACTTAAAATCTGTCCTGCTTGCCAGCAGTTGATTTTAGAGGTAACTAAACTTGTGGAAACTAAATAAACTTATGGAACTTCACTTACAGAAAACAGACTTATACGAAAGAATTATTATCTTTCCATATTCAGAGATGCAGCAGCAAAAGCGGCTCCCCGCACCCCCCTCCACCCCTCCCAAATCTGGTATCCAAATTAAGACTTTATGATCTGGATGGTGGACAACTGGACAAGTAAAATATTGGTTGGATAGTTTGGCTTTGAGGGTGGTGACTGGTTGGTTGGTCATATACTCCCTAGACGTTAGCAAAAGGAGAGGATTCTTTGAAAGAAACAAACCTTTCCAGATGTCATTCTGCTGAAGACAGAGCTTGGCTTCAAGCCTGCTTGCTGGTGCAGCTGCTGTGGCTGGCCTTTGGCTGTATCTTAAAACCCACTCAAGAAAATGAGTTGTGCTTTCCATCTTCATCAATGACCTGGAGGAGGATGGAGTGCACCCTCATCAAATTAGCAGATGAAATCAAATAGGGGAAATTAATATATGCCTAGGGGCAGTGCTACAATTCAGAGAGACCTAGACAGGCTGGAGGAATGAGCCAGCAGGAACCTTATGAAATTCAGCAAAGATTAATTCACAGTCCTACATCTGGGAAGGAATAACCCCTTGCAGTAGATACAGGCTGGGGGTTGGCTGGCTGGAAGGCTGCTCTGCTGAAAAAGGCCTGGAGGCCTTAGTAGACAGCAGGTTGAACATGAACCAGCAGTGTGCCCTTGCAGCAAAGAGGGCTAACAATGTCATGTACTATTAGAAGCCCTGCCAGTAGATCAAGGAAAGCATTTATTCCCCTTTATTTAGCACTCATTAGACTCAATCTAGAAAACTGCATCCAGTTCTGGGACCTCCAGGAAAAAAAGGGTGTTAATAAATGGGAGTGAGTCCAATGGAAGGCCACAAAGGTGGTTCAGGGGCTGAAACATTTGCCCTGTGAAGGAAGGCTGAAGGAGCTGGCCTAATTTATCCTGGCGAAGAGATGGCTTTACGGGAAACCTCATACAGCCTTTCAATACCAATGAGAAGATTATCAAGAAAACAGAGGCAGGCCCATGGCAGGAGGACAAGAGACAATCAATGTAATTTGAAACAGATGAAACTCTAAGTGGGTATTAAGAACTTTTCACTCACTCTAGAGTCAAGCATTAGAACAATCTACCCAGAGAGGTTTTGTGCTCTCCATCCTAAGAGGTTTATCAAGACCAGGTTGTCTTAAAAGACTAGCAACCTGGTCTGATTTCACCACTCATTCTGCTTTGAATGTTGGACTAGATGACCTGCAGTAGTCCTTTCCAACTTGAATTACTCTATGATTCTAAGATGTTACTTTTCTAAGTTAGGCATTTTCTAATCAAACCTGTTACGAAATGTCTCCTGTTGGAGTTTTGACTTTCCTGAAAGAAATGTAACTTCATGGACATGTACAAAACCATAAACTTGTTGACGTGAAGTAATGAACGAGTGATTCTTTGAACACTTGTCATTTGTAAGCAGGTGCTGAGATGGGACGCAGCAAGAGAAACTAAAGGGAATTCATGAGAAAAGAGAAAATGGCAGCAAAGGGGAAAGGAAATGGAAGTGGGGAAGAGGCAGAAGGCAAGGCAAAGCTGTTGAGTATAGTGATGAAAACTTACTTACTCAAGGAAGACAGAAATTACTGTGCCTTGCAGCTCTCCTTTGCTTGCCCAAGGAAAGTGCCATGGGAGGTCCTTCTCTCAAATTTTCAACGTGCAAATCTTAGTGTAAAACAAAACAGATATTTCATTAAAAGTAGATTGCTTTAAGGATATCCTATCTGTGGGCATCCTTTTTGAGAGCCTTGGAATTGAACTAAATTTATGGAAATTAAAAGCAAAATAAACACTACTCTCCCCCCAAACAAAACAAACCAACCAACCAAACAAACAAAACAAAAAAAACCCCACCAAACAAACAACCCCACACCCACAAACTGAAAACCCTTGAGTTTTTGCTGCTTGCTTATGTCCTTAGCATTTCTGAAGACTGATTGTCCTGTAATGGCTCTTGTCAAATTTAAAAATATTTTTCTGTTATTACCTGATGACTTCCCTCCCCATCACCCAAGCTGTTTTTAGTAAGTTTTTTTGTTGCAAAACAGTGTTACAAATTCCCTCTTCCCTAACAGAGGCATCAAGCTGGAGAGAGAGACAGTCACAACTGATATTTCTGAGAACAGATTTTATTCACTAAGCTGTTGTTAATGCGATCAGGTTATTAACACCGGATAACTCTTCACACAACAGAGTCACTTACTCACATAGTTAGTTCACTCAAACAGTCACAAATTTTCTCATGGTTACCTGAGAATAAATGTCTGACTTGCAGTCTGTTGCTGATGCTAGTGTGCCAGTGGCCTTGTACAAATTGAGCAGACTCTTGGTAATCTATTTATCAGTTCTTGCAGATCCAACAACCTCACTACTCTGTAGAGTTTATCAACCCATGAAAAACTTGCACGCACTACTTTGTCAGCATAAATATTTCCTTTCTTTGGCCTGTTGTTTTCAGGTAACTGTTTCTCCATACAAGCCTAGATGCTTATAGAAGCCATTCATACCAGCTCACACAGAAAGGGCCTTTCCGATAACAGTATACGTTCTTTGCTTAATCATAGCTTGGAGGATTGTAAAAAACAGTGTTCAAATGTAGTGTTCTTGACCAATGTGGAAGCCTAATTAAAATTTTTTTAGAAAACAACACATTAATCTAAGGGTCTAAGTGTAGGGCAGTGGCTTTCAGTTTGTGGTCCATGCATTGTCCTGAGTCACATATCTAACATATCAACTTAAGTGGGCATGAGGAAAAGCAGTCTCTAACAACACCTTCTTTAACCATTGGATATTCTAATGGGATTTGCAATTCCTTTGGAAAGTTCTTGCAGGTCCACCACATGCTAGAGATTGATTTGCTTTTTGAAATAGCTTTATAATTCTCAGGCTTTAGCTATTCGACTTCTGCCTGCAGCTTTGCCAGGTGCAGCTTTACTGTTAATTCTGCATTTGTGGGAAAAGCTCTTCTATCTGCATAGAATAAAATCTTTATACTTGCAAACTCTGCACTTTATTCTATAGATTATTTGATGGAATCATCTGTATGTCAAAACTAGTGTGCATCTTCTCCAGGTGAGTTTGTGGGACCTTAGCCTTGAAAAAATGCACATACAAAATCAGTGGAAAAACTAAGTCTTCGACAGAAATGCCATGACTGCTAGTTGAAGTGGATCTAATGCCACTTTTACTGATAAATTAGAAAAACTGTATTGGGGACACAGCTGTAAAAGCCAGTTTCACATATAAGAGCATCTTGCATCATAGTGACTTAATCTTGGTGGGTTATCTGTGTTTTTGAGGACTTGCTCTAAACTTGAGAATATAACAACATTAGAAATAAGCAGACATGAATATTTATTAAATGCAAGCACAAAGCTAAATTTATAGATGTTTTGTACTTGTTACTCTGAAATGCCACAACCTATCTGGAAATACGAGGTACAGCTCTAATTCCGATGCTTTCTACCTAGACAACAGTGGTCATGTGATTGATCTGGTAAATGATCAGCTACCAGATGTCAAAATATCAGAGGAAGACAAAAAGAAGAACCTTGAATTACTAGAAGAAGCAAAGAAAGTAAGCGAGAGATTTCTAATGCGCAGAGGCAGAAAGTCAAGAAGCAGCCTTCCGGAGTCACCGACAGGTAGATGCAGATTCTGAAAACAAGACTTTGTATTCTACTTCAAAGATCTGCAAAGGCACATACAAGCATCTACTATAATGCATACATTGCTACTGTATACATACACTTTGTTAATTTGAAGGTCAGAATCCGTCTGCCCCACCTCATAATTCCATATAAAACAGAAATGACCAATCTCTATATTCATGTGTAACAGTGGTGTAAAGTTTTTAAGTGCCTGAATGACACACTGCAAACACTGTAACAGGAAAGCATGAAGTATTTCTATTGGAGTATAAAAAATGGTCACAAATTTCTGTTTGTGAAGATTTTCTTCCTAAAGTTCCTGTTGTACATAAAGTGAAATTTTAATGGCAAGATTCATACTGTTGGAAAAACAATCCCCTCAGACATAATTACACAGACTTTTATTCTGAACATAGTCATAAACTAAGCTAAATGGACCAGATCCTCCTTGAAAAACAGCAGAAGAAAATATTTTGTTCTAGAATGTCAATTGAAATTATTTTTTTCCCCTCATAGGAAGTGTTTGAAAACTAGGACAATAGACCTTTTTATCATGAAGTAGGACTTTCATTTAGCTTTGAAATGCCAATTCAAAACAAAGTTCTATCTTAAAATTGGTTTGACACTTTCTGGAGGAAATTATATTTTCCTTTTTTTTTTTTTTTTCTTAAATTCCTTGTGAATCCTTCTCTTGTGTCTACTTCTCTGCAGTGCTTACAGTGTCAGAAAACCGAGGAGAATAAAGATTCTGTGTATCAACAGAATTGTATTAGTTTGTGGCAGGTATACGAGATAAAACCTGCTCTAAGTTCCTAATTGCCAAGTATAACTTGTCAGGTTCTGAACAAATACATGACTGATAACTATGAGATTCATGTTTTAATCTTATCTGAATTTTAAAAATTCAGAAGCTACAAGCCTAGAAAGTAAAATTGCCTTTTTGGTTTTGTTTTTGTCTTTGTTTTAATGAAGCAGTTTCCCCTACACTTAGTCCTAAAGTTTCACCAGTAGCATCTCGGAGCAACTCTCTCACTCTTCCAGTTCCATCAGGTAAAATGATCTATGCATGCTCAAATTTCAATTTATAAAAGCTAACCAAAAATATATTTTTAATGTCTTTTGAGGAGAATTCAGAATCTGCAGATTCAAGCATCTCCTCCTGGGTATGACAAACCTCATGAATGCCCACAATATGTATTTTTACATATATATTTTGTATTATTACTTTTTATTCCTGTGGTGCTGCTAGGTTACATGTTCTGTTTTTTTATTCTTTTCAGTAATGGAGTTTTGAGGAGCTTTAATGATCTTTCCCATACTATATATTAGATAATTTTTTTTTCTCCTTTTAAATAGCATTTTCCACATTTAAATTTTGTCCTTAGTACATTAAGTGAAACTGTGCATGTATGTGTTTTCTAATGCTGTAGTAGTAAAAATTTTGATCAAAACATCAGGATATGCCCTAATTATGTGTGTGTCTTTCTAGGATCTGATGTATGTACAACTACTAGTGTTGAGTCAGTATCTCCAGGGCAGGTAAGAAAGAGCTGAATAGTCTGCACAGTAACCTGGTTATTACAATGCTATATTACACTATGCTGTCCTGTTTGTCCCTGAGAAAAACGGGATGTTTTGAATACCATTTTATACCAAGATTGGATTATTGATATGTTTTTGCTGCAGAGTGAGGGACTAATAAATGTTAACTCTGAAGACAAAAATCCATGAGGTAACGAGCGCTGAAGGATCATAGAGATCTGTTAAGTGTAGAAAATGGGAAAAGATCCAATATAATCCTAATCTATGGAAAAAACTAAGCCCTAAAATTACTTCATGAATAAATGTGACAAGCAGTGTAAAAATTAAAAGATTCAAAATTCATCCATTAATATCTATATCTAACATTTGCAGCATAGATGTGAAAGGTAAGGCAACTTTTTCCTTCCGTTTTTGCTAGAATAACACAACTGTGAAAGAGGATGACAGGCAAACTGCAGAGGTAAGTGTTTCACCTTAAGTGTTGAACAAAATCTGCCTGTTTGTCTTGGCACACGTGACTTATTTATGTGATTAAAGAGGCTAAAAGACTGTTCACCCAGTGAAAAGAAAATTGATGCTCCTCTAAGAAATTCTGAAGCACCTGCAAATATAGTGGAGGACAATGGTTACAGCTGGCTTTTACATCCTATCACGCACCCTGCTCTAGCTCAGTTAAAATCAATACCCTAAATACCTTTATAAGTAAAGTAAAAACAGCCACTATAGCCACTTTGGTGTATACTGGTGTTTTAGAGAGGCATGCTCTTCCAGACCCCTTTGGTTCAGTGGAAGAGGTAACTGTACCTCGTGTTCCACACCGCTGATGAGATGTTACTGCTCCACACAACTAGTGGTGGAGCGGTTTATACAAATGCTTCCTAATTTGTTTTAGGTAATATCAGATGGCCCTTTAAAGAGATTTTGCTGTGAGTGGATTAGGCAATACTTACAAAAACCAGTATGGCAGCAGAATTTTGGAGCAGTAACTATAAAGGAGAGGAGTAGCAACATATCTAAGGCAGAGCCCACAGTTAGGTTGTATGTTGGTTGCCTTAAATTGCTGACACAGGTGCCCTTAGACAAAATACAGATTCTGTACCAAAGCAGCCAAGGTATAGGCACACATTCTTTTGCCAGTTATCCTATAGAGATTGCAGCCAAATTATAATCTTTAGTACTGCAGACAAAGTAAGAAGAGAGAAATTACAATACATGCTTTACCTTTGTGTACAAACCCATGGTTTTTTTCCTTGGGAGGTGATGGACTAACGGAAAACAATCAAAGGAAAGTAACAGTGCTATAAGATACAGGCTTAAAGGCATGTACTCAGACAAACCTTACATTGAGATAATGAGAAACTTGGCTATATGACGATTGCTATAATGGACTCTGGAATGGGACGAGGTTATCTCAAAAGTCAGAGAAGAGATTCCCAGTTCAGTGTTCTTTCAAGTGCCTTTTAAAAATTATTTCTCTCATCAACAGCACATGTTTAAAAGCAAATGTCACTGAAAAGGAAATGGCTTTTTACAGTGAAAATCTGTCCTTGGGCAGGGGAAAAGAGAAATCTGCTCTTGTTTCTCTGTTTTATGTGTGTCCCTCTACTTTCAGAATGCTGCAAAAGGATTAACTGATCGAAGGCAGAATGATCAAAGAAAGGTTTCTCAGGGAAGGTTGGTTCCTCGTTCTGCCGGTTTTGAAAACTCCAAAGAGAAGCTCTCAGAACAAAAAGAAAACTTTGATCCACGTAAACACATGGATAGTTTACCTAAATGCTCCCCTTCAGGGGGTGATGGTGGCAGAATGTCTCTTAACACTTGCATGAATGTTTGTGAAAGTGAACTTGGAAAATCATTCCTCAAGAAAGCAAAAGAAAATGATGTTCCTTTAAGAACCCATTTACCAGGACCAGGAATAGGAAATATAGACTCAAAGCTAAAAATTCCTGTTCCAGAAATGAGGGACCATAAAGTTTCATGTAAACCAGAATTTAAACTGTGTGGACTGCGTCCTCCTCTACTACGGGCTGTATCATGGGACAGCTTGGAGCCTGGACAGAAAGATAAAATACCATTAAAATTACCATCTGAGGAAGATAAAAGCTTTGTTGTTGGTAATAAATCCAGCAATCAATTAAAAGCATTCAAAGACCTTCAAATCCAAGTTCAACCGGTTCGAATGCAGAAATTGACAAAGCTCAGAGAGGTGAGTCCTAGTCATCAGTTGTATCCTGTTTTAAAGTTATTTTCATATCTTACTAAACTTTCAACTTACTTAGCATTATTTTTATTACTGCAAGAAGTGTAGTAATATAATGGGAAACAGTTTCAGCAAAATCAATACAGTATTGTATTGTGTTTTTCCTTTGCAACTTTAGTAAATTGTATCCTGTAACTAAATTCTATGGAGTTATTGTAAGTTCTCTTCAAATATGCATCAACTGCACTATGGTCTTCTTCAGCATGCACATATGCATATGCATATACTCTTGCGCGTGCAGGTTTTGGCCCCAGAAAAAAACTGTAATACTGGTGTCAAGAAAGTACTAATTGCTTTCATTGTGACAGAAAGGTGAGTCTAAAACACAATATATCTCATTTTTTGCATTGTTTACATGACCTATAAACAGGAAGCAGTTGATTAACAATCATGTCATTTGTAAAACATACTTGGGAGTAAAATGATCCATTTTGATATCTAAAGAGAATTTTAGATCTGAATAATCTTTCCTTCCTCAGGATGTAACAACATTCTCTCTGAAAGGGTTACTTATGCTCTTTTACTTCCTTTGCTTTCCTGTGCTATGCTTTTTCTGCTCCTTTGGAGTTGTCCTCAGATCCACAGGCTCTCACAATATATTGACTAATTGACTGATTTCTGTATGAGTGGGCTGAGACCTCCGTATAAACAGAGAACTTTAACTGAAGTTTGGAGACGGTTACTATACTCTTGTTTAAGGGCTTACAAGCCTCTGCATATCATATACTATTTGTGAACTTTCTTTGGATTTAAAAATTGCTTTTACTTTGTTCAGCTGAGTGTTTTTGAATCCTGTATTGGTTGGTACTTTCCCTTCTAAGGGCAGTAGTCCCGTCATCCAAGAATACTAGCCTTTGCAATAACATTACATTTGCAAGATCTCAGGGGACAGGAAATTGTTTTGGTATGATTTTTTGCTTATTGAACATTCTCAGAAAATGTCTGAAAGTGTCCGGAGTTTTAGAACTGGGTGTCTCTGAGAGCAGGGGCAGGTAGAGGATGGCCAGACTTACCGTTCCTAATTCTAAAATGGTACAAATATGTCAGCTTCTTGAAGGATAGGCTTGGACTACGAAATCTACAAACTAATCAATTGTTAAATAATTGTCTAAATGATTGGTAAAAATTAAGAATGAAACCCTAAGTATTAACTAGTGTATTGAAAAAAGTAGAAATGTCATGAAATGATAAACCGTCACCATAAAGCAACTACCATGTGTGTATAGCAAAAACGACCTTTGAAAGAAAAAAAAAAATTAGTAGTTACTTTCCTTAACAGCCTAATAAGAATATTTTCTTTGACTGTTAACATTGTAAGATGAACACAGGGCTGACAGGTGAGGACCTCAAATTCTACACTTGGGTTAATTCGTTCCCATTGTATTGCTTGGGAATGGCAACTTAGTTATTCATCTTTTCCTCTTTATATAACACACATATTCTTGGCATATATGTACTGGAAGTTTTGATTATAGAGACACTTGAGCCATGTAATTTTGGAAGTCCTAGAAGCTGTTAATCAAAAATAGCATCAGAAAATTAATACAACATGATATATAATTCCAGATAAGTGATATTTGAACTCTGTCTCCGTTGGGAATTGTCTACTTATAAACAAAAGTGGGTGTTTGTGAATTTTCATATTTGAGAATATGAAAGTAGAAAATGAGGAGATGATAGAAGGAGAAATAAGATAACAACGTTTAATCCTTGAGAGTACATTCTTCCCTATCTGTAAGGAATAGAGAAAGAGTACAGTAACAGTGAAGTATTAACTTGCAGCTGTAGCATACTAAGCTTCAGTGTCAATAAATTCTACTGAATAAGTCAAAGTGACAAAGTCTCATATATCAGATTTTCTGAATTTTCTCTTCTTTCTGTGATACTTACTTATTACTATGGCTATATCCAAGATTGCTTCTTTTGGTCTCATTTACTAAAACCCTCATTTACCACAAGTCAATTTTTCTTCTTGAGTAAGGGGCACATATTGCAAATCTTTGTGTGACCAGGAATTTTTCTAAAGAAGGCGTGTATGAAATTTGAAATACATAATATTCAAGAGTGTGTGTGTGAATGTACATGTATCCATGCAATGTAGCATCTGACTATAACTTAATATAAATATGTCCATTAAGTTTAATAACTAAAGTAAATGTTATATTTAGTGTTCACATGGCAGGGATATTTAAAATGAGATTTCTAGTTAACTTACTTAGAAATGTTACTCTTTTTCTTAACAGGAGCATATTTTGATGAGAAATCAGAATTTAGTTGGACTTAAACTTCCTGAACTTAGTGAAGCAGCTGAACAGGAAAAAGGTGCAGTATCATAAAAGCTGGAAGGTGTTTGTTTGTTGTACACTGATTTTTATAATTGACTAATATGGAGGGGAAAAAAAGTCTTTTTCTTCAGTTGCAATAGTAGTAGTAATGAAGCAGTCATGGAGGAGTGTAGTAAATGATGAATAAGAGAGGCTAATAATGGAAGTACCTGGATTTCTTGATGATCTGAGCCAAGAAGATACTGTAGGTATTATTACAGCCAAATGAAAAGATACATACCTGGCCAGAGTCTAGCTTGTGCTTAATAGATGGAGGACTGTCTCAAGTTTCAGTGACATTCTGAAAGAATGTTTCAGCAACGATGGATTGAATGGATGTGACCTCTGCAAGACATTGTGGCCATAAGGGTGAATTTGATCCTTGAAAGTATAAATAAGAGATGGAATGCTTTATTCCTTCTTTTTTATTTTAGTATATGTGTGGCAAATATTGGAATGGCATGTTCACTTCTGGTCCACAGCTCTATATCAATGTGGATAGGTAAGAGTAAGGCCAGAGAAGAGACATAAATGTGATTGAAGTATTGGAAAAATGTGCCTTCAACAAGTGGAGGGGTTGTTAGCTCAATTTGTATGATTTTTAATAAGAAAAAGGGTTAAAATTCTACATAAATGAGGAAACGGAAATCTGGCACCAAATGTTTTTTCCAATCTAACACAAGCAAACGAGATTTGATGCCTATAGGCTGTATTTAAAAAGATTCAGAATGGAAATAGAGAGCAAAGACATAATCCTGAGAAGAATTCAACAACTGGAAGAACTAAATAGCAGTAGTGCTGAGCAATCAATTGAAAATATTTAAACTAAAACTGTCTATTTGTTTAGAAGTAGTTAAGTCAGAACTTGGTCAAAGTGTTTTTAAGGCCACATTAACTGAAATGGAGATGGTTAATATGAAAGGAGCTGAAACTGATTGCCCGTGATTTGATCCAAAGACAATTTCCATTTTTCCTAAAGCTGTTCATTTAGCTAATTCATAGTTTTGCTTTGGAACTGTTTCACAAGGCCTTACAGTTTCTGTCACACAGGGAGATATCTGAGATATTACTTTTCATGTTATCTCTGGAAACAGACTCATCTTCGGACTGGATGAAACAAGATTAAAAGAGACTTCTTGTCCTCTTTCTGTATTTAGTGACTATATCTTTGGATTCTTAGATATGGTAATATTATTGCTGTCACTCTGCTAACAGATAATTTCCCAGAAATTATTTAGCAGGCTCTATTTTAAAGTGTAAAATAGTTGCTATTTTACCAGCCTGTTAAATAATTTTGGCAGATTTGAAACTCTTGAGGAAAACATTATGAAAAGCTAGGCCTTTTTTTATCCAGCTATTCAATCCAGATCTCATGAGCATCACAAGCTTTTTGAAGTCTACTAATTTAAGTAAATGATAGCCAGAACATTAAGGGTCAGTTCCTTGTCCTCAGAGGGGAAAACAAGTGAGGGGTCAAATCCTTAGTTCATTTGTTAGGGAGACTTACTTCCTTACATTGTCATAAAAGCCACCCTGTGCTTTTTAACTGGAGTAGTAATTTTGCTTAAACAATAGGAAATAGCCAGCTACTTCATTATTACTGTTATGAATCAAATATACTGGCTCCATCATGTTTTGCTATCAATGCCAAGTTATTGTGATTATCTTAGTAAACACAGCTTTGCATCTACAGAAGTTTAGAGAAGTGGGATGTATTAGATCTGGAGACATTGTGATGTCAGACTGGCTTTTTATGGGGACAGGCATGACTGTTCTTAAGTAAATACTGGAATTTTTCAACATAAAGGAAATGCACAGAACTAAAATGTAGCTAGAAAGAATCTTCCATTCTTTTCTGTCTTTCATGTTAATGCTCTCCACATTTACAAAATTAGAGCTTTTTCACGCTATTTTTTTTTGCAACTCTAAGAATCTTTCTGTTATGCCAGATCAACAGGAGAGCTGTATAAAGATATCTTCCCAAGTCTGAGATTCAGACTAGGGAACCTGACTTTCCTGTAGGAGAGTCCTTCATTAAATTCTGGTGAGGTAGAAGGAGATAAGGGAATTATTATATATGAAATTAAATGAAATGAAAATAAAAAAGTTAAGTAACATGAATTTAAAAAAAAAAAAAAGTTTGAGCCATATCTTGGTCCTTATGAAAGTGAAAGAAGTAGAGAATGCAATTATAACCTTTATGTCCTGTTTCAATTAACATGCAGTGCAAACAAGTACGAGTTGTAGATTCATTGCCATAAATGGTGCACAAAATCTGTAGTGTAGTGCATTATACTAGACTTCATCTTGGCAGGTGGCATTTAAAGCCTTCAAAAATAACAGTAGTCTATTACAAAATCTAAGCTAAAATATTCCAGAAGTGGTGTAACTGTACTGGTAAAGCATAAATGCAAATTGTTAGGTTAAATGTTCCAGTAATGAATTTGGGTTCAGTTTGAATTCTAGGAAAAATACTAATACAACAATTATTTTTCAGTGCATTAGAGACTGTCAGAGCGCATATTACTTCAGTCTTTCTACATAAAAGATGACAGTTGTACTGATTACTTTTGTTGCCATTGCTCGAAAGGAAGATAGGGGATCTTTAGTAGTAAAGGAGAGATGAGTGATGCATCACCATATGCAATAAAGGAAGTAACATTCTGCATGAAGGGATGGACCTTTTCTTGTTGTTCACTTTTGCTCCCAGTAGAGTTGGGATGAAATCCTCATTGACTTTAAAAAGGACACAATTAGGCTAAAAGGTCCAATTTGGCTCTAAGATGCTGACTATTAATAGTTAATGCATGACTTTTCAATTAAGATAAAAGTTCTTTATCTGAAAATATCTTTAGGCCCTTCACCTCTCCCCTCCCCCACTGAAGAGGAAGAGACAAAGAATAGCTCTGATGTCATGCCCAGCATTCCTGATGTATTACTGCGAAAACTACGAGTGCACAAATCGCTTCCAGGAAGGTAAAAGCTCATTAGAAGTAGAAAGACATCATCCGGGGGAAAGCGCACTAATGGCTTCCAGTGAACTCCCTTTATGGAGTTCCATTCATAGGGCATCCATATAAGTAGACAAATTGCTGCATCTTAAAATGTGCAACACAGATTTTTCTGAAAAATTTTGGGGAGTGCACCAACTTTGAGTAACTGCCCAACTTTTTAAATTAGATTGTAAGTTCTACATAAAAAGTCTGAAACCTAACTTGCATGCTACAAGTACTTTCTTATGCAGATTTTTCTACTGGTCTGTCCATTCCTGGTTTTCAGGATGGCTGCTGTAGATAAATTCATGTTGAAAATGTTAGTATTTCTTTCCCCCAGAAAAATAATCAGGCCAGATAATGCTTTCCATCAGTAAAATTTGGGCACATAAGAATTCTGCAGGTTTTCTGCAGGTGATGATTTTTCAGGGAAATGGAGTTTATTTTGCAAATGTAGTTGAAGGACTGCATTGCGAATTCCATGATCTTGGGCTGTGCAAGTAGGCATTTATCAACAGATTGCTTAAAATCTGCCACAGCTGAGGAATTTCTCCTTTCCCTCTTATGCAACCTGAAACAGTATATCTGCATGTTATAGATGTGTAGGGTATCACCATACAAGAGATCATTTGAAACTAGAGCTATTGTCCAGACCTTTAGAAATACCGATTTTCATTCTGATTTGAGTTTACTACTATCCAAACTTAACATTTTCTTGACAGAATTTAAGTGGAATTTTCCTTTTGGGGGGGATGTTTATGTTAAAAAGATACAAAAGTCCGTAACTTCAGAAAATATATTGCTCTGACCCAAGAAATACAGGGAAGAAAGCTCGAATGAAGCATTTATTACCATATGCCTTGTATACCTTACACCACTGATAACTTTAGAGACTGAGCATATTTTATTTTCTATTGCATTAGAATAAAGCTAAGCTTCTTCCATATTTCTGCATAAACCTTTTCTTTGACAGAAATAAAACCGTAACAAAAAATGCTTATTAGGCATTAAAACAATTCCACGCATATTTTGCCAAAACTATTCCTAAATTCACCCATGTGTTTTTATACTATACATGCCAGAGGCCCTAAATCATTTGAAGCAGTCAATATGTGTGCTCTGTGCAGATGAAATTAATATTAAACATTTGTTGTGAAGGAACTGTTATATACAGCATTTTATATAAATGAATGCATGAGGTGAAGAAGTTCTAAGAGACCATTGCTTGATTGTAATCAAATACTAAAAAGAAAAGTAATTTCATAGCTAAGTACAAAATAGGTAATGCTGAACTGGCTTTGAGGATCAGATAATATAGAGATCTAATGTTTTTCAGGTAATATTCTTTAATCAGTTTGCTGAATCTATTGAATAAATACACATGTAACTTTTCATTCTTACTATAAATTTCTCAGAACATTCCCAGCCAAAGGAAAGACATGAATTTTATCATTGTGCTGTGTTATGTAATACATACAGATGCTTTAACTTCCTTCTAGAAGGACTACTCCTTCTAGTAGGCTTCCTCCTAGAATAACATCAAGTAATATGAATACTAATACTTTAGGCACAAAATGGTTTTCCAACACAGGGGACATACTGGCCTCCCTTCTTCTAGTCACTACTCTAAGTATTACTCTACCCAACAAGAAAAATCTGCCAGATGCATTGATTTCTATATTTGGGATTAATGATGCAATTAATATTACAATAATATTTGAATTTTCTGAAAGTATCATGTCTGCACAGTGCATGATACTGTCAACCACAACTCCTATCACTGGCATCCGCTAGAATTTGTATATATAGCTTCTGTAATTTCTTTCAGATGTTTCTCATCTCTATTCACTTGCATAACACTGAATAGCTCTCTGATGTTTTGGATCAATTACAGGGAATAAAAACCTGTAAATTCAAACACATGGGATGACTGCCCCTAAGTGAGATCTCACAATATAATGTTGTCTGTCTATCTCATTTCTTTTATAGTATTCTATGAAACTGCATTTTGGTAACTTTTTCTAGTTTTTGTATAGTCAGTAATTTTTCTTGCAGTGGAAAACTCATACAACTCAAACATATATTTTGTAAGCATCAGAATCATTGTTAGCTAACTCCTATCAAAGTTAGCAGCCAAAACAGGATAGTTTAGTATACAGTGAGCTGGGATCTGAATTCTGACCATCTGTGATTATCTGTGATCATCATCATCATGAGGTTTCAACTGTTAGCAGAAGGAAAACAGGTAAAGATAATAATCCAAAGTACAGCATATTGTCACGTGCAGCTCCAAAAGGATAACTTCTGTCTTGCTCTTGTACTAGCAATTTATCACGATATAGTGCAGTTGCCAGAAATTTTGGTATGTTTTTGCCAATACTCAGGTGATACTGTACTGTTGCTTTTAAAAAAAACCCATAGGGTTTAGCCATAACAAGTACAATTGAATTAATTAAATACTGGTTTCACTAAAAGAAACCATAAAATATTTAAGGGGAGGATGTCTTCCGTTGTTCTTTTTGATTAAATATTACAATAGCTTTGTTTTTAGAGGCAAAGCTAATTAAAATCTGAATTTTTTGCTTTTATTTCTAGCTCCCCTCCACTTACTGAAAAAGAAGTTGAGGTAAGTATGTTCTTAAAGTCATTATTTTAGACATATGCCTCAATTTTAAGTGGTTACTGTAAGTCTAAGGGTGGTTATTAGAACCAGGTGATGGGGGGGAGGTTCCAAAAATATTTCTCAGAAAAAAAACGTATTGAGCTCAATCAAAATAATGATTTTATGAAATATGGGCAATTGTCCCAGGCAATATACACTGTAAAAAGGCTTAGAGTAGAAATAAGCAAAACAATTGTTTGTGCATTCTTCATAATAAAATACGCATTTGTTTTGGAAATTATTATAATATACTTAAATATACTTTTTAAACTACTTGAAGTAGTTTAAAAAATGAGATTAAATGAGACCAAAAATTAAATGAGTTAAATTGCATTTTTGTATTGGCCAATAGGAGCTTTGGGGTAGTTTTTGATGATATCTTGCAGTTAGTTTACATAATTTTTACTTTTTCAGTTTAAGCCAATAATTTTTTTTGTAGGTTGCTCTTTGGCTTGCTGGCTTGCTTGCTTCTTTTTTTTTTTCACATAGCAGTGAAGAAAAAGTTCTTTATTTACATAGCTCCAATCTAATGGAACTGTTGGTGACTGTGCTTTGCAAAGTATTAATCCTAAGAAATAATGCATCTGGTAAAGAAAGAAACAATCTTTAAAAGCAGGGTGCAGAGAATAAAAATGTTAGCACTTAGTCTTTTGCTGGCTTCAGTGGCAGGTGTTTATCACTTAGGTAAAACAATGCTAATGGTGAGCTCATCCCTGGACTTCCTCTGCACAGACTATCTGTTTAAAAACCTTGGGGACCCTTGGAGGAAGTCCAGCTAGAAAACAGATCCATTGTGATTCTGATACTTCTGGTAGGCTACTTCCTTCATTGCATCTCTGCTCTGCTGATCTCCCAGAAAAACATTCAGGAAAAGAGGCAGCAACACATTTATTCATGTTTTAAAGGAAGTAAAGAGGAGTGATTTTTGAAACAATCTCATTTAAAAAATATTTTCAGTTTTCTGGTTCAATACTTATTTAAGCGCCAAAGTTTGTTAAACACATACCTTATTCATAAGTTGTTATTGGAAGTTTACATTACGGTCACAGTTATTTAAAAATGCCTTTTTTTAATCCAAACAGAATGTATTTGTACAACTTTCCTTGGCCTTTAGAAATGATAGTTATACCTTGGAATCTAGAATTAACCAAGCAGAGAGAGAGAGAAATCTTACTGAAGAGAATGCTGAGAAGGAACTGGAAAACTTTAAAGCAGCCATTACGGTAAGAAAACAACAATAATGCTTTCTCTGAACTATAGTGTACATTAAAGTGCACACACATTTGAAATGTGCATGACTATGCTTGCTTGTACATATGGTAAATTCAGCCCCAAAACTTAATTTTCTGCTGTGCGAGCTCCTTACCAAAGCTGCCTACCACTCTACACATGAGAGAGTGACCACCGTTGCTGGAAATGTATAGAGGATGTTGTCCTACATCTAACAGATTTCAAGAATAAAGACTATGAATTTGCTATTCAATTCTTGGAATAAGCCTGTGACAAACCTAAGAGCATTCAGAACTGCAATTTGAGCACTGATCCATGCTCTCCTGGGCAAGACCTTCTTTAGCAGGACATTTGAAGTGTCCAGTTAGGTGAGATACTGAGATGGTCTGAAGCCTGAGTCCTGAGATTTGTGACTTGAAAGATCTCTTAACTGCAGATAATAGAAGGCAGTATAGGAAAGGAAACAGTGAGGATTACTTAAGGAATACATGCAATCTCAGGATCAGGTTATGGGCCTGAATACACTTTCATTCCAAGCTGCCCCTGATATTCTTTTATTAGCAGTAGTTTTCAGTCCTTGCCAGCTTTCTCTGTATTTCCTAACTGAAATGACAAATATATCTTCAAGGTGTGTCAACTTATGTGCTATGCACATTTTTGTGCAAAAAAGGAAGGGATGCTTAGATACCATGCCCCTAACTGAAATACCTGTAGACCCAATTCGCGTATTACAAGGAGGTGCTGCCATACTTTTCAGAAATAGTTAGGAGAACATATGATTCTCCCATTTACTTTATCAGGAACATCATCAGGTAAGAAAGGATACAATTTAAAAAAAATGTGGTATTTACATCTTTTCATCTGGAATTTCAAATCTGCATTTCCAGATTAATTGTTCCTGAAAAAAAACCAAAAAATTTTGAATGTTTTGCTGCTTTTCCCTCTGTTCTCTGTTTAAAGAGCAAGCAGAAACAACCTATTAAATCTTAGGGTTTTATTTATTATAATATTTTGTATACATGCACATTTTTACAACTAGCATGTAAGGGCTCTTAAAACTGAAAAAAATGTCTGTTAGATTTGACAGGTATTTCTGTTAATTAGGCACCAAGGACCATGTTGCCAGCATGGGACAGATGTGATTAGCTTTTTCCTCCTTTATGCAGTTCACATGTTACAGTCTGGCTTTTACAAGCTTTTTTACATAATTTATAACAAAATGGAAACTGCCATTCATATAAAAGCTTTTGTTCTGTACAATGGAATAAACTAACAAGCAATTAAATTAAGTGACAACTTCTGTATAATCTGTATCATATTAGACCTAGACTTGTTCCCATCTCAGTGGAAGGTTATCTTCATTTCTGTAGGACAGGTTCATATTATATGGCTCAATGACAGTTTTACCAGTCTGTATGATTTTTTAATCAATTTCCTGATAATTGATGTTTTATTCAAAAACCCAACTTCAAGAGAAAGCTGACTTACATGAACTTCAGATTTGTTCAAGAAAATAAGCAAGTTACAGTTGCCAAGAAAAACCTGAAAATCTGAAATTCTGTGCATATTTTTCTCAAAAAGATTCCTTATGCCTTCTTGGGTCTTGCAGTCAAATTTTGGCTGCAATTTATTATCACACTAGCTTCAGTGATAAATAAGTTTAAGAATTTTTTGTTATTGCAATTGTTGTTGTTGCGCCAGATTCATCAGTCTCTTGGCGGTGTTTCCACACCAAAGGTTTGCACTACAAATGCAGTTTCTCAGATGACTCTATTGAAAGTTACTGCACATCATTCCCTTCTTTTGAAGGGGTGGAGAAAAAGAGGAGGAGGAGATGTCGTTCTTTTCATGCATTGTTTCAATGCTTTGACTTACTCTTGCAGTAATACAAGTGAGGGGTTGCAGAGAACTAGGGCACAATGCAGAGGTCAGAGGGAAAATTGTGCGAATGGCAAGACAGTGATTAATTACTTAAGACAACTTCATTGCCAAAACTGGTGCATCCTGAAAGTGCACTTTAAGAATATAGGGATCATCCAGCATCACAAAGTCTGCCTATAAGTCTGAACTAAATTGTATCGGGTTTTCTCATATCAAAGTTTTCTGTGAACAGAAAACTCATTCAGTGAAGAGGTGTTTACTAAGGCTTTGGCTAATAAAACATCTAAATTTGCTCTTGCTTTTGGTAATCAGTCTCAAGGAAGTTATATGCTTTGATGCTTTACCATATTAATCTGAGCCTATCAAAGTGACGACATTAATCAAGTGCATAAATGTGTGTATTGATTGACAAAAAATGGTTAAGAAATTGCAAATGCCATTTGATTTACAGGCCATATTATTTTTTATTACTCTTTTACATTTGGAATTCTTGAGACTATAATGTTTATTTTCCAAATAAGTGAAGTATCATGGAACTGAAAGAACATAAATGGCCTTCTTAACACCTTGTGCCCAGCGAATTAAAATGTTCTTTGTGTTTTGGCAATCATTTGTAAGTACTAGTTCAAATAAACTTGGCATTTGTAAAGTTCACAGGTGGCGAGGCATGATTCATCATTAATTTCAAATGGAAAAGTATTGTGAATGTGCTTAGCCCTCTTTAACTCCTTGAAAAATGTGCCTGCAGTATGCAGTGAAGCACCATTCTGAAACAGAGCAGCAGCACTCTCTAGGTTATCTCTGGTGGTAGTGATGGCTCTCCTCTGGGGCTAATTCGTCCATGTGTAGTTCTGCCTAGACATCTCTACCCTATTTCTGTGGCTCAGGCTACTTTCTCTGAACTAAAAGTGGCAAGACGTGATGATAGAGCTTATGTATTTTTACTTCAGTCTTCAGCTCACTTATGGCATCACTATGAACACAGAGAAGCTTACCAGAAGCTATTGGAGGATATTGCTGTTCTGCGGCGCTTAGCTGCTAGACTATCTAGTCGTGCTGAGATGGTTGGAGCCGTTCGCCAGGTGAGAACATCCTGGTGTCTAACACATATCCTAGCTGCACATGTTCACTCTTTCTCTTTTTCGGCCATAGCTGGAGGTTATATTAGCCCTTTGAACTTTATTTGCCATTTTGACAGATTAAAGACGTTTATTGTAGTGTCAAATAAGACACCATTTCAGTCTGGAAACAGAAATCAAACAGAAGAATATTACCCATGAAGCTATTCAACATCTGTACAATAGGAGCATATATATTATTAAGAACTATAGCTGCATCACAAGAAACTTATTTAAAATCAGTGCAGCATGAATAAGAAAACTTTTCTGGGTCAAAAAGCTCATGTAGTTCAGTCACCTGCCTTTGGCAATAGCTTACTTAGACAACTATAAAGCATGTTAGAACAGAGCAAATATAAATGAGGACACAGCAATACCATACCAGGTTCAAGACTGTCTCCTCTTCCCACTAAAGTAACTAGACTGATGCCAGTGACTAAGACCTTCGAGGGTTTGAAAACAAATGTACGTATACCACATAACTAATAAGATAGGCACACAGACAGACTGTATAAAACATCACAAAATAAATTATGATAGTCTATGGATATATATGAATGCATGTGCATTTTTGTTTCAGTTAGCTTAGGAATTTTCAGTCATGGAGGTACCAATATTTCTGTAAGAACAACTATTCCAGATTTAGCCGTGACAGGGAACATACACATAGGGGCAAATGATTGAGAAGTGTAGAGGTTAGCTGAATATTCCCCTCTTTTCTTCCTTAGGAGAAGCGTATGTCAAAGGCAACAGAAGTAATGATGCAGTATGTGGAAAATCTGAAAAGAACATATGAAAAGGATCATGCTGAACTAATGGAGTTCAAGAAACTTGCCAATCAGAATTCTAGCAGAAGCTATGGTGCATCTGGTAAAAAAAAATAAAAATTTAAGGATTTGTCTTGCCTCTATACAGAGAGGTGTTGGAGCTATTAATGATAAAAAGTGAAATATCATGAAACCTGTTCATGAAGTTCTGATCTACAGGAGTAGATTTCAAAAAGTTATAGATATAACAGTTAAAATATTTAATAGAAGCCATACTTAATGCTATAGTACAGTAATTTAAAAACACTATCACGTAACAATTTCTAATGATGTCCAATGACATTTTCACTGGCCTCTTGCACATACACGTAGCTTGCACAGTTTTAACACAACTACCTCATGTGACAGATGATGGCAAAATTTCATTATCTTTTTTAAACCTTTTCTTTCCTCATTTGCTGGAAACTGAAATATGATTATTTTCTTTTGCAAAAACTTATATATGGAGGCAAATAGTGGGCTGTTGCCTGATCTCAGTAAAGATAGTAATGGTTCATTTTTTTTGCAATTATTTCAAATGTTTTCTCCAAGTGTCATTGAGACCAGAACTGTATGATAGATAAATATGCAGTCACTACAGACCTTGTATAAATATACTATATCTGAGTTTGGGTTCTATTAATATTATTTATAGATACTCATGTAGTCTAAGATTGTTCTTTATCTACTGTTTTTATGCAGAAGATGGAGTACCTCGTTCTTCTAGATCCATGTCTCTTACTGTTGGAAAGGTATTTCTACAATATAAAGAAAATGAAGTGAACATTTTGTGTAGTGAAATTTCTTTGTTTACATACACTCACTTTTATAGGTTGTGTTCAAAACATAGTGCTGGTAAATTCTCAATAATGTTCATGTAATTTAGTGCAAGTGCTTTGTAATTTTGGATACATGTTTAAGTATGACTGTGCAATAATGATAATGCTTGCTGTGAAGCTATGAATAATAATGGGACCTATTTATTTAAGAATAATTGTATTCCAGGCCACACACCTGTGCTCCAGAGAATGGCTTAGGGTCCTGTGCTTTATTCTAGTTCCTCAGTGAGGAAGCTGAACGTTGGATCAAAACTTACTGTATGATTCAGGATTCCATGATCATACCATTTCCATTATCTTAAGAATTGTATCGTGTTCAGAGTAGCTTAGATGTAAACATTTATTTTTAAGTGGGGCTCATTTTTCACTTAGCATCAAAGTATCTTGATTCATTTGACAAAGCATTCAGAGTGAGAGATTATCTCAGATTGTTTTGGCTTGACCAATTTGTAAGTTTAACACAGCCAGTGTTCCATTTCTGCAAAAGTTCCATGTTCTGCAGGTCAAGTTTATTACAAAACTTCCTAAAACAATGAGTGATTTGAGACAGCCAAGTCCCAATGTAACCATTATGAAATTTGGTGGTCAAAGGCATTATATTCTTTCTATTATTTCTTTTCATATTTTTATTTGCTTGAGTTGTAGTTCTTTAGGTTTAGTTTATTCCTGCTGCCTCTGAGTGCTGGATAGAAAGAATTGGAGCAGAGCATGCTGAGGGCAAGACTGGATTTCAGAATGAGAATCAGATAAGTTGAAACAGAGGTCCCAAAAAAAGATTAAATTTAACAAGAAAAAGTACAAGTCCAAATAATAAAGAAGCGGGGGGGGGGGGAACCCAACACACTAGAATGGACTGCCTAACATGGCTGCAGACTCTCCAGTATAGTTTTTCAGGAGGACATTAGGTAAATCTCTGTCATTAATGAATAGTTGTAGTTGGTTTTGTCTAGAACCAGGATCATAGAGTAGATGACTCCTTCTATATATTTAGTAAACCTGTGTTTAACTACTTTCCTGCAAAGTTATCTGGAGCAGAATCTTAGAAGTGTTTGGATATGCACTAAGATGAAGCTCTTAGATGCTATATGTGCTTGGATTTTTTTACTCAGTGTGAGGCGTAGATTTCCCTAGGTGTATGGCATAGGATGAAGTATTTGGCTACTTAACTAATGACAGCAAAAACTTATATGATCTATGCTTGAGCTAGAACATATTGTGTAAAGCTAGCATGTGTTTATCATATAAAAAATTTCCATGGTCTTTGGGAAATGTAGGCAATGTCACATGATGCTAGATATCTAACAACTCAAGGGTGGGGGAGAAGGCTCTGTTCTTTTGTGGAGGGAATGGATATTATTGTTTCTGTAAGTTATAATTTGTAGGTTTAGAAATAATTAATATATCATAGTGGGTACAGTATGTCATAATGGGTACATAGCAAGAATAGAGTTTTGTGTGTAACTTCATTATTTGCCAGTCATTGTGACACTGGCACTTTTCCCAGTATCATTATGCATCTGGTTTAGCCAAAGATAATAGCCTCTAATAAGAACTGACAATAACAGCTCAGAACGTATCTGTTGTGAGACTTACACTATTGGGCTTTCAGTGTGGAGGGAAAAGAGTAGCATCCCAGTACACCACCTCATTTCACACTAAGCACTTGCCATACCAGACAGTACTAGAGGAAGTTTGGGGGAAAACCACAGCCCTAACAGACATTTATCTTAATTTTGCTCCCAACTCTTCTTTCCCCCAAGGGACATTAACCTACATCTTTGCCACACCTGTTAACTTACAGAATTGTTCTTCAGCCTATCTTGTGGTATGATAGAAAAAAAAAATTTTGTTTGTCACAGAATATGCCTCGTAGGAGAGTCAGTGTTGCTGTTGTTCCTAAATTTAACTCCTTAAACATTCCTGGTCAGTCACCAACAACTTCACCTATACCTGCAATGCCTTCCCTGGTAAGTAAAACCCACAGTTTAAAGATACTACTTTTTGTCTAAACCACTTCTGCATAGGACCAAACCAGTTACTAAAAAATGTAAGCTGTTTCATTGGTTTAATTTATTTTGACTCCATCCTAGTGAAAAGGATGGACAAAGGTAATCCCTGTTGTGTAAGGGACATATACCTTCAGAATCTACCTCTGTAAATCATCACTTTGGACACAGAGCTGAATAGGCCTAGCTGGTGATTCAGAGCCGTTAGACATTAGTTTAGGCAATTTGCTTTTAGTCTGTAGTAACATTCTGGAAAGAAGTAGTAAAAATAGTTGTCCACTGTAGGAGAGAAGTTTTAAAAGAATCCATGGAAGATGATTGAACTGCTTCTCTTCATTGCCAAAAAGTCCACTAAACAGAAGAGCATGTAATTAATGTACAGAAATGTATGTGGTACAAATTTAGAAGTTCTGTGATGATTTGAGATTAGTGGAGCTATCAGCACTTTGCCTTGACTTTTTGTTTATAAAATGTTAATAAATTAAACGAGAATCTAATCTGAACCTAATAAATCTATATAAATGCTTTAGAGGAAAACTGCAAGGCATACCAACAGTTCAGAGATGATCTAAGATGGCACATAACCTGAAAATTATGCATTTTTCTGTTAAAAATGTAGGGCTATTTAAATGAGCTGAGAAGCTAAATGCATTTTAGTTTTAAGAAAACAATCTATTTGTGCAATTTAGTTGTTATGTACTCAGAGTCAATTGTTTCAGGAAACAAGTGTGTTTATTTACCATGGTTTATTATGATTTATTTTTGTTTAAAATTTTCCATTGAAAATCTAGCTAACAAATTCGTGTTCCTAGGCTAATACGGAGAGAAGCAATAGCGTAATTTTACTGTTCAGTGATCAAGATATGAAGAAAGACTTTTCTTGGAAAAAATAAGCAGTGTAGAAGGGAATGTCGCAGAAAATTCTTCTTAGTGTGCAAGTCCATTGTTTACTGTGGTTAGCATGAGTAATTTGGAAGCTCCATATTAAAGATACCTTGCTCATGGGTGCGGGAGGAAAACCTAAGCAGCACATTGACTTTGTCATTTTACTGAAGACTCATTTGACATTAATTCATGGATGTAACATTAATTGCTGTTTTTCCCCTACAGTCTGAGTCACCTAGTAATGGAAAGAGCAATCTAACATCTACTCCTGTTCTGCCAGCACTTTTAGAAAAGTGAGTTTTCTCTAAGTCGTCTCATTACCTATTGAATCTGGGTATGAAATGAAAATGATATAATTTCTATCTTTCCTGACAGAAGTTATACCAAGGCATAAGGTGTTGAAATCAGTGACACAATATCAGCTTAAGTTGATTCATGATCTGGTAACTGTATTTTACTATGTCACCATCATATTGTTCTTCTCATATTCAAAGAGTTTAAAAGCAGTATCAGAATTAAATTGAGCCTGCTATGATCATTAGAACTCATCATGTAAACTGCAGCAGAAGATTATACATTTATACATTTGAGTAGGCCTGCCTTCAGAACTTGACAAAACTAAGAGTATTACATACAATGCACGCGGCACTTTTTTTTATATATTTCCTGGAACAAATTAATGCTGTATCTGAAGCTGGCCATGAGCAACCCTTGGTATGAATATTCCTTAACTTGACTGTCCCAGTAATAGAAGTTTGTGTTCTGCCCTTGCCTTTTCAACATACAGCCATCTGGTAAGAATCATATTTTGAATTGCTATGATATCCAGTGTCATGTAGGTTTTTAAATTTATATGAATAAACATAAGTATACGAAATTCAAAAGTATAATTTATCATAATAGTAGATCATCAAAATTTTATGGAAGTCAAAACAATTATTAAATTGAGTAGTAATTATTTTTTTTAGTATAAAATGAATTGAACATTCAGCTAAATTAAAGCATTATGTTTGAGATTTTAGTTTCAACAACCTGAGATTTTAGTTGTAACAGCCAGAGCAGTTTGCGTTTTAAAATTAAAAAGTAGAGATACAAGAGATATTTTTTCACCCTCATAACAAGCAAATACCGCAATATCTGTATTTTTCTAGTACCTATAAATTGCAAAAATATTTTTACTTAAAACATTTGCCCTTTCGACTCTGTTACTTACTATTAGTGTAGATGTCCTGGCTGGATTAAGGTGTACTGTTATTATCCATTTTCCATAATAGTTCCATGAGTCATTCCGTGGGTTTAAATAGTACTACTTTTGGAGCAAAATAATAGTTATATGGACAACGAAAGCAAAGAATTGCTCTGCTGGAAAGCATGTGCATCTACACATTTCTAGAAAGACCTTTTAAATTCTTCCAGTTGAAATTCATGTAGATGTGTAATTTAATTTTATACAAGTTCTTGAAATGTAAAGCTTCTGCAGTAATAGAATACAAAGATGAACAACATGAAAACATGTGAGACTGGGATGAGAATAGAAGGCATGCTCAAGCTGTTCTACAAGGTCTTTGTAAACAGTTACCATTATGGGTACAGGTGCTGTTGCATTTGCAAACCCATGTGAGTATATACTTTATTCATGTGTATAATCAGCATAGAAAGCCAGAATAAAAAAATGTCAGGCACCTTTCCAAAGGCTCTTTCAGGAAATGTTGCACATTCTAAGGAAGTTGCTTGCTGATGTGTCAGGAGTAAAACTTACTAAAACATCACATTGATTATTGTTGTTGTTGTAGTTACCATTACTATTACTGCTACTTTGGTTGTTTAGACTGTTTACAATATCACAATAAAAGGTCTGCAATGCTAATTTAAATTAAAGTTTGTTAGGATGCTTTAAACAAGCAAATTAAAGGCTTTAAAATATGTAGAACTCACATAGGTACAGAATATTGATTTTCCTGTATTTTAGATTAGTGCTGAGGCAGGACAGAATTTATCTTATATTTTTATTTTATCTCTGTGTGCTTTACTGAGAATGAAAATACGCAACAATTGAGAAAACAAAAATAGTGAACTATGGCACTAGTTGTTACAATTCAACAGAACTCTGCAAGATTTAGACCATCTTTTGAAACTGGACAGAAATTTGGGGGCAGGGGGGAACCCACCTTATCGATATTTCTTACTGGATCTTAAGAAAACAGATCATGTTATCAAGTAACAGAAGTAGAACTTGAAATTCAAGTTTGAGTGTAAGTATGTATGCATGGGACAGCTACTATACTAGTGTAAAATTACATAGTTCAGCAGAGTTCTGTATATTTAAGCACTTCAAGCTTATATTCAAGATGTGTTTAAAGGCCAAGTGAAAATAAGTCTACTGACTTACTGAGAGAAAATCCATTGCCCACAGATGGTGTCAATCAAGATGAATTATTCTGCTATTGATTTTAGTGCCGGAAAAATAAGGCCTACAAAAAGGCTTAAATTCTAGAAGTTGAAATAGGATCCACTGCTGGGCTTATTAAACCTTGACTTTGCTAGATTTGCTAAGTCATGTCTGAATCACTTAAACTCTCTGTCCCAGACTTTAAATAGGGACAGGTGAGCACTGCAGAAAAAGAGCAACATATAATGGCTTATCTTTAGGCTAAATGCTAAAATCTTTTACTCAAGAAAAGTTTTCGTGACAAAAGCTGTGTGTCTGTATTTTTTTGACCTGTGCATCAGTTCAGCATATAAAGTCAGCAAAGAGGAGTACCTAAAAGACAAATAAGAAAAAAAAATTATTAAATTAATATTTGTATTATTTCAATAATTTTCCTCTGACGAAGCAGGCTACAATTTCTAAGATGATTTTTAGAAAGTTGAGGGAAATATTTTAAAGAATAGCAAATAAACACCATGGATAAGCCAGGAAACAAATGCTCTTTTCTTTTTTAAAGAAGAAGAAACAAAATGCAAGTTTTAGTACCTTAGAAACATCTTAGTTACTGTTCTTATATTACAACATTTTGAAACTAAAATTTTGCTTAGTGTTTAATTTTTTTCTTTTGAAATACATTTTATTTCTCCAATGTACATTAAAGAAGAAAAATCAGGAGCCACAAAATTGTGTGTGATTGTTCTTGTTCAGTAGTATACTCCAAAGACAATACATTTCAGTGGTATTATTTTCTATTTGTCTGTTTCTTTTGTCTTGGCAGTGGTAAGAGTAATGGAGAGCCTGACTGTGAGACCTCTACTTCTGTGCTGACACAAAGTGGGTTGGAAGAAATCAATCCTGAAACTAAAGCCAAGATAGAAGAGGAAGCATATAACAAAGGGTGGGAATATTTTATGTGAACTAAATCTGTAAATATGTGCTACCAGATGAGGACATACATTTTTATAATGTAATTTTAAATGCAAAATGAGTCACATAATTTATATGAGCTCCCAGAAGGTGGTCATAATTGAAGCAATGTGAGAAACAATGTGAGCGAGCTTCACTCATTGTATTGCATCGTAGCTGTTCACTTTCATCCTTTATTAATGTTAGCCAAACTGTGGGAAAGCAGTTGTATCAGAGATTCTGAGTTGAGTGGGTGTTCTTACGTCAATAGTGTTCAGCTTCACGGTAGGATAATCCAAAACAACTTTCTAAAATGTTTATTCTGAAAAGTGTACGTGGAAATGAGTAAAGAGTAGATATCCACTTTTGCAGTGAACTCACGTTGTTTGTGTCACAAAGTGCTTTACACGGCATGTTTTGGGGCAATTAACAGCTTTGGGATCTGTTTCTGAATGTTAAGCAAAGAACGTTGTCCTATGTGAAACAAAAATTTTTATCCTTTCCTGCAGAATCCAACAAGCCATCTATCTTTAGCATTGATTTGCACTTATTCTCCAGGAAAATAAAATAGAGGGTGTTCAAAATGATTGAAAAATAATAGAGAAATACTTACCAACTCCTTTACAATAGACAAAAGCTGTGCTCTGCTGAGGACTACAATCTCTTTCTTTTTCAAGATGATAAATTTGGTGACAGAACTAATAAAATCCTCGGTTAAGGAAGGATGGCTGGCTGTGTGCCGTACTCATGGTCTTCAGCTAGTTTTTACTCTTGTCAGAGTGCTGCAACACTGCTACTTGTGTTTTATTGCATGTAAGAAAAAAAAAAAGATAATTTTTCATTACACAGGAACAAGCTTATACAGCATGCTAGACTAAGAAAAATGTTTTGTCTGTTAAAGCTATCAGGAAGGCTTGAAGAAAACCAAAGAACTTCAGGAACTGAAGGAAGAGGATGAAGAGACACCAAAAGAAAGTCATGATGAACATGAAGAAAGTGAAAATGAAGATGAGATAAAAAACCTGAAAAGCAGGTGAGACAGTGGTGTAATATGTCCATACAGGAGGAGTCACTTTTTTCTATTTGTGGTACCCAACCAAGTGTTTTATACTATTATCTTGACATGTGTTCTTCCAGTCTAGGGAAGCATATTTGAAATAACAGTGTTTTCACAGAAAGGCATATTCCAAGATGACATAGTTGTAAAATGCAAAACTTTTTGATTTTTCAACTAAAATTGTATGTTGGCGTCAAGATGCTTCATCTTGATGGGGTTTGGTTTTGGTTTGAGGTAAAAAATATTCCATAAAAGTTCTTCGGATGCCAGAACATACATCTCAGTAGGCATGCATTGTCTCATGGAAGTTGTAATTCAGGAATCTGATGCCCATATTTATGCCATACATTATTCCCAAAGGGTCTTCACAGTTGAGTCTTTCGGTACATCTACAAGGTGAATGCAGGTTAAGACAAGCTCCTCAGCTATGTTGGACTTGCTGTGACTTGGACAGGCAGGTGCCTCCTCTCTCTGGAATCTGTGTAGATGCAGCAGAACAGCACTATGCTGGAGTTCCTACCTTTCACCAGAGTGATGTTTATTGTATTAATTTGTACCCAATGCTCTTCGTCTGTACTAGGGACTTCTGAATCCTCTGCTTATTGTCTTACCTGAAGCCTTTAATGCCTAACTGGCAAACTTTTCTGAAATTTTCAACTTTTCTTAGTTAATTATTGAGTCTCCTCGGTGGTTCTACCACCCAAATCAATATACCTGCAATTTCCTGCATTTTAGAAGCAAAGAGACTTTTGCATTAGAGAGAAATTGAATGCTGGCCAAAGCAAGTAATATGTCCCATCGCAAGCTAAGGTAGGACCCCTCACCTGATCCAGAAGAATTCATTTCCATTCCATAACCATTATGGTTAGAAACATCTGTTAATTTGAGATTTCAGCTGTGTTCAGAAGGGCAGCCATCTCGCTAGTTATGAAACTTAGGAAGAAATGTTTACAACATGTTCTGGTGTTTAGTTTAGTTGAGCAAGCTATGAACAGTGCAGAATTTTACATCACATCAAGCTCTGAGATTTGCTAATTGACAGGTGAGAGAAATTGGTCAAGTTTACCGTCTTCAGCCATCTTGCAAATATCACCCATATCTGAGTGTACAGCTCTTCTTAAAAGAACTGTATGATTCTTCTTTGACAGGGTGTTTGTATTTGGAAGAAAGATGGTGCACCATACATCTATGAAACTGCTCTATTTGAAAAGCTTAAGATAATAAATTTGCATATGATTGACATATAACAGTTTTCTTTTGATTTTACAGCAGACTTGAAGTCATCATTAATTATTTACATATACTGTACCCCAAACTGTGTAAACACTGGAATGTGGTATGGCTTGTAGTGGCTGCGATAATCATTTTTGCTGTGGTGTTGGGAATCTACCATTCATACAACTCCTGTGATGAAAAATCAGAGGGACCTGAAGGGAAGACCAGCTGTTCTGCTGCCCATCAATATTCCTGGTGGAACTCAGGATTTCAACATGAGCAACGCACTGAATAATAAAGGAACAACCATGTATTTATGGTACCTGAGCAAGTATGCATACTAGAACACAGTTGTTAAAGGTAGTGCTTAGTCATCCTTATGGCTGTTAAACGTGATCTGTTAGGCAAGTGAGTTACTCCACACCATCAGGTTTGGGGAATCATTGTGAACATACCTTGCCAAAATGACAATCTGATAAATAATCCTGTCTGTCCTTTTATTGTAAATGACTGATACAAATAAAGGAATATTGAATCATGATAAGGGTGTGGCAGTAATCAGCAACCAGCAAGACATTTAAAAGAATGATTTGCACAGAACACTGACATCTCTGCTATGATTTTGAAGAAAATTGTAAAACCTGCATTTGCAGTTAGTGCTTTACTTTGCATTTCCTGAATTTATCAGTGATCGTTGAAGTACTGATGGAATTTAAGTCCTTTGGGTTTTAAGAGTCTAATTCATTTCCTTTTTCATGATTATTGGGTAGAAATAGAAGCTCTTCTATGGAAGGTTAGAATTATATTATCAGACCAAATACCTTGCTGATAAAGTAATTTTATAAGAGGAATTATCTGTATAATAATTTAAATGGAATACTAAGTACATGCATAAATGTGTTTTATGATATACTTTAAGAATGGGACCACCACTTTTTTTTAAATGGGATACACAGCAAAACCTAAAATGAGGTCTAGGTGGCACAGTTGATATCATCAAATAATTGTGGGAACTTCTGATATATCAAAGGGACACACTCTGCAACAAATTTGCATATGCCACTCAGAGTCACTAGTGGTTACAGCAAACAGTAGTTGCTGTCTGGAAGGTTAGATGTGTTGCCCAAGCACAAAATACAGCAGTCTTGGATGTAGGAAGAAATCGTCAATTATTTATTTTTTTTAAAAAAAGGAAAAAAAAGTCTTCAAACCCATGTACACAGGTGATCACACTAAGTGGACTCTGCCCTACTGCTAACACTGGAAATAGATCTCTCTTGAGATCTGCACTTGGCACACAGCCAAAAGCCTACCAGTGCCTAGATGAATCAAGACATGAAAACAGTGAGGACTTTGAAGAGGTCACTGCATGTTTTTAGTAGTTCATTTTCAGAATCGGATGCAAGTATATAACTGTTCTGATATGCTTTCAAAGCTAAACTATCAGGACATGATAGATTAATCTTTTGCTCATATTTTTCTAGCTGTTCTGCCTATTTAGGAGTTGTGAGTTCTTACACAAGAATGTGAAAGCCTGAAATTTTTAGACAAGAATTTCAAAATGGTGAAGCCATTATCTGTAAAGAACCACACCACCTAGGGTTGAGACCAAAATGCATGTCACTTAAGGTATACCGTATGAACCTGCTGAACATCACTTTTGATTGAAGATGAACTATGTTTGTCTTTCCATAGCTATATGCTTGAATCTAACCACAATATCAAAATCAGTGTGACTCTTGATTGCACTCGTGTCTTGCATTCCTCTGGCATTTTCTGACTGATTAACAGGTCTGTTTACCAACTGAAGGACAAGTATGTTATGAAGTACTGTAATTTCAGTTCAGATGCAGTTAGTATTGTCTTGTTTTCTTTTGGTGTAAACACTGAACCTTAAGCTAACTATCAAAGAAAACAGGTTTCTAACTCAGTCAGAAATTGAATTTACATATCTGGCACTAGTAACAAATATCCTGCTGGTGAATTTTGTTTGTTACATCTTTAGCCACATGTTTCTTAAGAGACATTTATATGGAGAAAGAAAATAAAAATATAAAAAATTAATAATAATTAATAAAAAAAAAAGCAGACCACTGCCACTTTTTTTGGGGGGGTGTGTGGGAAGTCTACAAGCAGTTGGGAGGTTTGTTTTTTGTTTTAAAGTATATATTGTTGAGGAATAGCATGCTTAAGGAAGTTCAAAAAGGATAATGGGAAAGTGTCATTTGGTCTAAAACTGTAATTGGTAAAGAATAAGACACAAGAAGGTTTCTTGCAAATTACTTGGTATCCGTTTGGTTCAGTTAGAATATCTGACTATGAAGAACTACTGTGACATTTCATGTACTTTCAGTATTTGAAGAAACTTGTCATTTGCTCTTTGAATACTTCTTTATTAAAATCAGCTTCTTTAACTTAATATTCTTTACAAATAGCATTGATAACTTAATAAGGCAATAAAAATTGAAGGTAAATAGTCCTGAATTTCAGAAACCTCTATGCCAAAAATTATGGCACATATTTGATTATGGGATTGTGGAAATGTTGGGCTGCACTGAGGAGAAATAATTAACAATGCCTATAATTGAATTAATTCATTCTTATTTACATCTGCACTGATGTGGGTCCAACACCTTATTTTAAGTCAGTGTAGAAAGTTATTGATATCAATAGGACTCTTGAACTGCTTAATGTTAAGCAAGTGATAAGGTTTTTTTGGTCAGTGGGTGAACGCGGTCTCCATCCTCTCTTGAAATTCAGCACACTGGCTTTTTGTGGCCTTAGTGCACAAGCGCTAATTTCCATAAGTAGTTGTACTAATTTCAACTGAACTACTTGCATATCTAAGGCAAGTATAATTTAGCCATAAAGTTATTAATTGTTGTGGGGAATGGACTGAAAGAGGCAAGAGATTTAAATAGGGATGAAAAGATGGAGATAAAGTTTATTTTAAAAAAAATTGTTGTTCTTTTTATAACTACTTTGAGCAAACTGTCCACTGAAAATAATGAACCACAATGACTAACAACACATTAAATATTTTTGCTTATATATTTCAGTTAGTTAATGAAGACACCTTTTTTTAATAGGAACTAGATTGAGCTCAAAAATTATTCTAAATGTAATTTTATCTGTTGGATGTTAGTTTGCTTTATCTGGAAAAAAAATCAACCTCTTCTGTGTTCAACGATCACATCAGATAATAAGAAACAGATCTATTATTTATGCTTTTAACACTGAAATTGTTTTCTTGAGGTGCAATATTTATTTTTCTGCTTTAACAAGACACATTTATTGTTTTTCCTGCACAGCACAGATGTTTCTAGTAAAAGGAATTTTAAAAGGGCACTATTTTTGTGTATCATATTTAAATTTGTAATATTGTAAGATTTTGCACAAGTGTGCTGGTATTGTACTGTATAGTATCACATACTTGAGTTTTGAAATAAAAGTATGGTTTCAAAGTCCTCAATGTTGCTACCTTAAGGGTTTGTTTTTTACATGCGCTCTCTCTGCATATTAATGGCTATGTTCTTATGAGATACATACTGCCTTGTCTATCGTAGTGCCATGTTACACGTACCAAAGATCTTTTTCTTAGTCTTTCAGTTCTTCAGGAAAATGATGTAGAAGAAGCAAGCAAACTCCTGTTTCAGTAGAGAAAGTGTTTGTAAGCAGGGTCATCCCTGCCATACCCTAGAAACAAGATGAGAGAGGAAACTGAAATATGCTGGAGAGAGTTTAACTCCTGCTTCAGAGGGAGGCTGCCTGTCACTGAGGAGGTTGAACACGGAAAGCCACAAGGGAGATCTGTAACCAAAGGAGACTGAGTGAAAGGTTAGGATTCTTTATTTGCTTTGTGTTCTTGTAGGCTTGGGAGGTCTGGGAAGCCTGGGCTTTGTAAAGAGCTGAACTGCCAGACCAGCGGGAAGGAGACAATGCTCAATTTCCACAGAGAACAGAAATGTCACTTCTGAATCTCTGATGGTCTGTGTCAGGGAGAAAAACTTTGGGACAGCAGCAACCTTGAAAGGAATGACTGTTACCAGGAAAAGACGCTGATATTTGTATTTTCCGCATAAACTTTTTTTTTTTTTTTAAACTTGTTTCCTCTCCTGTTGTTCGGGCTTCAAGGTTCCTTTAGAAATGATTGTAGAAAACAGTTAAGTCTGTTCTCCCATATCAAAGGTTTTCTGTTTAGCAATCTTCATCAGCATTTTAAAACATGCTAGCATGAGATGCTAGGAATTTTCCTTATAGGTTAATATAAGTATTTAGGTCAAATGCTAATTAAACATTCGGTATAAGGCTGCTTTTTTTTCACCACCCAAGTTACAATGAAGACCCACAGACAGGTTAAAGACCTTTTATACTGTTACAGTCCAGGTAAGTGATATTCCACACAGTTTTGGAACAGCTGAAATATAAAAAGGAAGAAGCTGACAAAAAAAAAAACCCAAATTGTTATTTCAGTCTCACTTCATCATTCTAAAATTCTTTTCTCCCTCTCCTAATCTATAGTTTGGTCTTACAAAACCATGTGAAGGAGCTTATTTTTTGTTTGGTGTTACAAAGGTGTTTATCTAATTTTTCCAGCTAAAAATCCTACTAAACACCAATAGCATGGACAGAGCTTGACTAAAGGAACTTTCCCACAGTGAGGATAATAAGCACAAAGTGTTAAAACTTGGAAGAAAAATTAGCACACAATTTAAAAATGTTAGAAACCCAGCTTCTGGTTAATTTTCATGGTAGGAAATACTTAGCAGTTCAAGGTAAGCATGGAGATGGTAAGATTTTGTTTAATGTTCTTGGTGTTTTACAGCCACAGTCTACTAGTCCATGAGAGCTACAGAATAACTATTAGTTTCTGCTCTTACATTGTAAATGCAAGTGAATCCACTTAGAACTTGCTTCAGTGAGAGTAAGTCTGATTACAGTATTTCAGATTGCCATCACTTTGTAGAGCCAGGTAAGTACAACACAATAAAGGACTGAATAGAAATTGGAGCAAGAAATTTGTCTTAAGATCTCAAGGAGCTTTACCAACATTCAGTTCCAAACCACAGCCCAAACTCAACCCAATTTTCATTTCTTTGTTGCTAATGGAGGCATCATTTCATTAGCCCACAGCATTCTCCACTTGGCCCCATAGATGCCTGTCTATGTTATAGTATACCCATAACCATGTTATATGCTGCTGTAAGAAATCTGGCCTGTGGCAGATAAAAGTTAATACTATCTTAATATATTAAGTGGGAACTTTCTACAATGCAAACCGCAGTTTAAAGAGGTAGCTACTGTTACACTTGTGTTTACAGGACCTTGAAAACAGCCTGGGGATGTAAGACATCTAAAAGTTTACTGAATCACAATGCAAAGGCATAACTCTTTAAAAACATAAGATTGTTGCAAAATGTAAGGGAATAAACTCTTTTCCATGTGCATTTCCAACAGGAAAAGAAGTGATAGGTTTACACCACAGTATGGGTAAGTCAGCTTAGACTAGGGAATACCTTTTAACAGTAAAGGACAGGGAAGCACTGGAATAGAGCATTTGAGGAAATGTTAAGAATTTGTCACTGGAAATCTTTGAGAACAGGTTAGACAAACATCTGTCAGGAACAACATAAATACAGCTGATCCTACTGACACTAAAGGGAACTAGCTGATCTCTTGAACTCCATTCCTGCTCTATGTTTGTTGGAATCTCTGCAAAAAAATCATTTCTTTGCTAAGACTTCCTGAAGGTTTTCTAAGTTATAGCCATGAGGATCATCTGTGTTTTGAATCAGTCTATTGGAGTCACTGTTTGTTGGAACTTCACAAAAGGCAGCAGTGAAGGGACTGGCTCCTACCTCTGTCCCTACAGTCTCACAAGGAATCCCATTTATGGTAGCATATCTCCAAATCTGTTCAAAACTAGGTATCATATTATCTCTGTGTTGTGGTACCTATTTTTGCATTGGAACTCTGAGGCAAAGGAAAGTAAAAGACAAATCAAGACAAATAGGATAGTGGGGAATGGATGCCCTTCCAATTCCAAAACAAAAATCCTGCCTGGCCTGCTGTGATACAATAAAGAATTCATTTTATTTACCAGATGAATAGACAACATGAGCAATGAGGTGCTAATCAGTAAAACAGGAAAAAATAGCAAAAGAAAAACTTCTTTCAAAGTGTTTACTGACTTAGCAGTCTAACAGTCTTATCTCCCTTCCTCAGCTGTGTTTGTTGAGTCAGCAGTAGTTAAATTTTCCAACAAGCTCCACATGAAAGAAAGTGTAAAGGGTGATTAGGGATTTCCAGTAAGTGACCTCAACTTTGAGTGGGACAGTCAACACATTTGCCCTGACATTCTTTCTATGAAGCAGCACAGTGACAGCTGAAGTTACTTTCAAGAAGTCATCTCAAAGGTGGTCTGACAGTATCCAATACCTTGACTTTTCTTAGCACAGGAGACAAATCATCTTGAATGTCTTAATTTTCCAAGCTGGTGACAATGGCAACTTATTTTGGAGTTACCTCAGCAGTGTTTTTCATCTGGGTTATGACATTCATGGCTCAAAGTTACTTTATAACAGGTATGTAAACTTCCACTTCTTAAAGTCTCCTAGTTGAACAGTAAAGTACTTGAAAAAAGTAGCTAGATTTGCAAACAAAAATAGGGGGAACGGAGTGTGTGTAAATGTGTTTCTGGCTGTAACTGTAACCTTCATTGGTAGTCTAATTTAATTACTGTCTAAATGCTACAGAACTGCTTGTTTTAAAGATTTGCTATTGCATTTAGGATTAAGTTCAGATCTATTGAAATGTGATATTATTTTGTACTACTTAAAATACCACACCAAACAGCTTTGTACAGTCCTCAGAGAGCAAAAGATGCATGAAACCAGTTCTGTGTGTCTGATAAAATGCTGTCTTTAATGCAAAGTGTTTTGCTCTGGTTTGGCAATATGCTGACACTGTCTTGATTTGCAACATTGAAGGAAATGTGTGGCATGGATCTTGCAGTTCATCCCCAGGGCAGTCATGCCTGCCTCTGGTTAATACAGTGCAAAAGTTCCTATCTTGTATAAACTATCTGTTTGAAAAAATTAACATAGGGAATTGCTAACATCAACTTTATCACACAGTTCTTAGATGACCCTCCTCCCTCAAACATTATTATATGAACCTATTTTTTCAGTCAGGGTCATATAATACCCCTTTCTTCTATATGTTAGTGAAATTTGAATGTCGTCTTCAAATTCCGTTATCAGCCTGATGCAGTCTATTCTAAATACAGTAGCTACTAGGATATCTGCAGATACTCAATATGTATCAAAAGTTTCCAGATGTTTCACTGTGATTTGCCAGGACTAAATGCTTGTTCTACCTATGTAAAAGAACATACACCATTGTTGCAGGCAATTGATTTTCTTACCTACTGAAAGGCTTCTGAAGGAAACCTGGACTGAGTGAATTAGAGGCTCAGCTCAAGTCCTGTTGAAATTCCACAGGATTGGAGTACCTAACAACAGTAGCCTCCTCCAGCAATCCCAACCACTGAATTTTCACTGGGGAGATGGAGAGCTTGGGTCTTAAGACTATTCCTTCCAGCTGCTAGGACCCCACTTAGTTCCCCTCCAAGCCTCCCTTGGGGTACCTACTCATGCACCCTTTGCTCATTGGTCCAAGAGCTCCAGTTAATCTCAGGGCTGATCTCCAGCTGCATCTTTGAGCTGTGTTGTAGCATGCCCTGTCCCCTCCTGTAGCGACTTACTGACTGGGCTTCACAGATGGACTCTGGACTTAGGTTGTAGGTAGCCTTGTCTCCAAGATGGACTTTAGGCATGTGTTGTAGATAGCACCATCTTCTGCTGTTCCCAAATGGACTTCCTAGATGAACCTGCATCTGACTCATTGTCTTGCTCTCTCTGGGGCTGCCAGTGAAACCTGCCACTGTTACCACTGTTGTTCTGTTCAGGTGTTCTAGGACTGTGCCCTGGTCGGTGAGGGCACTGTCCTGCCTGTGCTGTGGTTACCCTTGGCTTCTGGCTCCTCTTTCCTTGTGGGACAGCCTCGTTCTTGCTGTTGCCTGACAACAGCAGCCAAAGGAAACTCTCTCTAATAAATCAGAGTGAAGGCTTGGCACAACAGAGTTCAGAGGTGATTTAAGAAGTGATGAAAATACTTTAAAAGGCTACTGGTCTCTTTCTGGATTTCTTCCTCACATTGTAAAATCATCTGGAATTTAGATTGAAGCTGATACATTTTCCAAAACATTTATTTTAATTCACCATTTTATTTTAAAAGGCTTAGCAAATTCTAAGGTACAACTTTGGTCCATGTCCTACAGTCACTTTTCTTAGCACTTAAGACTTAATTTTCTGGTAGTGAATTTTTATATTATGCTATGTATCTATCATGCAATTCTCATGTAAAAATATTTGTCCTGTAATTGAATGACTAAAGAATGTAACAGTTTACAAGTATCTAGGCAACTTTTCCAGGTTTTAGGAAATTCCATTCAGTCAGCTGCTCAGCTTTATTTGAAATTTTTAAAGTTGGTCACTGAGAAACTTTCATTCTCAATGTTACATTTTTTAAAAGTTATATTAGCTCAAATCAAAAGATAGGAAAATAATTGACTAAGTAAGCAATAAGAGTAAGAGTGAAGTCTGAGCATAAAAAGTAGTAAGAGGAGAAAGGAATTAGGCATAAACTCTAGAGGAGGAGTGGGGTCTTGAAAACTAAGAAAGAGGAATTGTGGAATGTGCCTCAGCAGCTGAGACAGGGAGTTATTCAGGAAACCAGAAACGATTCTCAAGAGGACCGGGAGAGCTGCCTGTTAGTAAAAAGGAATCAAGAAAACTTTACACTGGAACACATAGAATAGAATAGAATAGAATAGAATAGAATAGAATAGAATAGAATAGAATAGAATAGAATAGAATAGAATAGAATAGAATAGAATAGAATATTTCAGTTGGATATACAACAACCATCTAGTCCAACTGCCTGACCAATTCAGGACTGGCCAAGTTAAAGCATGTTGTTAAGGGCATTGTCCAAATGCCTCTTAAACACTGGCAGGCTTGGGGCATCAACCACCTCTCTAGGAAGCCTGTTTCAGTGTTTGACCTCTCTGACACAAAATTACTTTCGTGAAAATGAAGACATACAAGAGGACATTCATGAAGACAGGCTGGCTGAAAGGAAAAAATATGACAGTGTGAATCATCTTCACACTGGGACTACTTGGATAGACTTGAGGTCCTTGATACCTACACACACGTCTTCACTGAGCAAGAGGCTTCTCTGCATCCCCTTGCAATATATTTGGGCTTGTCTTATATTCAAGTCAGGGCTGGATGCAGCCATGATTTGGCTGTGGGGACTGCTCAAGTGTTCAGTGGCTCACCTCCTATGTGACTGGGTCTACACCATGCCAGGAAGTGTTAATGGGAGGCCACAGCCTCCATCGCTGCTGAGATAAATCCACCCAACTCAATGATTGCTCTACCAAACATTTCAGTCCAATTAAACTAAGTGTAAGGACAGCAGAGATGCATCTTTTACCAGAAGCCATTTCCAACCCCACCACACCCAGTGGGAGCATGAGTGAAAAGCCTGCCTTTCTCTTAGCACTCCACACAAGCTTGGTCATCTTTTTATCTGCTTCTTATCATGGTCGTGGCTTGGCTGCTAGTTCTATCTTTTCATTCATAAAATTCAATTTAACCTCTGTTGCTAAGAAGTCAGGTGGTGGCTCTGCAGGCATCACTTCATCTTGCCTTGAGAGTTTGTGGATTGCCTGATGCATAGATTTTATGAAGTATTCATTAGAGTACATACCTGGTGAGCACACAGTTTGAAAAATATATTGAGCAAGGAAGTAACACCTGTGGCTGTTGGTTATATGAAATGTTTGCAATTAAATGTTGAAATGTTTCATTTAATATCGCAATTACTGTGTGTAACTCAAAAGAAAAAATCTGTTTTCCAATATATGCTTCCTCTGAAATATGGAGGCAAAAGAGTAATATCTTTTTTCCTTGCTTGTGTCAACTCCTGAATTCTGTCCTATGTCCTTAACAGAGGCTAAGAAAGTAGAGCAGGTGTAATCAAACCTAAGCTATGCATTTCCTGGTGCACATTTAGATAGCTGTGGCTATCTAAAAATGCCAGATGAACTGCCTATGCAGGAGGAATGGGGAAAAGCGTCATAAATTTACCTGGCCTGTCCCTTCTTTTCCTGCTGCCTGCCAAGCACTCAGTAAATTGAACACTTGACAGTGGGCTGGGGGGTGGAATCATCATGCCAAGCTAGAAAAAAAAAGAAAAAAATGATAAGTTTAAGAGAAATAAGGAACATAAGGAATGATGAAATATTCATAGGTGTATTTTCTTATTGGTATATTAATTCCATGAAAAATTATGCATAATATCTTTGATAGAACTCATATTGGTAACAGTGGTGTACTGACAGAATCCGTGCCTCAGTGCAACTGTTTTATGATTTTAATTTTTTAAAAAAAGGGGAAAAAAACCTGTCTGATTTCTCTTCCCATTTTGCATGAATAAGTATGACAAATAAGAGTGCCTTTAGTAAGAAACTGACTCCAGGTAATGACTCAAATGCCAACTGTACATGCATTTAGTCTAATAACAGCCAAACTTCTTGAAATTCTAGACTATTGTGTTCTATTTTTAAAGTATGTCTTTTTTGCTAGAAATTAGTTTTCTACTATCCCCAAGCTAGAAACTTTTAACAATATTCAATTCAGTTGAACATGATCTTAAATTCTTCATGAGGATTAAATGTTAATATTCAAATACTAACCTTGAATATTTATGTCTAAATTACAGGTTCCATTCTTTCACCTTGCAGGATCACAGGTGTAGGAATTTATCTTGAGGAGAAAGTGAATTTCTCAGAAGCAAGTAACGCATGTAAACAACTGAATCTACAGTTGGCAAGTAAAGACCAAGTTGAAAAGGCTTTGAAACATGGCTTTGAAACGTGCAGGTATATGACATCAGTTGGTGTCTCATTACCTTTAGCAAAAGCCCTTACACACATCTGAGGCTTGTGATAAATTTAATATTAAAAGGACTGATGCTTTTTATTGTAGCTATGGATGGGTGAAAGATGGCTTGGTTGTCATTCCTCGGATAACACCCAACAAGAAATGTGGTAAGGGCAACGTTGGACTAGTGCCATGGCATGCTGAACCGTTTAAAACATTTAAGGTTTACTGCTTCAATTCCTCAGGTATGTAAGCATGACAACTACATTTGCTGTGGTTTTGTTTGGGTTTTATGATTTTTTTTTAATATCTGCATGAAAAAATCATGAGTGAGTGAGTGAGTTCTTGTAATTTTTTGGCCCTTTCCCCTCAGTCTTAAATGTTGTCAAGCTGTACTTAGCTCTGTAGGGGAAAAAAGCTTCCAAGAGATACAAAAGGTCAATTCAGGTAATCTGAATTAATAATTTGGTGCTGCCATGAAAGCTCTTGAAGAATAGTTGCTTTTACCATTCTGTAATGTCGACACAATGCTCTTAATATGCTTTGGTTACTTAGGCACATTAATTTGAAATACAGTGAAACGAATCTTTACTCAGGGTGTCTGTGTGTGGTGTGTATTTTCTTGCAAAAAGACCAAGAGTGGGGTACTTCAGGAAGAGCTGAATGTTTTTTGATAAAAGAAAATGTATCCATTAAACTAAATTAAAATATAAGCTAGAACAGATGAGAAACCATCAAATTAACTAGATTCCCAATCTATTGTAAGTAAAATCAAACAGCTTCCTTTAATGTGTGTCATCCTATGTGTTAGAAGACCTGTCCTTCGCCTCATTCTTGACTGTCTATTCCCCGATTGAAGATACAACAGTGGAACTTGGGCCTTGATATAAGTTAGATATTCTCAGCACAATAGATCAATATCATTTCTTAATGACTTCTGTGGTATTAACTAAAAATAAATATTTAACTCAAGGCATTGTGTTCCTGCTAGTCTCCCATATCTCTGGTTATTATGTAACAACCATCCCAATATTTAGACTATATACAGGATCAATAAATTATTTCTAATCAATCCCTAGACCTTGCCAATGAGTTTTAGTTAACAAGAGCAAGAGATTACGTACAAAATCTTGAAATTTTTCAGGAAAGATGTGTGAACAAGGGTTGGAAAGAGCAGGAGAAAGATGGATATGCAAGATATGCCCATGCAAAGATATAGACCTAAGACCATGTCTGGGGACTCTGAACATTAGAGCTTACAAAGAGACTGAGGATAAAGCTGTTAAGGAGAAGGCTATGCCTTCACCAGTGGGACTTTGTTCATGATCCTGCGCCATTTTAGTGAAGGAGGGTAGGTAATATAAGTAGTCTTACAAAGTATCTGACTGCTATTAAGAAAGCACTGCAGAGAGGAAGCACCATTAAAAATTGACTTATCACCTAACTTGTAGTTAAAAATTACATGATTGGGTTAAATTAGTTTTTCTCTATAGTCCATAGCTTTTATTGATGAATGCATAGGTGAATTAGTACACAGGCAACATGCCGTAAAAGAAGCTACTCCTGTTGGTACCGTTATTTCTTCTGTTCCTATGCAACATGATGTTTCAGTGCATGAAATATGTGTCATTCTGCATCAGAAATGTTGGGTAATGCTAAGGAGGTAGCAAGTAATTCTAAATTACTTGCTTTGTTTAGCTTTAATTCAAAAAAATTATACTGTTACAGTATGTGAAGAAAGTTAAGCTTGCTGAATGGTTAGAAAATAACTTAATGTATATTTAACATTGGGATGATTCTGCATTTCTTTTTCTTAATTGCCAGACTGTTGCCTGTTCTAGGCATTTCTTACCCAAAATATTTGGCAAAAGCTCATTCTGTCAATTTTCTTTGTGCCAAAGAAATGCCAAAATCACTTGAAAACTGTAGTGGAAAAAGTAAAAAGCCCCCACCATTTAGCTTTTTATTCTGTGAATGTAACTGCGTCATCAGACTTCCCATGGGGATTCATTTGGAGAACAGTACATACGTCGTTTCCCTGTTATTTATGTTGTAAGCTGCTTGTTACTTTAGAGAAATTTTTATAGCTTTACAGAATATAGAACTTCACTAGAAAAGAATTTTCACATTTTCACATGAGCCTGACTCAGAACTCAGCTTTTCCATTTACATATAAAAGTCCACTTGCACCCATGTTTTTATATAGACAACATTCACATCATTTAAATGACTTAATTTCTGAGTGTGCCTCAAGTTTGTTTCTTTTTAGCCCTCATTAGAATCATGTCACCTTATTGGAAACTGGTGCCAGGTTTACCTGAAAGTTTTATGGGCTACTTTTGTTTCCAGGAAATCAAAGTAGTGTTCCAAGTATCAATGGTGCCTGCATATGTTTTGAACATATACATAATGTCATAGAAATATTTTTTAATCTTGGATCTGCAGTTAATTCACCTGCTTGCAGGAGGTCATATTATTGTTTTTTATATGCATTAGTATTCTAAGTACTTTTCAGGAGGAATTTTGTCATTGGTATGCAATTATAAAATGAGCACCACACCTGCTCAAAAAGGTGTTTAACTATGTGAGTAATGATAAAAGATGCATAATCTAGGTTGTAGCCACATGTTTGAAATAGGCATGCCTGACTCGGGTAATGCTTTTGTGAATAAACAAATAATAATTTCCAGAAGGGAATGACTGAGGAACAATTTCAATAAACGTGTGTACAGTAAGTACAAAACTAACATCCAACACAACTCTTACGTATTTCCTTTCCCTGCTGCAGATGTTCAGATTAATTCATGTAAATCAGATCCAACTACAACCACTCTACCTTCATCAAGTGCACCAATGGACTTAACTGCACATTCCGGCTCTGATTTGACTGAGAACATCACAGCAGTGCCCAATGTGACTGAGTCAGGACAATCCCTGAAAAATATTAAGTTTCGCGTAATATGTATAACTGAAACTATATTACCAACAGAGGGGACTACTACAAAAATGCCAGAGGAATACTCACCGATTGACTCTCCTAACTACACTTCCCATGCTGCCTTTAAGAATGATGCCATTGTCTTTGGAGGTAAAGGCCATATATGGTAGTTATTTGATCAGAAGAGCTAGTTACATAGATGTTAGTAGTAAAACTTTTTACTATTTTTGTTTGCTACTCCAGCATCCATTTTGATATAGCTGAACCTGGAGGCAGAATAGGAGTGTTACAGTTTTGCAAAAGCAAAGCTTATAAGGCGGAGGTTTTTAAAATAGTTTTTAAGTAGAAGTAAGATCTTATTTTATACTTTTTGATAATATTTTAATATGAAATGGTGGAAGTTCATTCTGGTTAATGTGATTTGGGACAAATACATTTCTGAGAAAGACTTAGCAAACACTCAGAGTAATGGAAAACTCAGCAGGCTCTTAAAAAAAAAAAAAGGAGCCAAGAAAATTTTAAGGAGAATTGTTGTTCTCCAAATATGGAGGTGTTCTCGAGATAGGAAGTGTGAACAAGTAATCCTAATATACAGCAACTATGAAACAGACTAAATATCAGCAAAAGCATTCTAACTGTAAGGACAGTTAGTCACAAAAATGTGTTCTCTACACAGGTTGTAAAAATCATAGAACCATAGAATGGTTTAGGTTGGAAGGGACCTTAAAGATCATCTAGTTCTGACCCCCTCACCATCAGCAAGGACACCTCCTACTAGACCAGATTGCTCAAAGCCTCATCCAACCTGGCCTTGAACACTGCCAGGGATGGGGCCTCCACAGCTTCCCTGGGCGACCTGTTCCATTGTCTCACTACCCTCATAGTGAAAAATTTCTTCCTGAGATCTAATTTAAATCTACCCTCTTCCAGTTTGAAGCCATCACCCCTCAGTCCTGTCACTGCATGCCCTTGTAAAAAGTCCCTCTCCAGATTTCTTGTAGGCCTCTTTCAGATATTGGAAGGCTGCTATAAGGTCTCCTTGGAGCCTTCTCTTCTGCAGGCTCAACAACCCCAGCTCTCTCAGCCTGTCCTCAGAGCAGAGGTGCTCTAACCCTGTGATCATCTTCATGGCCCTCCTCTGGACCCGCTCCAACAGGTCCATGTCCTTATGCTGGGGGCTCCAGAGCTGGGCACAGTATTCCAGGTGGGGTCTCACAAGAGTGGAGTAGAGTGGCAGAATCACCTCCCTCGACCTGCTGACCACGCTTCTTTTGATGCAGCCCAGGATGCGGTTGGCCTTCTGGGCTGTGAGTGCACATTGCCAGCTCATGTTGAGCTTCTCATCTATCAGCACTACCAAGTCCCTGTCCTCAGGGCTGCTCTCGATCTACTCTCCACCTAGCCTGTATTTGTGCATGGAATTGCCCCGAGCCACGTGCAGCACCTTGCACTTGGCCTTGTTGAACTTCATGAGGTTGGCACGGGTCCACCTCTCAAGCCTGTCCAGGTCCTTCTGGATGGCATCCCTTCCTTCCAGCGTGTCAACCGCTCCACACAGCTTGGTGTCATCGGCAAACTTGCTGAGGGTGCACTCAGTCCCTACATCCATGTCGCCAACAAAGATGTTAAATAGTACTGGTCCCAGTACCGACCCCTGAGGAATACCACTTGTCACTGGTCTCCACTTGGACATCGACCCATTGACTGCAACTCTTTGAGTGTGGCCATCCAGCTGATTCTTTATCCACCGAGTGGTCTATCCATCAAATCCATGTCTCTCCAGTTTAGAGACCACGATATCATGCGGGACAGTGTCAAATGCCTTGCACAAGTCCAGGTAGATGACATCTGTTGCTCTCCCCTTATCCACCAAGGCTGTAACCTCGTCATAGAAGGCCACCAAGTTTGTCAGGCACGATTTGCCCTTAGTGAAGCCATGTTAGCTGCCACCAATCACCTCCTTATTTTCCATGTGCCTCCAATGAGCAGATTAGACAACCATCTGTCAGGGATTGACTACATACCTGTTTTAGTCTCTCTTGAAAAAATGAGCAGGAGTTACAAACCTTTTGAGATTCCTAATACCTCTATTCTTGAGTTGATGTGTATTTACCTCTTACACTAGGCTGTTGTAAGAAGAATCTGGATTTATGCGCATGAGCCTTTAGAAAGTCAGAATTAAGTATATATAAAAACTCTATGCTTACCTCATTTTTATCTCTAGGTATCCCCACTGCACTTCTTGTACTGGCAATCATCTTCTTCATTATTTCAGTTGTTCTAGCAGTCTGTTATATCAAAAAGTAAGTTTGGGGTTTTTTGGTTTTTGGGGTTTTTTTCTCTTCTACTGAGTTAACTCCTGGAGTACAACCAGTGAATATTTTAAATATATAGCTAAAGAGCAGAGAAGTAATGATAATGAGATAACAGTGTAGCACAAAGAACAAAATCTTAAACCCTGTTGTTATGCAGATAAACTTTGTTGTTGCTGTTGCCATTCCCTGCTTTAGAAAAGGAACCAAAGACAAATACTGCCTATTTTGGATTAGTCAATCATGCCTAGTGTGAAACATTTCCAAGTGTGCCAAAAGAGCAGGGCTGAAACGGGCATCTGTTTGTATATAAGCCTGTTTATGCAGTTTTATTCTTGTTTCTTTCTATGTCAGACTCAAGGTAAAAAGTTTTTCTCCTTGGACTATGATTCAGAAAAAAATAACTGTTGAGCTCATTTATCATGCATAAAGATCTTCAACACAGTGCATCATTAAATTGTATCAAAAAGTTGTGTGCATTTCTCACATCCTAGCCCAGATAGCTTTATCATTATGTACCACAAATCCTGAATATACAGCCTGTTTTTTAAAAAAATACAAAAATATTTCTTTAAAAAGCACACTGCTTGAAAAAGCACAATGATCTAGCATGCCACTATTCTGTGTGAGACTTTTGCTTGACTATGGAAAAGAAAGTTAATTCTAGATATTTTTCACTTTATTTCTTAAGTGATACTACCAAACCATGTCAGTGTTTCTGATCTACTATCCTTTTTTCTATTTAAAGGTACAAGAAAACCTTCCCATTTTCAAACAAGAATCAGCAAAAAGAAATGGTTGAAACTACTGCTCTCAAAGAGGCTAAGTCAAATGATAAAACACCTGAGAAGGAAACAAAGAATAATGGAACAAAGGTAGAAGAGTCTAAAAGCAAGCCTGAGGCGACAGTAAAATGTCTAGAAGCAGAAGTTTAAGGGGAAGCATGTACACTTCTTGATAGAAATATAAAACGAAGCATACAGAACTTAGCAATGCTTTTAAACATGGGTGATTGTAAATACTCATGAATGAATATTTTCTCTATCTTAACATATGAAAACTTGTTTTTTTAATAATTACATCTTTAGCTATAAATGCTCTTGCAGAAGAACATGGTATCTTATTTACTTGAAATAAATAAAAAATCCATATTACAGCTCATTTTTCATCTTTGATAAAGAAGTAATTAGGAATATGCTATAAATGACATGCAGTGTGTTAACTATTTGCGCAGAATTCAGATCAACATATAATGAAAAGGGTTTTTTTCATCTGGCTGGAGGATGTCTGCTAATTTAATGTCTAAAATAAAAAGATGATACTGTAGCTCTTCTCATGTAGATTAGCTTATTTCCATTAAGTAGTTGCATACTGTTTTAAAAAGGTCTGTTTACAAACAGAAGAAATAAGTCTGTTTACAAGTAAGTAAAAAATCAAAGGCTGGACCCACTGTCATTCAAATACCCACGGAAGGGTACAAAGATGCTGATGTTTATATATGTGCAGCAATGAATAACTTTCTTAAATATCTTTATCATATCATAATTTACTGTTTTATTTATTAAAATCTCTATCATTCTTCTGCATCAGCTATTTGGCAGGGGGGAAAAAAACCCTTGAACTGTATCTCAACAGTTATATTTAAGATCTTTTGTGTGTATTTAAGTGTGGCTTTCATAATAAAGATCTCAAGTGGTATGGGATGTTTACAGTACTTCATAAAAAATAAAGTATGGTAGATATGTTTGTCTGGACAATTTATTCTCATTAAAACTGTCTCACAGTAAAAAGAGCTCATATAACCTTAATCTTACAGAAGTAATTAGTTGCTATAAAAGAACAACACTAGCAATTTATCAAATATATTCTTGAATAAATGGTTTGGATAACTTATTTTCATATGTGAAGGAGGTTATTATGGCAAAGGAAGTTTCTTTTTAGATCAAGTAGCTTGAAAAACATAGTCTTAAATAAAATAGCAATAGAACTGCTTAGAACCACTCACCTATGTTGTGTTTTCTACAGTGTAGGATACTGGGTTATGAACTTTCATATTTTTGATTCACAGAAATTTTAAAATTGCCCAGTGGTTATATATTCTGCTAGACAGTGAGTTATAGTGTATTGGTAATAGCATACTTAGAGATTCCCTGTGTTGTTTCTTGTTTTCTCTCTCTCTTTTTTTTTTTTAATTTTTTGGATAGCTTAGAAATATTTAATGGCTCCAAGAGTCTGGGCTGCATTGATATGCAGTCCACTACTACCATTAAAGCTATACTACTACAGAAAGACTGTGATTCAATACCGCTAACTTCAGATGCCCATCAACAGAATTTCAGCAGAAAAATATGCAAGAGAGGAAAGCACTAGATACAGCCTTCCCACTCAGTTAAGTAATTCCTCTCTTTGCAAAATACTACAGTAATGCCGTGTATCTCTCTTGGCAACCTGAATGAAAACTCTATGCCGTGTGAGCAGTGAGAGTAGACAGCAGAAATAAGGCCATCAGGAAAGGCAACAGCCAACACTTGTCATGATGGAGTCAGAACAGCAAATGGGCTTAAGGACACAGGCAACACTAGTGGATTCCAGGTAACTTTGGACTCTATTGTAACATATTATAATTTCCCTTCTGCCTCTCTTTTCCATGTTTTATTAGAAATTACCTGTTTCTCTATTCTTTTCCCCACCACCAAGAGATAATTCTCTATCACTTCTCTTACTCTCCTACCAATATTACCTCTATTCCACAGGTATCAAGTTCCTTTTCTCTCAGATTGTCTCGTTCACACCTAAAGAAATTGGGAAAACTGTTCTGTAGTTCCACTCCACCTGGAAGTTTGACGCTTCTGTTTTAGATCTAAATAAGGGCTTTTTTCCCCCTGAAGTGTTTACTTTCTAAAAAATCTATACTAACTGATATAATAAGATAGTGGCTTAACTTATAGATGTCTTGTTTTATGATGTATCTTAAAAACTCAGATAGTTTTCATCCTGACCTTCACACTGACACCTGGCCAATGCACATGGTTTGATCTGCCCCTCACTACAAAGGCTAAAAGGAACGTGTTACACTGTTCTGTATGTAATAAAAGCTAGCTGTAAGTACTAATCAACAAGTACTGTATTTGATAGTGCCTATATATAATGAGTACTACTCGGTCACATTCGAATTAGAAAGTACAAAACGTTCTTGCTCATTGTTTAATAGAATTACATGGGATGTACCACTACAAAGCAAACAGGAAGCGAAGTTCTAGGCATAAAGTGCCAAAAACCCAAACCCTTAACTGGTAGCAGCAGAAAATTAAGAGAAACTCTTCATTATGTTTCTGACTTTTCTCAAGTGTCATGGGTTTTTTTATGAGACATTCTCAACAGCTATGAAGTTCCTTGATGTCTCAGAAATTGCATTATGCTCAAGTATCTTGGACAAATAATTCATTCCACATAGCAGGAGATCACAGTTTGTATTAGTCATTTGACAGTAACACTACTCGGATTCCCACACTGAGCCTACAGATGTTTGCTGACCTTAGGCAAAAGGGGTGGCTGGCCTGCAGGAAATACAGCGAGGTTCCCAGTCCAGCCCAATCCCTGTCTGCAATACAGGGGTGCCTTTACCATGGGAAGTACGTGTGTCTATGTGTGAACAGAAGCAGGCAGGAAGGGAAAGTACTACTCCTTTTCTCCTCTTTAAATTAAAAACCAAACCAAAACAAAAAAACCCTCTAGAATTAAACCTTGAAGCATCAGGATGCGGATGACCTAGAGGATGTTCTGCGATCTCTGTTCCTAAACAGCTTGTTATCGTTCATGGGTGTTGGGGTTTTTTTGTAAAAGGGTCAGTGAGCCTTGGCCTTTGCTGCACACATCCAGCTCCCGCATCCTCCACGCAGACCAGACCCGGGGGCTCTCTTCCCCACCCTGGCTGCCATGGCAGGAGGGGGGGGGGCGTTTTGCACCGGCAGTTGCTGGCCTGCGATGATCCCACCAAGGCAGCCACTCAGAATCCCTTCAGTATCATTTATATGGCTATTTATTGGAGCTAATAGAAAAGAGAGAGTAGTACAGGTCGTCTTACGTCCCTTCAGATGCTGGGAACTCAGCTGTGCAGCATTGTGTGGGCATCTGCTGAGGGTGCAGCAAGGCCCGTCTGCGGAGAAGTTACCCCATTTTGGTCATCCAAGCTATTACAGGATTTTTCTTAAAAGAAAACAGCTCTTTACACCGTTCCTACTGTAGAACAGAAAGGATGTTCCGGCGGGGCCTGCTCCCCTCGACTCCCCCGTCTGCAACGCTCTTCCAGCCCGGATCGCTACCGGCAGGGCCGGGCGCCGGGCCGCGCAGCGCCGCGGGCGAGAAGGGGTCAGGCAGTGGCCGCGGCGGTGCCACCTTCCACCCACCCCGGCCCGCCCCCGCCCCGCTGGTGCTGCCGGGGGCCCAGCCGGGCGGAGCGGGCCCGGCGTCCGCCGTCTCCTGGCAACAGCGCGAGCCGCGCGCTGGCGTCACCGAGCCGCGCCGGGAGTCGTCGCCCCTGCGCCTGCGCCGCTGGCTGACTGCCGGGGCGCGGCCTCGCTCCGGTGCCCGTCGGGCGGCGGCGAGCAGGATGCCGGGGCGCTGGGGTGAGGTCGCTGGCGGGACCCTTCCGTCCGCGGCTCCTTGGGGGCTGCCGCGGGGCCCGCAGTCCCGGCGCCCTGGGGGGAAGCGCAAGGCCCGGGCCCGGGCCCGGGCCGGGGGAGGCCGTAGGGTGCGGGCGCCCTGAGCAAAGCGGGGCCGCCTCCCTGAGCCGGGTCCGTCGGGGCGGGAAGGGTCGGGCGACGGTTCCCCGCGGGCACGGCGGCCACGGGGAACGGCGGGGGGAGCCAACCGCGGCCCGCCCCCCCTCCCCCCTCCCCGGACGGTACGGGCGTGACGCAGCCGGGCTTGTGCGCGCGGCCTGTCTCGAGCCCGACCGTTGAGTACGGTTAAACGGTCGAGTGAAGGCAGCCGCTGCCGTGCCCCGGCCCTTAGGGGCTGGCGGCAGCGCGCTGCGCCTCCTCCGCTCGTTTCGGTGGGGCTGGGAAGGGAGAAGGCTCGTGGTACCCCCGATCTAGCTGTGTCTTTAAAGATAGTGAAGAACGTACGAAAGGAAACACTTCTGCAAACATCGCTGCAGGGTTGCTTTTTTTGTCCAAACTTCCCTGTGGTACGATCTTACCTTACTAGTTCAGTAGGCTCACGCCCCGAGGCACCTGCTCCCTCAGGAAGGCTGCATTTTGGCTAGAGGGAACACACCAAAACTGGAAGACAGGGGATGAGCGGTATTTGAAGGGTGAAAGGTTGCGCTGTGGAGAGTTTGCGCTTCAAGTGTGTCTTCTGGGCCTGTGCTCACCAAACGTGAGGTCTAGAGAGCAGGAGAGGAGATGATTGGAGGGTAATTTGGAAGGAGAAAAGTGACTTGAGTGGGAACACATCTCTCGGAGAATTGAAATTGGTCGAAAGTCAAACATTAAATTGGAAGTTTATTCTCTTGTGTGAAATACTGGAATACTTTGTAGAATGCTCTGGTATGAGCTCGCTTGATGTGTGCTGTGTTTTTCTTACACAGTGGCAAGATTTTGACAGCTGTAGACCATGTTTCTGGGCAGTTCTATGCCCAAATGCAGCTATATGTACATGCAGGATGAAGTTCTGTTTTTCTGTGTTGTCTCTCATAAGGTGTGTGTAATGCACCTAGATTCAGATTATTATATTAAGGTTGATATTCTGCAATTAGCTTGCCATTGCAGACCTCTATCTGTAGAAGTCTTAAAAGGGTGCGAGACTACTGGTTTGTGTTACATGTGACAAACTGTACAGATAGAATTAATTTGCATGCCTCTGCTATTTCAAGACATAGAGCAAAGAAAAATTTTGGGAGAATGTCAAATGAGAGGGATCAAGGGGAGGAAACAGATAAAGACTCAGAATCAGAAGCCATAGGCATAGGGTAGAATCAGAAGGCATAGAGTAGATCCTTCCCTTTTGGAGAAAAAGATACGAATGCAAAGGAAAGGTGAAGTAAGTTGAAGCTGGAGAGGTTTGAGCAAGTCAGTTCTGTAATACATCCTAAAGTTTAGTGTTTTGTGCGGATAGAGAGATTTCTAAATTGGTTTATACTGACGTGGATTTCTTGGCTTACCAGTTTAAGAATGCTGTGGGAGTTCTTTTGATCTGCCAATGTCAGTCTGATGTAAGAAACCTAATTCCTAATGTAATGTCTGTGTATAGACATACATTGATATGCTTATTTGTAGACATTCTGACTTTCACATGGACAAATATTTAGGAAAAACAAAGATTGTCATAAATTACCTTTGTCATCTTAGGATTTTCTTTTCCATTCCATTGGATGTGTGTGCTGGAGTTGCTGAAAAATCTGCCTGAAAACTTATCACTGTTATTAATATAAGTATTGCTGTAAGCAAAATAATACGTTTTTCATAAGTTGTTACTGCCACATTCCAGTCTTTTCTAAGTGTTCTGCTTTGTTTCTGATTTGGCTGTTCAAGTTGTGTTACAGTAGAATAATTAGACTGGTTAGGGCGCAGCTAAACTCTTACACTAAAAGAAAATGAGGGAGTAGCCATTCATCAAACGCACAAATGTAACTCTCTCAAATATTTTTAGCAGAGACTCTACAAGTGAATGAGAACTTCTTTCTACGGAACTGAGGTGAAGAACTTCACCATGGGTCAACAAATTTCAAACCACACACAAACTGTAATTAACAAGTTGCCAGAAAAAGTAGCAAAGCATGCCTCTTTGGTTCAAGAAAGTGGTTTCCTAACATACGAAGAGTTTCTGGGAAGAGTAGCTGAACTTAATGATGTGTAAGCCTTACTTTGTTTCTTTCTTTTTTTCATGTTTTACAGAGACCTTGTATGCAATATATTCTGTGCCGGCTAAGTCAGAACTGGCCGTCAGCTTTTGAAATGTTTCCTTCAGTTCTTAAAATTTCTATAATGGTTGTAATTATACTTCAAAACCAAAGCCATTTCTCCTCCTTAAATTCACTTTTCTCGAATACTCGTCCTCCAGGAAGTGTTGCTTCTCTCTTAGAAGTTCAAAACAGGTAGATCCTTAGCAGTATCTTTTTGTTAGTGTTACCTGTCTCCCTCACTCTTCCCCCCTCCACCAGCCACCCACAGATGCATTGCTGCTTCCTCTCTGCCCAGCGCTTTTGGTAGGAAGTAGCAATACAAGCCCTATAAAGACCGTACAGGTACACTAGGAAGGCGGTACCTGAAACAGAACTGTGATCCTCTCTCCCACCTCTGTGGACATGCAATGCTGTTCCTCATTAAAGATGAGACATGCCTTACTATCTGAAACCAGTGACCAAGATAATCCCAAACAAAAGGTTGCATAAGTAAGATTTTTTCATAGCCTGCCTTTTGTTTGACTCATAGATTGACAGTAAAAAGAAATGAACAAAAAAGCAGAGTTGTCATTTTTACCCAATATTTGTGGTATAAAATGATATGAAGTGGAAATGTACATGCTGAAAAGGGACTTTGTGTGTGGCTTTGGTAGTGTTTGATATTTAATTATAATGTGAATTTGTATTCAGTTTAGAAATTGTCTTGTACGGCGTCATACTTTTATAAACGACCTTCAAGAACAGATAGCTGTCTTCTGGGTAGACACACAAATAGATTTTGAAGAACATGACTTTGTGTTTTGCCTGAGAATCTAAGCATATCTCAGTATAATTAGCTCCAAAATAGCATTGTTATTCAAGTTGTTTTTTTTTTTTTTTAATTTCTTTACATTTCAACTCAAATGTAACATAGCTTGTTCTGATTCTTATGGAATAGACCTTTGTGTCAGTGTTCCATTAAAAACAAATACAAAAACCTGAAAATCTCAGGGTTACGTGAAGCTTTCACCTGACTGCTTCATTATTAATATATACTAACAAAAATACACCTCATCTGCGTGTGTTGATACTTGCATGCCTTTTTTTTTTACATACATGGTAAGGAGATAACCTTTTTAGATTGGACCACAAGATTGTATGATTACTGTAATAAACAGTGAAAGTATATATAAATTGATATGTCTGTAAAGGACACTTGCTTGCTGATGCTGGATCAAAAGACTTGCACATCATTTTCTGAAATTTACTGTGCAATTTAAATTGAAATGGAATGTATTTTATATTTAATGACATGCTAAGTTCATTACTCTTTAATTTCATGTCTCTGGGCAGTATTGATAAAATCTCTTTAAGGATAAAGAGCACATAGGTGAACAATAAATAATACCGCAGTGGCTGAGGTTGCCGGTCTTTGCATGTCTAGCACATGATGTAAAGCTGATGTTTCTTTATTTCAGTACTGCAAAATTGGCTTCTGGACAAGACAAACATCTGTTATTTGAAGTGCAGCCTGGTTCTGATTCTTCTGCTTTCTGGAAGGTGGTCGTCCGGATAATATGTACTAAAGTAAGACTGTTGAAAATTTTAATTTGGTGGGGGTTTTGTGTACAGATATTTGAGAACGGTCACTTTTACTGGTAGAATCCTACACCTGCTACATATATTTTGATACAGATGATGTATTCAAGGATACTATTTGGGATAAATTAAGTCTGAATTCTAAGTTTCTGCAAAAAGCAGGTTAACAAAAACATTTTCATAACTAAGTTTAAAGGAATGATATCTTCCAGTGGAGCACTTACAGCCCATTAGTTATGAATTCAGATGATTTGTGAGGTAAGTCATGGTAGTCAAATAGTACAACAAACCCGGAACTATATAGTTTGATAGTAGTAGAAGTCGGTCAGCAATTCCAAGCATTATTAGTTGAGCTAGTGTAACTGTATGTATTCTGATTCCTCAGAAAACCAACCTAGAAGTTAAGTGTTTAACTTAATTTGAAGACTGTGACAAAACTTACTAAGTTTGCTCTTTCTGATGAGATTTTTCCCCTCTGTATCCTATCAAGTGACATCCATAAATGGTCCTGAATCCACTGAGCAATCTTAACATGCAGTTTCAATCAAGCCAACTCCCAAACTATGTTTGAATTGAACAGTTTGTAATTTTCTGTTTGCTTTTAGTTTTCATGAAGGCAAGCCATCATTGTAGGCTATTTTATATTCAAAAATGAAATGACTGATTATTCTGTTCTTTGTTCTAAGTTTAGCCCGATTTTTTAGGCATTAGGTCGCTACTCACAACTTAATCCATTTGAGTAGTGATGGTGGTGGTCTTGCCCTAAAAATATAGTCCTGACTGTGGTATTCCTCATGATGAAATGGCTGTATTTGTAACTCTTATTGAAGCAGACTGCAATTTGCTAACATAGTGATGGACACTTGGGAAGGTGGCTATGAGAACTGCAGTGCATTAAAAGAATTTTGAGCAATGTCAAGTAAAAATCTGATACGTAATTGTAAACAATTCTTATATCTTAAGATAAATAAAACAAGTGGCATCGTGGAAGCTTCCAGAATCTTGAACTTGTATCAGTTCATTCAACTTCATAAAGACATCACCAGTCAAGCAGCAGGAGTTCTTGCACAGAGTGGTACTTCTGAAGAAGCTGATGAGAGTTTGATGTCTGTGTCATCTTGTCAGGCCAGCTTGTGGATGGGAAGGTATTTTGATATACTCTAGCTTCTGACCACAGTTACAACATAAATATTTTTGGAAGTTGTGTGTAAAACCTGAACTACAAACACCTAATGATCAAAACTGCATGCTCTTGGCAGATGCAGACTTTGTATCATCACAAACATGAATAGCACGCCTTCTCTTGTACCAAGAGAGCTTTGGTGTACTTGGGTGAAATTCTGCTGGTGCTACAATACCTTAGCTTCAGAACAATTGTTTTAATGATTAGTTATAATATAAACATGGTATACGTTGAATCTCCTGAATAAGGAAACAGGAGGAAATGGAATCAGCTGCAGCTACAAATCTAGGGGGTTTGACAGTGTTTGTTTAAACAGATTTTGTTATTGTTCCACTGAAACTTTCTCTTCCTCTTTTACATTTTGGCATGTGAAGGTTCCCATCTGTTGCCACTAGAAACTCATCAATTATAGTAATAATTTAACTTGTAAGACTGGAAAAATGTGAACTGTCTCACAGATGTTGACATCCTGCTTTGTTAACTAGAGGAAAAGCAAAAACTGAGGTCAACACCTGCAATAACTTCAGTTCAAACTGAATGTGACAGCAAGAAGCTTGTCACCCTTTCCCTGTGTGGAAATGTTTCTACCAGTCATTCCTTACTTTTAACTTTCTGAATTAGTTCAGAGTTCTGACTCAGTTTAAGTGAGGTAGAGAGAGGTTTTACAAGAAAAAGTAGTAAGTAGTATAGTTCTCTGTATCAACTAGTGAAGAGCTGGTAGCCAGGTATTTTATCAAAACAAGTTGCTGAGCTAGTTAACTGTCTTTCGAATGTCACAGTCCAGCTGTTAGAATGAGAAAGGGGTCGGCTATGTTGTCATTCTACAGATAGAGCCCACTGTTTTTTCTAAGTCAGTGGATTGCAGAATGTGTTCTTTTCATTTAATTTCCTATTTCTCTTGTTTTGGAACAAATAATCTTAAATTATTGGCTGTTCTGAGTTATTAAAATGCTAGAATTAGGTAGCAAATTGTGGACACGTTTGGGAAAGTGTATTTTCCTGCTCTTTTTCAAAAATACATGGTTATGCCTGAACACCCATATATCTGGAAGTGCCTTTTTACTTCAAACGAACAAACCAAACGAAAAAACCCAGATGCTTAGCAAAACAACTTCATGTATTGCTAAAGTCAATGAGTAGATACAGTGTTTCCTAGGTGAGTTTCTTTTTCAGTTTTCACACTTTGAGATGGGGTGATGAGCATCCTTCGTGTTTGTAAACTTCATTGCTTGAGGTAGTATTAGTGAGAAATAACAACAACAAAAATAGAGTCTACTTTTCTAATATGCTGGTAATATGCTGGAGTTTAGTAAGCTTATATCTTGTGCGAGTTTTTCAAGTCATTAAGGAAGATATAGGCTGAAGCGCCTTCAGGTATTTTACACTAAGAAAATCTTCTCTTTGTTTTTCTGTGATATCCTCCCATTTGCCTAAATTCCTCTCACCTTTAGACATTTTTCAGCTCTGCAAAAGCTAGCTGTCAGTGTCCAAAAATAGAAAATATTATCTGTTTCATTCTTCTTCTTATCTTAATTTCTTCCACTGGAATAACACCCTATTTCTCCAGAACATCCACTTCCTATTTGGAGAATTCCAAAATATCCATGAGTGTTTTATGCTTTCTGATAATGAAGAGGCAAGCATTTCCTTAGTTTGTCACTCTTGTATTTTACCATTTCTTCAGAAACTTAGTCCTATGACTAAATCTTAGGTTCCGGAAACTTTATAAATAGGGCATCCGTTTTAAGTATAATTGCTTGTATATACACCAGCAAATCTCAAAAGTTGAAGTGTTATCAAAGGTTAGTACTCAGAGTTGCACGGGGAAGGGAAATGAAAGGGAGCAAGTCCAAAGAACATAGTGAGCTAATCAAAAGATAGGTTTTTTGGATACTGTTGTCCTCACTGTATGCAAATTACCATCTGTAATTCTACAAAAAAATGTCCTAGCAGTCTAAAGTAATTTCTCAAAAAGCAAATTGAAAAGGAAACCCCAAGGACCTATTGAAGAATAAAACAACAGCATGTCAATTGCTGTTCGTTAGCTGGCTAATCTGTGCAGTTAAAAAATTACTCTGTATTTGACAAGCTCCCAAGATACCTAAGCAAAAGCAGTCTGGTCAATAGTCATTAAGGTGGACTATCTCTCTTGACATGGCATTCTTTCTCGAATGCTACCTCTGTGCCCCAAGTCACAGAAGGGATTCCCAAATCACGACTTTTGGAAAACCTAAAAATTTCAGAACACTTACTTGGCTGTCTTGGAAGTGAGCCACAACTATAAAATTAGGCAACTTTACATGTCTAGTTAGAGCAGTGAAAGCTGAGGATTCTCACTTTTCACACTTGAGAAATCATGTGCAATATATATATATTGCACCAATACATATATATTGCACCAATACTACTGTTAGGAACTTTAGATATACATATCTATTATTTGGGGGAAAAAATGAAGACAGATAAAATGAAAATGTCTGTCCTGGGGAGTGATGTAATTTTTTAACTCCCCTCCCCCCAAACAAGAACACCTAGCAGCTTAACTGGAAAAGCCGTGGTAATAGTCAGTTTGAGAGAGAGTCCTAACTTGAAGGAGCAATCATGAGGAAGGAGTGTATTGCAAGATAAAACCAGCCTTTTCAATCTAATGAGCAGTTTAGCTCTTGATGGCATGTGAAATTGGTGAACCTGCATTCTAGTAGTGATCCTCTCAACATGCCTGTTTTTATCTAGGATATAAGCCAGTACGCAGAAATTTGACAAAATTCATCATGAAATACTTCAGCCTGACCCTGTGAAAGGAAGGCAGATTCATCTCCTGCCTTTAGTGTAAACAGTGTTTCTGTTCTTTTGCCCAGTCATGTTATATGTAACAGTTACAACTTCTTACACTTGTTTTTTGATACGAAAAAGGATTTGCATAACTCTTTGCAACGCTGAAAGCAGCACATGACACAGAAAATAAATGCATATTTTAACTTAGTTTAGTTCATTTACTGCTGTTTGTTGGTGGCTTGAGGCTGTGTCTGCTGACACAGACTGGGATGATGTAATTAGTCCATTCACAAAATTACATGTTCCTTGCAGATAAGAACAGGTGTTTCTTTCTGTCCATAACTAATTATTATGAAAAATGAGTAACTAGTGTGGTTACTAGGGCATAAATACAAACCTTATTAGGTATCTGGGAGAAAATACTGTCTTCTCTTCTGCAGGGTTAAACAGTTGACAGATGAAGAGGAATGTTGCATCTGCATGGATGGGCGCGCTGATTTAATCTTGCCATGTGCTCACAGTTTCTGCCAGAAATGCATTGATAAATGGTAATACATATTAAAGAATATTAATTATTTTATAGTATGTGCTGGTTATCTGACATGTTTCAGTTTGGTCTAACAGGTTCCTTTGTTCCCATATAATTCAATGTCTGAAGACATTTGCAAGCTAATGTACATACGATACATAACAAGCTTGAGTAAAATCAGACTGCAGCAGAAGGGAAGAAGCATCTCAGAACTTATAAACATCTTATGAATAATTTCATTTTGGAAAAAGAGATGCGAAAGTGCTTTTCGGCATTTGTTTTGTAATTTCTTATCTCTGTTCTTGTAAAATTAAATTATGCTTGATCAGAAGCTAGAGAAGATGGTATATTCTGATGCTGGCAGCTTATGCTTCATAAAACCTCACGAAAAGCTTTTTAAAGAAAAAATCAATAGTTTGTAAGACTATGCAAATATGAAGGCAAGTTGGACTGTCCTATCACTTATTTGGAAAATAACTATCAGAGGTATTTTTTTCCATGTATTATGCGTTCACTTGAAATAACTAGCATACAGTTTACTGATTTAAATATATCGGACTTTTCCAGGAAAAGCTTTCTTCTCAACAGCAACGCCTTAAAATTTATGTATAACATGTATCTTACAATATATGTTCAGCTTTATAGTCAACTGAACAGCTTTTCATCTTCTGCATCTGTCTGATACACCATTTGTTAGAAAACTGAGAGGGGAAAATTGCTTTGTGGAAGAGCAGAGCTCTTCCCTGACCGTGTAGAAGACCTAAAAGGATTGGGCAGGTGTTCTGGCAGTCTACCATTAGGTGATACAGGTATTCTCAGTTAAAGGCTTTTTTTGACTAGTTAATGCAAACGATTTTACATTTATAACACATAATTTGTGCATAAGAATTTGTTTTGTGGCTTTTTCAAAGGTTTATCAAGGAAGTTACTCTTACAACACCATGCTCCCACAAGGAAAAAAAACTAGTAAAAATTGCGGGGTCTTAGAGTGTAACTAGTCATCTCTCTTTTCTGGGAATATGTTTTAACATCTATCAGCAATACAGGGCTTAGTTTAGCGACTGTGGTGTAGAGCAAATTATATTCTACTTTGACTGATGAATCAGCTGAACTCTTAACTAAGTTCCAGTTGTACCATTCTTTTTTTGGTATTCAGTTTTTAAGGTTCATCTCTTCTTAACCTAGACATAAAACAGAGGATCCCAGCTCAGAAACATAACTGTTTGGGACCCCTGAGTTAGTTGGTGGAGGCAGATGGGACCCTGAGGGACCAATTCTAGGCTTCAGTGGGCTGAATGACCCAGGAAAAGGGTTCCTTTTTCTCTTTATAGAGGACGCTTATGGGAACTGGTTTCTGAAGTATCTCAGCTGAGTATTTAAAGATAGGAAGAATTAATTTAGACCGTGAATTTCCATTTCAGCTTTCTGGACTGATAGCTAGGTGCATTCTGTTTAACCTGAGAAAACTTGATTATAAGGAACGTGATGCCTAATTTACCACTCACAGAATGGAGCTACATTCAGAATTGTTGGCCAATCTTCCTCATGAAGAAGTAGTTTTTAAACAAACCAAAAAATATATAGGTGGTCTAATCCAGTTAACCTGATCACTCTTAAAGTTCTCACTGGGTTGTTTGGTGGTTTGGTTTTTTTTTTTGTTTGGGGGCTCTTTTGGCTTTTTTGGCCAGGAAGAGACCATCAATGAAAAGTACTCATTTGTCTGGCTTCCTAACAGGAGTGATCGTCACAGAAGCTGTCCTGTCTGCCGTCGGCAAGTGACTGGGGCAAGTGATTCTTGGGTGGTCTCAGATGCACCTACAGAAGATGATATCGCTACTTATATACTTAACATGGTAGATGAGGTGGGCCAGCCTCACAGACCCTGACACCGGCCAACAAGCTGGTAATAGCAGCAGCACTTGAAGCTTTTGTTTTCACAAACATCTGTTTTTACCTCTCGTTGTTCATCCATGGTCTGTCTTTTACTTCTCTTCTTGGCTGCTGTGAATCTACGCTGCTCTTACGAAACACAGGGTATATGGGACAGTGTATGTGTATGCAGTCTTAATTATTCATCTGTACTTTCAGTAAATTCTTTGATCATTAACAAAGTTTATTTTAACAACAACTTTTGATATTAATTAACAGTTCAACTACTTGATGAAGCAATTTATAACAGCACAACTACAACTGCTAACTGCTGTTTGAACATCACAGTGCGCTGCTACAGAAGATGAACCATGTCACATGGCTTGACTTCACAGTTCTTATCTTTAAAAGCAGTCCCTTTCAGTTTTATGACAAATGTGAATAAAGATGAGTTAGCATTAGTGATTATTTTTGAAATTTTACTGCTGAAACTTGAAGATGTCCTACTGCCACCTTCAGTAGCCAGTTATTGCTGCTTTTAGTGTTTACAGGTACTGATTTCAATCTGATCTGTTAGGAGTTTTAGTATTAATTATTTTAAATCTGTTTTGAAGAGTGTAGGCAGCTCTGTAAATGTACTTGTGCACTTCCCTTTATTCTTCTAACAAGATTATCTCTTAGAATATTTTTTTAAATATGATATTTAGCATAGTCTTATTAGCTTGGAAACTTTAAACAGTTTCATACACAATCCTAAAAAAAGTAAATCAGTTTCTTTGTAGTCTTTTGATCAAGAACAGCCAAAATTATTTGTAAGCATTAGGCATATCTGAAGAGAATGACTTTATTTGAATTAGCAGTTAAGGTGTAGTTTAGTCTGATGCTGTGGTTTTATCTGCTTCTCTTGAGTTTTTGAAGTGATGAAATCAGAGGCACAAGGTGTACTAAGAGTTGTAAGGCGATAATCTAAGTAAGGGTGCTGTGCTTTGTATCTACAAGTGCAATATGCTTTTATGTAGCAGAGAGAAACTTCTACTTTAATAATAATGTTGCTTGGAGTGAGAGGTGCATGGGACAACTTGGGAAAAGGGATATCACAACTGGAGTGCAAGAGTGTATTTTTGTGTCTAGCAGAGTAAAATGTTTAAAGAACTGAGTTTGGGCAGTCTAAACTAAATTGTTAGTATTCAGGAAACCCATCTTAAGCCTCCTTTGCATAAGTAGTGTTATGGAAATCAACTGTTGTTGTAGAGAATTAATGATTTTTTTTTTTTTAACAAATATGACTCTCTTAACTTGAGGCTATTGAGTGAGAAATACTCAAGTGTAGAATTCAAGGGAATATTGGCATAACTCTTGCTTACTGTAAGACTGCATTTTTAATTACGATAATTGTTAAAATTCGATGATGCCATAAGGCTAAGGCATTTTATCACAGACAGGTTCTGAAGTAAAAGATGTGCACGCATAGACATGCACATTTGGGTTATTTTTCTTAATTGGCTACAAAATAATTTAATTACGTTGGGGCCCATATCTTGAGAATTTCTCTATTATACTTCTATTCATTAAGGAACATGTATAGCATATGGCACCTGTTTGAGCTTGACTTATGGCACAGTTGTCAAATTTATCATAGACATTAGGACAGATAAGCAACATACTCTCCTGGTGTGTATCATCTAAAAGCCAGTATGGCTTAGTGTGTAAATCTATATGTAACTATTGAAAAATCCATTTATGAATGTATATATCTTAGAACTAATTTTCTTCCTTTGTTAATTCTTTCATATCAATGAGATATTCTTCAGAAAATATATGGGCTGTTTGGCTGCATAAAGGCAGTTATTATTTGGGCTGAAAATTGTTAATGGTCAGGGATTTTCCACTAAAATATTTGCAATTATTCCTAATCACACACCAGTTTGGTTTCTGTTTGCTTTTTGAGCTTGCATTAGTACGTGTTCGGAACTTTAAAATAACCTTTGAATTTTTTAAACTTTTTATATCACTGGAACAGGAAGAGCATCTAAATTAAAGCTTCAAGCTAACTTTATTTTTCAAATATTTCAATAATTATACTTCTGAACTGAGATTTTATAAGTTGACTTTCTGCTGAGCACTTACATGAACTTCTTAAAATGTAATTTTGTAATGATGCAAACAGTTTGTTAATTGCACCGTAATGACACTTGCAATTACAATGTAAACTAATGCAAAAATTATTTAAATAGTGAAAAAGTAAACTTTGTATTCTGTACAGCTTTTTTTAATTAAGTTGCTGTAATTCATACTGCTGTGGTGTAGGTACTGTAATGTGTGCCTTGTAAAATATATGTACTGTATGTTATATGGGATACTAGGTACATTAACACTAAAAAAACTAGTAATTAGGTACTGGTTGGTATTACCAAGTCTGAAGTGCTACATTTAGCAAACAATTTTGGAAAAGGAAAAGGAATCACGCTGGCAGGGACATGCCAATGAGTTCCAGAAGCTAGACCTTGAAAATGTGAATTAGTACGAATAGCTGTTGGTGGGGGGCATTAGAACAAACTAAACTGTCTTGCATTAAGTGAAGATTTCTTATAGGTTTAATGTGAAATTGTAATTTAAACTTTATAGACTGTATTAATAGCTAAGGACATTCCAGTATATTAAACTTTCTGTATGAATTGTGCAATAAAGTTACTTTGGAAGAAATGTCAAAGTTCTTTTAAGCTTAAGGAATCTCTTGGCTTTAATACCACAAAAGTCTGAAAACTGAATTTTAATCTAAATACAATTCCATTGTACAGGTGGTGTGGTTCAAAGTATGTCATTGTGAGTCAGATGTCTCTTAAACTTTGAAGTTTGATATTAACAAGGTAGCTTAAATGCAGCTCTGCAAAAAAGACTGTCTGATTCTTCTTCTTTTTTTTTTTTTTTTTTCCCCAAAACAAAGAAATTGGAACATTCTGCAGTGATGGGAAAAATTAAACAAACAACAAACTCTACTTACAAGGACAGTATTTAGGAGCAGGTTTCTTTGGGGAAATGATTTCTCTTTTTTTCCTCAGAGAAGTGCGATTTACTTTTTCCCTAAATTATTCCTTCATATTTCTCATAGTATTTTAAAGCTTAAGAATGCTAAGGTTGGGAGGAGTATTCTCAGATTTTTCCTGTTTTTAAGAAGAATTGAAGTATAGAATTAATGTAACCGTTTCCTATGTCTAGTTACTTGGTTTATCTCTTTGGGTCTTTTGAAGCCAAGTGAGAAATGGGAGAGGAATTCATTAAGAGATCAGGAAATTAAAATTGGAAGACTTACCAGCTGACAGACACATCAGGAGGTAGGTGTACTTGAGGAATTAACAGATGTTTATATTTACTAAGTTTTAAGTTTAGACACCGTATTAATGTAATGTGCATGCTGCTTTTGTTAGTGGGAAATGGCATACTTAACTTATGTATCTTTCCTTTGAAGAGAGTTCTGTATATCATTATAAAGGTTTACTAATCCATGCTTATTCCAGTTGTGGAAACACAAGGCAACCAGTGAGATCTTAGTGCTATAGGTTTGAACTGAACTGTTAAATACCATCCCTGTGTAGCTGTATGTGCCAAATGCAGTATTTTTAGAAGGATCATCTTAGCTGTGGTTCCTCGTGCTTTGTGTCCTGCTGAATCCTGAACAGTAGCTTCCTCAGGGAGCCTTAAAGATGCTTGATATAAGTGGGAGCTGTATGTTAACCTGTCTGGCCTTAATTCTTGACGCTGCATATACATAATTCTTCAATTTTGTATCTACTAAATACACATGCTCTGTAATGGAAGTAATTATATTGTGACTAATATCACAGTAATGAGTTATTTTCTTTGTTTTTCTGTTGTTAAACTGTTCTTGAAGATAACTTACCATAAGGTTTAATCCTCACCTGTTTTAAGTGGGTGAATGGAATTCTGCTTTCTTATGTACGTCTTAAAAATTAGTAATTTCGAAACTGAATTTTTTTAATTGTCATTCCTTCAGATGTTTGGTTCTAAGGCCTAGAATTTATCATACGGCAACATGCTGTAAAGACTGAACATTCTTTTCCTGTTGTTATGTGTAGCTGAAATTAACCTGAATGGGACAGTGTTCTTTTCCGGTAACCGCAGTGTATGATCACCAGATAACGTGTTTTGTTGTGAACTAGCCACGTTCCAATGGACGCTATGTCTGTGAGGGATCTGACAACACATTCTACTTTTGTATCTGAGCTGTCAAGATGTTAATGATTGCTTAGCTATTGCTAAAAATTAAACACTGGGTGTGGGTTTTGTAGGCCTCAAATTAAAAATATTATCAGTTTTGTGAACTTGGATGGAACTTTGCCCAGTGTGAGTCTGGTGGAATGCAGAATATTATCCAACAGGTAATGAAATGAGCACTCTTCTTTGGTTCAAAGTGCTATTTCAAAATACAAGGTGCTTTTATGAATTAAGCTTAAATTAGTCAGAAACCTGCCCTTCTGGAATTTGATTGTATGTGGAACAAGGTAAGGTTTTGATACGACAGTCTCTGCTTCTATGCTAACGTGGTTCCAGCCCACTTTAACAGACCTTCCAAAAAATATTTTTTATGTGAGACAGTACCCATTAGTCATGGTTAATAAATTAGTGGTGTTAGCGTCTCACTATTATATATACTATTCTCTATGCTGCTTAACACTGACATTTAGTGCTTTGAGAGGCATGGGGGACAAATACACGTTCTTCAGGTACAGATTCATCTGCAGTCTTGTGCTTCACGAGTGCTGCTAGTGTATGGAAATAAAGGGTTTGTGTACAGGAAGAGACACGTTTTAATCTTCATCTAAAAATCTTTATTACACTTCCTACTGAAGAAAGTAATTTGTGTTAAACTTTTTCCTCAAAAAGCAAATACATCTTGACCGTAGCAGAATGTCTATGTTGATATTGACTATTTCAATTTGTCACTTGTTGGCTTCTTAGTTGTGTTCTTTTTGGCTGTTCTGCGTACCGTACTGCTTAAATTGTTTCAACTCTGTGTGTCAGAACTGCTTTTCTGCTCCCAAATTCAGGTGTTTTGACTCAGTTTAATATCAAGATGAGGCTCCAGGATCAGGAAGAGTTGCTGCAAGCCCTACCCTGATGCCCAGTTTGGATGAGCGGGGAACCAGGGCACCAAGAGACAGTGGGGGCAGCCCTGCAATACGATTTCACTTCAGGTCTTAATGTCAGGTCTTCTGTTGGCACAAATCAGAACAGCTGGTTTTCTTTAACACTGAATTGCTTTAAGTCAGCTAAGCTTTTAGCTCCTTCTCCTAAATCTTGCTTATTATCTTTTCTGTCTCCACTGGGTGTTTTTCAGTTTTCACGCTGTGGTAGTCCTTAATTTTGGTTTAGGCTTCTGCACTGCTAAGAGTTTAATTGCATAGTTTTTTAGTTCTACTTAAATGTGGAGATTTTGAGCAGCTAATTTTATTGAGAGGTAAACACACACAAAACCCCTAAGCATATTCTTTTATAATGTATTTATTAGTGTAATGTTTAATGCTTCCACAAGAGGCAAAATATAAACGTCATTTAACCCAGGCACAGAAAGAAAAAGCAGTTTTTACAGATATCCCTCCCTCCACCCACCTTTTTCAGACTTAGATTTTAACTAGGCAAATAAAACAGAAAGGTTTAGCCGCAAGTAAAAGACAATAGTATGAGCAGATAAGGTAACTCTGGGGTGAGAGAAAAAAAATTGTATTATCCATTGGCAGAGCAAATGCCTTAGGTTTGCTAAAGTAACGTAACAGCATGGAAGAGCATCACTAGAAATTGTTCAGACAGATACGTTGTAAACATCAAATAATCATAATTAACCATTTTAGGTGACAGTATAAAATGCTCGGATTTAAGGAAGTCTTGAATAATGCTTGAACCTTAACACCAATGAAATGATGAGAAAATAGGCTGTTTTCCCATTCTGAAGGAACATCTGCCGCAATCACCACCCACAATGATGTTCTAGTCCCTTTGTCTTTGAGTAAAACATAAGCTGTGATGTAACCAGGTTTGATCTCGACACTGGGTTGGGGGGTTGTGGTGGAATCAGCAACTGCCTTGTCTCGCATTTGAGCGCGTGTGTACAACAGTGGTTCAGATGTCAGTAACACTTCAACACTGGGTCTGCCCTTCAATTCAAACATAGCCTAAGACTGCAAGGTTATTTTGAACAGCCACACATTAGAACCAAAGTGTAACTTTAAAAAAGAAAAGAAGCTGAAGTTTAAGAACTGAACTTGAGAATAACTTTTGCCTAATTAAAAGATGACCAAAAGAGATGTAGTAGTGGAAGCTTGAAAGGATGTGGGTTTGTTTCCCTGAATTTTAACACTAGTAGCTCAACTTATCCTTAAAAGCAGCACACAAGGAAGCACAGAAAGCAGAACTTGTGGTCATGGCCACTTGTCTTTGTTATTATTGTCAAAATCTTGATTACTGTCCATTAACTGAATATTCAAACCCAGGGGGTTTTGTTTGTTTGGGGTTTTTTTTGTGTGTGGTGTTTGTTTGTTTTGTTTTTTTTAATATGAGCTATAGACATAGCAGAACCTGTTGTGTTTGAGGTAAAGAAAGGTATGAAACATACACAAATTTGGTATAACATTAACAAAACTAAAAAAAAAGTCTAAGTGACAGCAAAAGCAGCACTAATAGCGCTCTTCAGGTGAAACAACACAAGCAAAGCAATGTTCATCAGATGACAATACTTACAATTTAAATTCTTCAAACCAAGCATGTTGCTTATTTAGCCTGGGCATGGATGCTTTTCTCAGGTAAATAATGTTATGTTGATAATTTATTAGTAAGTTGTACTAATGAAAACAAGACGTCTGCATTTTATGCAGCAAAAATTCTTGAAGCACAGTCTTCAGACTTCATCCTAAGAAAATTATACTCACCAATTCTGATAATGCATTATATGAGCTGCTAAAGTTTTCTAACAGTGAGGCCTATAGGCATTGTTGACTAAGAACTTTGGACAATTTTATTATCATACAGTTGAGGAGCGTGGCACGGTTTCACACAATTTATAGCTGCACAAGGAATACAAAATCTGGCACTAGTTGAACACTCGGGACATTAGCCTAGGTCACTGAAGAGCTAAAGTCAAGTCTCCCACCACCTGTCTGCAACCATATTTTGGATGAAGAACGTCTGCAATCACTGCAGCTCCCTATGCATGATACTCATTAACTGTAACTGAGACTGGATGGCCAGAACTCGTCCTGTGCCTCGGTCTCTTTCGGAGCAGCCTTACTTCCAGGCTGCTTTAGGTTTAATCTCTCTTGTGGGGCTCTTACAGGGCTGTACAGCTATAGGAGGTGATGGGGAATTCCTTCTTCCCTTACTTTGGTGCTGTTTCCCTGCAGTCACCATTCAGGACAGCAGCTACATTAAAAAAGCGTCCTTGTAGGTATTGCTTTGAACTGCCACAGCCTGAGGAGAGAGTGTATGTCTTCAATGCATATATACATTTATGTTATTAGTGAGTTGTTTGGTACTGGTGATGTCACCACTGCTACTTCTGGCTGCATTTAGAAGGGAAAGTGAGACTTGATCAGCTCTTGAAAGGAAGGATGTAGGTGCCCAAGCCCCAGGAGAAGGGTCTGGCCTAAGAAATACAAGTGGCACGAGACATCTGATGTAGTAAAACTAGTGAGGCTTGATTGGCAAGTATTCATTATTTGCTTTTTATGCATAAATTCTGAATTACTGTTCTAAGATGCCTAACCTCCCTATGTATTATATTAGATAGCCAGGTCTGTAACTGTAGGCTCAAGATCCTAGCTTAGGGACCGTAGGCTTTCAAATTACGTAGTATAATATTGGACTTAGAGGCATCAACATCCTCTGCTGCCCCTTGCCTTCAGTCTTTTTTGGTGTGAAACTATATGCAGCTTCTACAACACATAGATACTATTCATGTTATTTATTACCTTTAATCCTTTCTGAATGAGTGGTACTGTGTCTTAAGAAGGATGATCAAATAGAAAAAAAGATTGAAAGTGATAAATATTCCAGTAGCTGTATTTTACGTGCCACTCCATCATAAATAAAAAGTTTAACATAACATGATTTGAAATTACATATTTCAAGTGGGCTAGGTTCTGTATAAATAGACAGTTTGACTTCTCATTCAACTCTAATTGACTAAAATACAAACTAACACAAACGTGTAAAAATATGTCAGAAGTAGGACCAGAACCCAGGTCTGGAGTTTCTACCACTGATTCATAAGAACACTTCCTTTGTTCAAGTAAAAAATTTCTCTTTACATGCAACCAAAATTATCTGCATAAATTTCCAAGTAATTTGAACCAGCATATCCACATATTCCTGTTACAAAGCAATAAAAAAGTGTTCTCAACTTTCAAGGCAAAGTTTTCATGATATAATTAGACTCGTTATTACAATGTAGAATAGTAATGATTTTGACACCATGTTTTCTACTTACTAGATTAAAAAGCATTAATCTGCTGTTCTTCACAGACAGGAAGTAATTAATTAGTCAGTAAGCAAGACTACAGGATTTTGGTTTTTCTTGTTTTCCAGTATAACTTCTGAAACATTAAGATAAAAACTGTGAGAACACCTTCCAGAATGAAAGGGTAGCCTCAAAATTATGCACCTCATACAAATGGCTAATGAATAAAGGGTTAAACTTACAAGTGGTAAATGCCATGACTGCTACTGAGAGGAGCAGGACAAAAACAGGTGCACGTACACTGTCAGCATCTGCAGAATCCTAAGGTGCGTATCACAGATGCGCTATGAATATTCTCTGTTGTTTTCCAAACTATAATATAGTGCAGTTAAGACAGTATGAAACAAATATTACATGATTCTGAGTTTGCATTTACTATTTACAGCAATCTTACAAAGCCTAATGTTTGTAGAAACTGAAATTTTTGCAGTGAGAATAATGCAATAAAAGAGAACAGCAAACGCTGTTTACCTTCCATAGATACTCTATTTTTCTCTGTACTGTTCAGTTATGTCTTGGTAGCATCAAAGACATGATTCAATGTTAATTAGTATCTTATTCTGCTTAGGAGTGAAATGTTCTGGTTTCTTTGAGTTTGTAACTACTTTGACAGAGTAGAAATCTCTTCTGTTCTCATAGCGTCAGACAGGAAACTAAGTTCATTGCACAGTGTCTCGTACCTGAAGGCCATCCGGATCTGTGCAACATTTGTCTTTCGAATGTCATTTCCCTCAGGCCCTTCTTTACAGTAATTCACCCCTAAGAATTTCTGTTTTTCCTGTGAATGGGATTAAATGTAAAAAGGAAGAAGTCAGTTCAACTGCTTTGATTTATTGTATAACTGAGTATTTGTTAGTTGAATGACTCCAGTGCAAGTGAAAAGAGCAGCTTCAACCAGCTGGCCAGCTGAGTCTTAACCAGTTTTGGAGATTCTAAGGCCAAAGTTTATATATATAATTACTCAGCAGTGCACTCAGTCTGGCTTGCTAAAACCCTTTGTGCTAGTGTTCAGTCTTCTCTACTACATCTGTCATGCAAGAGGTCAAAAAGAGGCTTAGGTTTCTTTTGTTAGTTAAATGTTGCACAAGAGGAAAATTAGTTGTTGTCACTAGAGAATATTGGAAGAAACAACAGAATATACTCGTAAAGTGCCTTCACATACCAGCTCCTTGAGAGAAATGTTTGAAAGTGACATAAAAGAGACAATGCTCTAAAATAAGTCCTAGAGAAAGCCATGGATATATAGAATTTTAAAGCCAAAAGGGAGTTTAATCTAATCTGACTGCCTATCTAAACCAGAATATTTTCTGTAGTACTCCCTTCTACGCAAAAACATGTCTTGCTTATGACAGGCGGTGTGTTTTTACCCAATGTAAGACATGATGTATAAAATTACTGGCAAGGGGATAACACCCAAATAATTAAAGGTTTGGGACTGGCAGCAGAACTGAGTATGAACAGGCACCTGGTCTCTCTGCATTTTTTGGGAATTCCAAAACAAAGCTAATGAGGAAAAATGTAACGTTAATGCTCTTTTTAATATGACTGCATAGCAGTTCGTGAATATTTCTGGAAAAGAAGATAGCGATGTGCACAAATACATCACATAAGCACTTACTATTCAATTTTTAGACTATTGACTTCTCAGTTCCTACATGCCCTAATATTCACAAGAGATTTTTTTTCCGCCGTGATTACCTTATCTGACAATCCACTCTGTAGTACGCTGTTTCTGGCTATTTCACACAAGTCACAGGTACTTAGTTTCCACACCTGGGCTGCAATAGCATATTCTTCCATGAGAGCTTCCTGTATCACCAAAATATGTTGAATATTAAATTATATGTAAATAAGATGTAATTGGGGAAATGTACTCATTACTAATTAAGGCATTTATACATGCTCTTTAGATAGCTGCGAAAAGTTAGAGGTTTAAGACTTTAACATCACAATTACTAACGAACAGAATTGTTTATTTCAAATTTCCCAAGGGAAACTGTTAAATAATTAATAGGCACTGGGTATCCAGTTATCTTAGTCTAAGAAACTGCAGCCTGCAGTCCAGATCCTTAGAGGCATTTATTAGGCAATTTCAAATGAGATCCCAGGGTATATAAACACCTTGGAGGATCTAGTTGTAAACTTTTAATGAATATGTACATAGACAAGTAGCAGGGCAATTTCTCACTTCTGACCTTCCACACGTGGAGGTTGGGTCTGACTCTAGTGGGCTGTCACAGCTGAGGATCTTCCACACTATGTGTAACTTGGCTGGTGCTGCATTACTTCCGTGCAGAAAGCCCCCACAAAAGCTCTGTCTTTTCAAGCAGAGACATGTCATGGGCCAGAAGCAAGCCTGGGTGAAGCACACCAGAGCTCAGCTTGTCTTCAGAACACAGACAACTGAGCAATGTACAGGCCACTCCAAGGCACAGCATGACTCAAGTCAGTGCCAACCACAAAATTGGGGCATGAAAACCAGTGACCAGGCATTTCTGTCCTGCCAGGCCACCCAAGGGCAAGAATCAGTTTCAGTGCACTGAGCAAACAGCTCATACGTCATCTTCAGAGATTCCACATCGTGTTTTTGTACTGTACTTCCCCAGATTTATTAGTAAGGAAACTGGACTTCCCTGGCACTCTAGAGGATTGTTTATGAAGGCTCAAACCTCCCTTCAGCCTCATCCTTCATTCTATACTTCAACAGCCAACACTGGAGAGGCAAGAGTACAAAAGAAACATAATTAGGAAATCAGACATTTCCCTCTGAAACCTAACAGTGAGTAGCAGACGGAGAATGAGGAAGAATAATGAATGAAGTGACTGAAAGACATGAAACGGTATATCCTAAGCAATGATATAAAATAGCTTTCAGGTCATTCTGGGCCTATGTGGTACTGTTGCCAAATTCAAAGACAAGTGGTTTTTGCAATTCTTACCTTTGTATAATGAAACTGCATAGGATCATCTGTGGAGAGAGAGACATGAAGTCCCTTATGTAGAAATTCCCGTAGTGGATTTTTTGAGTACTCCAGGAATAGGCTGTTGTTACTAAGTGGAGACATAGCAATGGGTATTTGTGCAAGATAATACAGATACTGGAGGACAGGACTCTGCGAAACAAAACACAATCAGCATTTAATGGTACTTTGGGATAATGAAAAAAAGAAGTATTTCTCTTGGATAAAATGGAAACAGCATTACAGAGGGAGGACTAAGACCAAAAAAATGTAGGTTGGCACTAAACTGACTTCTTCAGAAAATATTTAAAAGTCTGAATTTTAAATGTTACTGATCTTTATAAAAATAATTTACATTCTTCAACATGTATGTCAACTTCTTTTTTAAAAAATGTGGTAACTAATATTACCATAGATTAGTAAGTATATATGACTATTAAGGGCACTGCATTTGATACTAACTGCATACCTGCCCCCAAAACCTGAAAGTCACAGATAACAGATGTGTAAGAACTGCTAAGCAATTTGTTATTTTCAAAACTGCAGTCCAATAGGTAAATTTTAGGACCATAAGAAGTTTTAATTTATTAGAAGTCATCTGTTGCTGTTGCACATAATATAAATAATCTGTGGTTACCTCACCTTTATTACTATTTTTGGCTTAACCAACCTGTGAACCTAACAAGTGCCATTATTATTGTTGTTGTTGTTGTTGTTATCCGCTATGCCAGGTTATCGCACCAGGCTAAGCAGGAGAGAGTGAAGAGGAGAATACTTCGGTCACATACAGCCTTAGTACTACTCTGTCTGTGTCTAATTTTAGGAATTACTGGTTCTGAGCATAAATCAGACATGATTTTAGGCAAAATTTTTTCCTTGTTCTTGGATATGTTGAAAAATACAGAGAGAATTTTCCAGCATTAACCAGAAAATCCAAGTTATAAGAGAACTCTTTCCAAAATATTTCAATAAACTCAGTTCAAGTCTGCCACCCACTGACCAATTATTTTAATTACAAAATGGTGGCCTGGGGATGAGTTGTGTGATGGTTTTATTAACTGATATGCCAGGAATGATAATGTTGATTCTGTCATAACAATCCAGTTGTATATAAAATATTGCTGTGTTATACAGATTTGTTAAATTTCTTGACGAGTTGATCCCAGTTACTGTAGACAGAAATAATCAAAACCTTAATGAACTTCTGAATGAACCTTGAAGTACAGGGATCCAGTCAGGGAGAATTACCTTTGTCCACGTACAGAAGAAACTGGAGTTTTCCTTAAATTCTTCTGGGACCTAAACCAGGGAGTAGTAACAAGTCTAAGCAGTTTTTTTCCATATAATTTTAGCTCTGCTTGGAGGAACCAAAAACTGGTGACGCCAAGTCCTTGACATATCTGAACAGTTGATCTTCCCTATAATGACATAGCTTTAAAATACTCACTTAGGAAAAGCTGTATTTTTGTAGCTTAAATAAGAATTAGGAAGTTCAGCTGAACTTACTTATTTCTGAACAAAGTGAAGAATTACTTGTGCCTTGCTACGAAAATTAATTTGGGGCTGCCCAGATAAAGTCAATTTGGTGACTGCTGTTTGAACCAGTGACTGATGTCTAAGCAGATAGTGATTAGTTTAGGTGAGCAACCAAGCAATACCTTCTTCAAGAGCAATCCGTGAGAAATGTTGTCTGCTGTCAGAAAGGCAGATACAAGGTGTGTGATAGAGCCAGCTTCTCCACAGTGAGGTCGAAACAGAAAAGTACACATGCCTCTTTCCCTGAGGAGATTAAAAGCAAGTACCACTAACAAAAAATGCACTATTCTTCATCTATTTTGTATATAATTATCATTAATATGGGAATTTAAAAAAAAAATTAAAAGTTACACATTCTCATACAGTTCGACGTGACATCTAATCAGGCCTACCTGTGGACTGCTGTCAAAAGGGGCAGGTCCCTCTACCCAAGCCCCTTCCACCACCTGACACATTTGTGTCTTCCTTCTTTCCTTCCCTAGTTACATCTCATTTAGCAGTTGTTTAGCTACTGAACAGTTATTTAACTGATTTCAGTTGAGGAAACCAGCAGATGGAAAGCTAAGTGAACTGATGCAACCTGTGGACATATAATTCCTAGACTCAAAATGAGGGAAGAAGTGGAAGCACATTGCCAAGGGTTAGCTAACACTACTTAGTGTGATGACAACTTGCCATCTCACCAGGTTCAGTGTAGCATAAAACCACACCCTCAGTAGCAGAGATGATCTAGGAGTGTTAGTTCTTACACTAAATTTCACACTATAATTTCTAGAACTATTTTATTTTTATCATCTATACTAAAATGATGCTAGATTGTGGGTTATAATGGACCCTGTTACGCAGTGCAGACAACTGTCCCATAAGTATTTGGAGATGTTTAAAACAAAGAATTTCAGTGAGGACTGTTAGAGCATAAGGCAATTCTAGGATGGATGTTTCATAACGTTTCTTCCAAAAATGGATGTGAGGATGTAATGCATGCTTGCTAACTTCACTAAAACTACCAAAAGTATAAAACAGTCTTGTCGTGCCTCAAATACTCAGTATGTTTAACAGGGTGAACAGTTTTACTGACTCATTGATGAATTGTGTTGTTATCTAACCTAGCTGTAAGAATACTTAATGATTATCTAGAAAGATTTTCAAACAGTAGTTGAAATGGTCTTGAGGTAAAAAAGAAATCCGTAAATTCTGACAGAATCTCTGTCTTTGGAAAAGAAAATAATGTAGGCTACGGAGAATGTAAAGGAAGTCAGGAGAAAGGGATGACTTAGATACCTGCTGTACTGTGTCCTTTCCATTATAGAACTATAAGTAACAACTAGGCCTGTTTTTTGCAGGTACAAGGTAATTTAAGGTGGATGTTTATATTATGAGTTTTGATTATATAGGGTAGTAGAGAAAGAAACGCTTGAGGTAGCAGTGGGAGAGAAGAAGCAACATTTTGAATGTTAATTTGGATAAGACCTGTTAGAATGACAAATCTGTGTATCTCCTATAAGAAAAATCCCAAAACGTTTTATAAATAATAATGAACCAAATCCCTGCAAGGTAAGCGATGACACCGTAATACCAATGGATAACCTCACTGTGCCTCAATTTGAGTCAGTTGTCAGAGTCAATTTTGAGTCAGATCACTTAGTAAGTCAGCCACAAAGACAGGAACATAACCTCAAGTTGAATTTCAGGCTTTACTGAGCCAAAATCTGCTTTTACAGTCATGATCTCACATTCGGTATCATAACTCCCTGCATTACTTGCCTAGACATCAGTCTCAAAAGTAGTAAAACTGGGTAAGTCAATAAGCATGCTAAAGTAACTTAGCTAGATGTGCAGTTTATAATTATGTCCTCCTTTGTCTATCTTTGATAACAGCAGCAGCCTTTAAACCAATATTTCACAACATAACTTTATATCTCTTAAATTACCAGGAGATATCAAGCTACCAAGAGGTATATTATATTTGGAAATCCACTGCGAATCCAAGCAAAGGCAAACAAGTCAGTTTTGTGGGGTTTCTTCTTTTGTTTTGTTCGATATATTCAGGTTTAAGGAATTCACAAAACAAAAATACACACAAATGTCAAACGAAGATATTAGCCCAATGCCTTTACAATTTCTGAATATTTCATTTTAATTCATTTTGCAGTTAATGTTTTCAAAATAACTCATGTACTCCTCTTGGACTCTTTATAATAATTCAAGATAGATAACCTTTACTTCAAAAGGTATTTGATCTAGACACTGACTTAGATTGAGACCAAGATTATTGATTTTTCTTTCTGGAAGCCTGTAAAAGAGAAAAATGACTACTTACCTCCTAAGGTTGTTTAGCAACATGATGTTCACATACATATAATACAAATAATAGCTATATGGGGGATTCTTCTCACTGGTCCAGAGGTCAGGGTTAAGGCTCTTGTCAGAGAACATATGGCCACTATGTTTGGATTCATCATCAACACTGTCAAAGCCAGTCACCTGTTGGGAGAAGAGATTCACAGAAATCAGTGTTTTCAGGAAACAAATTTCAACGTTACTTACTCTTGCTTCAGGACTTGCTTTTACAAAGCACCTAGTCTTTCATTTCCCTCCTTACGCTAGCAGTCCTGCTGCTCTGCCGTCCTACCATACCATGCAGACAGCAGGAATAATGTGTTTTCTCGGAAGAAGTTTCACCCATAAGACGCCCAGATGCACAAAAGCCTTCAGACTACTGGGGGGACACATAGGCCTGTAAGACTCCCTCAGATCCAGATTATAATCCTTGAAACTCATATGTTTTGTTATTTGAAAAGCAGCTGAAAGCTAGAGGCTCCCAGGAATCCTCAGAGTTCTGGTTTGGGGCACGCTCAGAGATGTCTCTTTTAATCACGTCCCAGCAGCTACATCCCCACCTCTCTCCTGAGTCCCATCAGGATCTACACAATGCTTCCTTTCAGTTGCCTCCTTTTTGGAGGCCAGTCCCAGAGGCAAACTCAAAGTACACTTCCTGGATTACGATGTTCCCTCTGCACAAGAGCATGTGGACGTTTTTTGGTCATTCTTTATAGACAGGATTACTGAGACGACAAATAAATAGCTGGTGAGCTGTTTCAGAGGAAATAAATGGCAACTATTTAACAACAGGACCTTACCCAGGCTTTTATTAAATTGTATGTCAGGGCTTTAAAACAAGTAATATATGGAGAGAGAAGCTTTTTTAATGGCTGCAAACAGCTGTGGACAAACAAAATTTATGAGTAGGAGAGGATCCATTTCATGTGAGACAGACAATCCAAACGTACTTACATATTTGAGGAAAAGGTGCAATTCTTTGTGGTCTTTGGGATTGATTGTTGCTTCAAACAAAGGTACAAAAATGTTCTCCAACATCTTCCCAAAACTAGGCAGAATATTTTTCGACCTAAATATGTCACTGAAGGGGAAAAAATATACACAGTTGTGACCGTTTTTTAATCAGCTTATATTTTTCCTCACTTCCCTATTTTCTGTTATTTGTGCATATTCTACAGCTTCAGTTCTACCAGGATTCAGAAATTCAAAGTTTACATCAGGGCACGGATTGTCCCTGTGCTCCATTTCCTGCACTGCCTGGCACTTTGCTTCATCCAGGCTCTGCTGAAGCTCCCAAGTGCTCCAAAAATAGAGACAGTATGCAGGGGTAGATGCTGTCTCAGGAACAGTGACCCTTCCCCTTACAGCAACTCAAGTACTAATAGGGGAGATAAGGAATTACCTCTCGTGAAAGATTCTGTTTTCCAAAGTTGTAACTGCTCCCAATGAAAGGAGAATGTTCTGCTTTAGTGAGCCTCTCAGAAAAGATGGACAGTACTTCAGTGTGTCATTAAGTGTATGACTTAATGAAAGTGTTGATTCTGCTATGTACATAAGAAATTGCTACGTAAGAAATTAAAGGAGAGAAACTTTCTCCCTAATGAGAACCACACTCTGGGGGATATATGCGACCATGACAGCCCCCTCTACTCATATTGCAACTATGCAATTTCAAAACACGAAGCTCAGCTATTAAGGCTGACAAAATTATCATGGGAGACTGTATTACAATATACAGTATTATAAACAAAGAACTATTTAATAAAGTCCCAAAGGATGCTTAAATTCTAAGAAAAACTGATACTGATTTAAGCTTGCAAATCAGCAGTCTGGGTTTCATTTCCAAGTTCATTGTCATTTAGTCACTGATCTTGAAGAAGTTTGATGGTAACAGTTTTACAGAGCATTCTCTACTCCTTTATGGAATTCAAGAGTTGATTTATTTGTATTACTAAATTGTATTTTAACTTGCCTTTGAATGCAGCTTAATTTCACCCAGTTATAATTTTTGGTTGTAGTATTTTCAGACTTACAAATCATACACAGTAGTTTTGAATTACTTCATAAAGAGTAGATTCAAACCCCATCTCCTGTCTTCCACCCCCAGATTTTCAGGAAAACTGCAGCAATGGTCAAGTATACATTTCCCAGGCTGTTGCTTATAAATAGAACTACAGGACAGCTCATAAACCATCTAAAAAATATCAGAAATTAAAACAAATCATTGGTATGATTTCAAAATATTAAAATTACCAAGAACTACTGATTACTTACTAGATTCTGGGAACCTGAATTATCCAGCGCATGTTAGGGGAATAAACTTTATGCTTAATGAACCATTTTGCCAAGTTCAGCCATTCATCTGGAGACCGTCCATAAATGGATAAGCGGGGTTCTGTATACTGGTACTTACTTTCTTCTAGTTCACGGGCTACTTCCTATTAAGTAATAAATATATTTGCTTTAATAAGGACACTGAAGATCATCTACAGCTAGTAGTATATTTATCATTGTATTTTCCTCAGACCAGACATAACTGTATTGTCACCCTTTAAAGATAAAGGGAATCTCGTCTATTAATCCATTATTTTATTTTAGGCATCTAAAGATTCTACTAGCAAGCTATCTCAGATATCATTTGAGTATAACTAACTAACACCTAGATCTAGAGGACAATATTCTTGTGCAGTTGTTACTAACACCTTTGTAAGAATATGTTTAAAATTGGTAAATCAGAATTATACTTTTTAAACCGCAGTAAATGACTATATAAAATATGCAGACCAATGGAGAATCTGAGCCAGAATCCATGGTAATAGGCAATTTAAAGGCTATTAATTTTAAACAGGCATTTCTATACATGTAAGAAGACCTGACATCTAGTTCATGAAAACTCCTAATTCTTTTGTTGCAAGAAATTAATTTGAAGCCTGTGCATGCATGTGCAGAGATAGATTTATGCAGAGGTGCTTCCCTAGCAGCTACCACTAGCCAACTACATCCTAAAAAACTATTAAGCCAGTGAATTGACCCTTGGCTGCTCTCCATTAGTTAGAAACTGCACACCACTCTGCTTTGAACTCACACACAGGTTATGTGTATGAGTTTCTAACTCATAAAATTTAGAAAGCAGCAGTGGCTGACTTAGTAGAGGTCTTTCTCTGATGACTCTAGGGCTCTCTAGAGCAAGCCCAATACTTGGAATCACTTAACCATAGTGTTAGCTTTAGGTACAATTATGGCATTACAAATCTTTTACAAACCTTCATTTCTCTACAGCTGGAAAAGCTTGAAACTTATTTACCTTGACCATACGAGCAAAATATTCACCACCAATGTAGTTCTCAGTTTTCAAATACAAGTCCCTCAGCTCACTGGCACCAACTGGATTGTACTTGGAATTGAATTTGTCAAATCGATGAAATGTTTGACGACCCTGGAGGAGGAAAAAACCCAAATAACCATGGTTTTAAGTACACACAATAGTTTATAAAATAAATTGCCTAGCAATAAAAGGCACAGAAAAGAAAAAGCCTATGCTAACTTCCTTCAAACATGCAAAGTAATGCATGAGTTCAAATTCTGATTTAATAAGTTATCATGCAAAACCTGCAGAAATCAGATTTCACACTTAGAAAACTTAGCTTTTTCTCATTTATTTTGTCATTTTAATAGACTTACAGCATGGACATCTAAAGAGTCTACAGTGAGGTCATAAGGGTCCATGTGAAGGCTTTCAAAGACTTGCTTTAAAGTCATCTTCTTGCCTTTTTTCTCTGCAACAATCCTGTCAGGCTCCGTTTGATATGTGTGCTTAATAAACCTCAGTAGGTGTTTCTGGTTCATGCAAGCAGCAGCATGGATATGAGTATCAACCTGAAATCAAAAGATTAGTCATGCTCATCATCCATATAGATAAACTTAAATTAGCAAAGTATCTATGTCAGTGACAACAATGATGAAAGCCTTCTAAACTGTTCCTTAATTATGAAATGGATTAGTGCCTAAGCAAGTCAAAATGTTTCAGAACCTTGAGATTTTGGTTTTGGAGGAATTATTCAATAAGCAGAACTATAAATAAAATAGCCCTCAATTAATAGTTTCCTATTTAAATAAGAATATTTTCAACAAGTTAAGATACATTATAAGTGCAAATCACAGAACCTGGGTTCAGATTAAATTTGCTACTTCCTTAAAGAACACTCTGATCCTTTAGTATCCTTTTATTTCATCCATGAATCGATGATGTCTTTCTAGTTATAGACTGTAATTACAACCATCCTCTGACTGAAAGAACCTGGAATTCTCAGCCACTTCCAAAAGCATAATTCGTTTTTGTATTTCAGCCACATGAAACATCTTAGGTCCCTAGAACTCCAAAATGTACACATGAGAGATTTTATCACTGTTTTTTCCAAATTTAATTATAATACAGCAACTCATAATGCTGACAGATTTTTCAGTTTCTTCAGATCTCTTCACATGCTAAGGGAAGTGCAAGCTTCACAGGAGGGCTGAGAGTACTCCTTCAGCTTTTCATTGAAGTCCCATTTTTAAAAAAAATTGACAAGAACCAGATGGTTTCCACAGGTATGCTTTTCTTTTGCTCAGAAGCTTGCACTGCTATTTGAGCAGCCTATATTAGAACACAATCCAAAGAAATAACTGATGAGATTTGGGGGTTTGTTTGTTGATTTAGGTTTCCCCTTCAGTAGATGTAATTCCTTACGTGCCTCCAGCAGGTATGTAAAATGAATCCGTTGCAGTTCCCTGCAGTCAAGAGTTTATTATCTTAACTACACTGGTGAAGAATAGAAGAAAACCAGGTATATTCCCCAACTTCTTGTTTGAAAAGGCAGGTAATACTAATTGCAGTTCCTAAGGACCAAGTACCTGAAAAGGAAGAATAGGCCTTAGGCCTAGGACAAATGGCCTTAAGGAATCTAACAGCACAGCAACATCCAGTGTGTGGAGCAGCAGAGCTCCTGCTCCAGGGTCCATTTGCTTTGGATTTCCTTGAGAAATTCTCATTGAACAACAAAACAGCCTAATGCATGTCCTAGGCAAAACAATGAAATTACTCTACCAACAAATTCATATCAATTTAAAACCAAACCAAACCACACCACTGTTTTGATTAGATTTCACAGTTGACACATAATGAGCACAATGGCCCTGGGAACAGCTTGAGAGACTCTGAAATTGCCTTCAAGTCCAGACTGCCAAATCGTAGCAGAAGCAGTTTCACCTCACCCTGAAGCCATGGTGCTGCAGCCTGTCTGCTAAGCTTCACATTTTCCTCCAGCCTAGGCCCTACCTGGACACAGATGACTGTGAGCTCAGGCATTGTGGTGGTGCAACACCCCCCCGCCACTCTCAGGCCTCTCGGTACTTGGTGTGATTCCCTCCCCATCTGGGCCACATAATAATACCATGAACAGAACAATACATAATGGTCTAACATTAAAGGAAGAAAGGGTGGAGAGCAATGGACTAGAACACTACAGCAACCCCTTAGTGTACCTGGTTCTCATGGCTCCTACCGTTTGAAGATAATAACTATAATCGATCACTCCTGACAACATATGGATCATGGCCACGGGGGAGGGGGGGAGGGGGGGGCGGTACCAGGACCACAAGTCCTAATGAGTCCTGGGCTTGCGTAACTGATGGAAAGTACTGGACTATTCCATTGTCCAAGCTGGGCTGGAGTGGAAAAGTACCTGATGACAGTCAATTATCTCGGATCCTATCAGTAGCGATTCTAGTGAAGACCCTTTGAGCTCTTCTGGATCACACCAGGCTGTGGCCAGTACCTCCCCTGAGTCGGGACGCTGTCTCAGGCAAACTTCACGAAGACTAAGGACCAGGGTGAGACAATCCTTCTCGAGCCTCAGTTACCACCCGTTGAGGAATGCCGATGCATTGTGAGTATTTACTCTAACTCGGAAGGGAAATTTTAACTATAGGCTAGCCTCTCTTTCCATCTACCTCTCCATTTATATGTTTGTATGCATTAGCTTTATGGATGTGGATGTTCCTCCATTTTCCGTGCACATGCAGGAGTTAAAAGGGGTACCCACCGACTCAATAAACTCGTGCAATATTAAGAGATCTTCGATCTCAGCGGTTATAAACTGCAGTGTGTGCGTGTTTGTGTAAGTGTGTGTGCATGCTCATATGCTTTGTTTATATGTGTATACATTAATCTGAGATCTGTGCTTTGCTCTCATATGTATACGTATTGGTTTGGGATACCTTATAGTACGTTAGTGTGAATCTTGTCATCTTCGAATCTGTAATCAAGTTGCTGTTCAGTTATTTAGTTAAATCATTTTGCAAATCTTTAACTCAGTTAATGATTAAGCGCTGCTAAAACTCAGTCTCTTGATCTGCCTCAAATGGCAAATAAGACTGAACTGCTGCTAAATCATGACTGTGTCTGATACTTCCATCGCACGACAGGCATGTGGTCAGAAGCAATCATGAACTTTCATTATTTCTAACACCTGCCTTGTGCACTAAATGCCTCATATTGGAGACAAGTCTTACAAGACCAACTGGCAGAATGGTTCTGCAGAAGGAGTAGGAAGCAAGATAGTTTGCAATACAAGTTTCAAGATGATCTATAATAGAGACAGGATGGTTCAGACAATAAGTCTAAAAAGCACCACACGGTACTGACCTATATATTGGTAGGAGATGGTTTGGAATCATTATTAGTAGCACTTTACCATGAAGTCTTATGTGAAACTGTAGTGGAAAGGACTGCTCTAACTCCACATACAGAGCAAGAAAGGAGCTTCAAAGCAGAAATAAAAAATAATCTTGTTTCTGCACCACACTGGTAATGCAGCTGTCAGAATGCACCCAGTTTTGCTGTCTACATTAAAGGTTTAAATAAACCAAATCCTGACAACATTCCTAAGAAATGTCACAAAAGGAAATAGGAGCTGGAAAACCCACACTGCCACGTGACTGTAAAAATGAAACTTATTTGGCTTTCAAGGTGCAATTTGAGAGTTAATTTGATCAACTGTATATTGTACCTCCAAAAGAGACCATGAGGCAGAGAGGGGGCTTTTCAATCTCACAAGCAATGACGTAACAAGATCTGAAGGCTGGATGCTGACATTAGATACAAGTTCCTAAAGATACTTACTACATTGGAACAGTTTGAACCCACTGCACTGTGCTTTTTAAAATGCAAGTAACTAGCATTCCCAGGGACACACTCCCAACGAGACCCGCGTAGCCTATATGCAGGAAGTCACACTAGAAGGAATTTGCAGATAAACCAGCTATAAGGAGTCACTGAGCCTACATCTCTGCAAGGACTCTCATCCAGGACTCTTGTGTCCAGGAAACTGCAAACATGGACACATACAGCGTGAGACCAGTGCATTCCCCTTTGCACGGTGACTATGTCTGCAGTTTTCAGATTCCACCAACAGAAGTAGCTGACATCCTGATCTGCTTTTAAGGATCACTAGGAAACACGTCAGGGATCACCTGAATAAGTAACAGCCATACTCCTGCAATATAAACCTCAGCTTATGCTATGACATACAGTCCACAGAAATGCCACTGTTTTACTTGGCACATGTAGTCATTTAATTTGCAGTTTATACAGAAGTTGTTGCAGCCTTCTAAGGGTAAATCTGTCTCCGGGTGAATGTTAATAGCATGACTAAAGACCAGGATATAAACATTAATATTCAGTGGTTAATCACTGCCTAGTTCAAATATGCTAGACACTTTAAAGCTAAATGAAAAAGCAAGATACATATTAGTGTCTTGAAGTACACAACATGAAGTACATTACTAATGCACAGTAGACAAATCTCTGTGTTTAAAATAGTAAAAACAGCTCCGCTTAACATATTATTACACTCTTCAGTGTAGTCATATAGACATTTGAACCCAAGTGCGTTATATATATGCTTACTCAGGTTAATAAAGGTCTGATTTAGAAACAAGTATTGTTTACTATAAACTCTCCCTGGACCAGTGAAATACTACAAACTACTAGGCTTGGTCAACTTCTATGGGAGAGTGAAATAACAGTTAACAGATGCCCTATAAGGTTGAAACATTCAGGAAAAGCAAGTCATCAGCTTAGAATACCAGGTGTAGGGAACCTAAATAAATGTAGTTTACTGAATTTCAGAATGCAGTGGTTCCAGTGTTGCTTCAGCTACTGGAATTAATGCGCTTTGGAAAAAAACCAAAACAAAACACTTTCTCTTTATTTAAATCAACATGAATTGACTACTGTTAGGAGGGCAAGGACGGAAAGCAAGGAGACATTTTCTTTTGTTTGTTCGTATGCAAGGATCACATGACACAATAATAACCGCATTTCTTTTAAAGTCCTGCTTGCCTTTGAGAAATAATTCTCTCAAGTGTGCCTCTGCAGTTCAGTAAACTCCTGTGAAATCTTCTCCAGCCCCCACAAGCATATCACACTCATAGCTCTATAGCTGAGCTAACCACATTAGGCTTGTTCTCAAAGAACCAAGAATTTCCTTTTTTTTTTTTTTCCCTCCTCCCTCTCCCTAAATACATTTATTTCTCAACAGTAAAAGACTTTCCTGGGGTCTCTTTCATGCTTTTTCCAGAGAATATGCAGTACTTTGGCTACCTTTTTTAACTACACAGTATATTTTGACTTTTAGAAAAGCAGCAACTTCAGTAACAACGAAAGTCTTATAGAATATCACACAGCTTTTTCTTCATGGTTTCTTAGAAGCAATGCATCTTTTTGGAAGGTTTTAGTGACTTAAGCTTTCACCTACCCTAGCACATAATTAATTACTGTGTATGCTTTTGTGCATTTTCACAATTCAGGGTGCAATCCTATCTAAAGCATCTAAATACAGAATCCTTAGACATGGTCTAATTTGGTTAGGGATAGTATTATTATTATTATTATTATTATTACTTTTATTTGAAATGTTATTATGCTAAGAAATTGTTATTAATTTGTTATTTATTATGAAAGGCATCTACTAAAAGAATTTGAACAGACTGAGTTCATATAAGGCTGACAAATGCACCCTTTGCCTCCTCTCTCCCCCCAAAAAAGACAAAACCAGTCCCATTTTAAGCTGTTATTATTTTGTTCTTCATAAAATACATGAAACAAGCTGAGGCTTTTCTGGGCCATGAGTAGCAAGCCCCTACCACAAGGTCTATTTGCAAACATTCTGCTTGCATTTCCATATTTGTTACAATGCCACTCCAGCCCAATTTCCCCTTAGTGCAAAAAAACCTCAGCTGCATCCCTTAGCCAAATTTCCTGTTGCAGTTCTTATTCTCCCCTCCCCCCAGGAGGAAACCTTTTACTCAAGGTCACACTAATCTTCAGTGAAAAGAAGAAACACAATAACTGACAGAAGCCTATCTTGGAACACATAATATGCCTTTAATGAACTCACCTTTTTAACAAATGAAAAGCATTGTTAACACAAAGGTTTCCTTAATCCTTTTAATCCCATCATCTCATTCAAGCAATGGTGGACATCAGTTTTCTTGTAATTAAAGGATGGTAGAATCCCCTTCACTCAGCAATTCTCCATGTAATGAAGCCAGCCTGTCTTCCTCTGCACCTTCTCAGTTCAGGCTAGCCCTTTCCTTTCCTTACGGACCTGACCACCCATGCCATTCTGCCTGCAGGCTTTGTGGATGAAAATGCTTGTACTTCTCAGTCAAGATGGTTACATCTGTGTACAACTTACAGCTGGAAGGAGTTCCCATTGCCCTCCAAAGCACATTTCACCAGCACCGACTTTCCTAAACCACTTGGCCTTCCTCACATTCCTGCATTGCTTCTCTTTCCTTCCACTGTCTCTCAGATCTCCACAAAACATCCATTGCAGATCTATTTTATGGGATGCTTATCTGTGCATATCAGAAATAGCGTGGCCCTGAATTAGGCATATGCTCTAGATTCAGAGTCATAAGTGATAAAAACAGCAAAAACAAATGCCAAGGGCAGCCCTTTTAATGATACTGAATTTTTCCAGTGCATAGATTAGTAGTATCCACAGCTGCAAACTACCTGATTTTCTAAACACATGCACATTAACTCACAAATACTTCTACCCCAATAGCTATGGGCTTCATTAATTCGACACTGAATCCTCTGCAGCCTTTACCTCAATGCTGGATTGAAGGGAAATAATTCCACATCCCACTGCTAGATTCCCTGCTCACCAAACTGCATAAGCTTTTCAGATAGGATGCAACAGCATTATACAATGAGCTTGATTCTTTTCTTGCAGCTCTGTAATAGGCATGAGAGGCAGAATACACAGAATACTCTGCCCTAGGGTAGTGCAGTAATGCTCCTTGCAGCTGAAATTGTCCCTAGAGCTGGGCAGAGCCCCTCAGGAGCTTGTCAAAGTCATATTTCTGCCATCTAGAGCAACCCAGAAACCACGGGAGACGAGATGCAAATCCCTGTCTCCAACTTCTGGCTTGGCTGTACTCATTGCAAAATGCACAGAATCAAGCCCTATAATGTCTGTATTCACACAAATACAGAAATACACTGCTGTGAAGAGAAACACATTTTTCTGTTCTTTTAACTACTAAAAGAAAGGACAGAGGAAAAGCTTTCTTTATGGTCTCTACGGAGTTTTTGCATTATAATGATTGATGTCTTTCCGCCTGATCATTTTGTGCTCACTTGCAAGACTGAGGGTAGACACAAGAATTTACCTCAGCATGTCTGCAAGATAGGAGAAGTAGTATGCACAGTGCGTTCAAAGCACAAAATACAGCTTTACAGCCCGTTAACAGTGGTAAGGCACCAGTGGCAATGGTAACAGAGGTAACGCTAACAGAGGTGCACAGAGGCATTCCTGTCCTTTGAATCTGATGCTAACCCATAAGTCTTCCCTTTCACTATCACTTTTGGTTCATCACCAAAGTCAGTAAGTAGCTACTAGGGAAAAAAAAAAAAAAAAAAAAAAAAAAAAAAAAAAAAAAAAAAAAAAAAGAAGCAACCTCAGAATGAATCCAAGTTCAGGGAAGTTAACGTATAGATTCACTGTTCACTCACAAGGCTTTTAATCATACATTTAAAAAGCAAACATCTGTTACTCTCATTCAGTATTTTCTGAGATCTATAAAATTTAGAAGTATATGAACCCACTCTAACTTCCTTTCTTACAAGTATCAAGTGGTATTTCAACCTTGTGGTTACAAACAAAAGCTAGAATTTACTTCCTTTTTGTATAACCACTACTTTTAAAAAAAAAAAACAAAAAACCCAAAAACCAAACAAACAGTTGCAACGATCTAGACCAAATGATATGTCACGGCAGCAACCAGCTATTGCAACAGGGCTGTGTAAGCCACTCTAGAAACTACATTCTTCCATGCACAGCTACCCTGGCCTGAGCTCAACTGCCAGACAAGGCTAAGCATCTGGGCTAGTGTGTGGGTGGGCAGAATAATATGATGTGTAAAAGTCACTACTATGACATATCCTCAAGTTTGGTTTGCGGACACACTGAAATAATGGCTAAAGAGAGAAAGAATATGGAAGGAGGTTTAGGCTGTCATTTTTTCATCTGTAGAAAACTGTATCAAAGCTGTTTTCAGTGAAGGACACCTGCCAATGCAGTACACAGATACACATCATAAAGGTAGCAAATACATATTAGGTAAACAAATATCTTGGTTTCACTTGAAAAAAAAAAAAAAAGGCGGCAGCAACCTCTCCCCTAGAAAGAGCAATAGAGACAAATCAAAGATGCTAATAACAAGAACAGCTCCAAGACCAAGAAAGTACAGTAAATGCCTCCTGCAATTAGCAACATTTTAATAAAAGTAAAATAATATTCAGGTGTAGGTCCTTTACCATGATGGTGTATTTCAAAAAACTGAACTATTGGCTCTGAATTATCTGAGGCTGTCAGGCACAGTGGTCTATTGGAAGCCCTGCCCAAAAAACCTCACATACTTGCTTTGGAAGGCAAGACACCCTAGTACACAATGGCTAAAACTCAGTTTTGAGTTTGTGTGCTGTAGAGCTAAGCTCTTATTACTTGATTTCATCCTTAATGCAGGCAACCCAGGAGTTCTGTGGAGAATTTTTGTTGACTGCACTTTGCTATGCATGAGCTGGAGACCGTGGGAGAGCCCTGCTGATGACAGACTCAAGAGTCTTCTCTAAAGTTAGCATTCTCCTACTCAGACAGTTGTCCACCTCCTGCGGGGAGCCAACTGGAACCAGCCCCACTGTCTTACCACCTATGGATTCTTGTTTGTCTGGAGAAATATTTGCCTGGTTATTAAAGGGCAATTTTCCAGTTCCAGCATATCTTTGGTTGCATTCTGGTTAAGTCCAATACATAAGTTATACACATAGATTTCCCTTATTTAATAGGAGTCTTACCTTAAGATTTATTAAATAGATGAGCTAACTGGAGGAGAACTCCTGTTAAACCAGGAAAAAAAAGAGGGGAAGGATGCAGGGAGAAGGGGGAAAAAAAACCCAGTAACCTTTGATTTTCATGCCAGCAAATAATGCTGGCCAGCTTTCTACTGTGCCTTTCTAAATGCAGTAATACATGTTCACTGATTGACCTTGCCACTACATTCATAACTGTTTTGATTTTGGCATTTTCCATCACTTACTTTGGCTCTTTTATATAAGCAAACAGATTGTACCAGGATCTCCACACTAGTGTCTGAGGGGTGTCATAGACAACTTCACTAACAGCTCTTTTGGGAGGTGAATCTTATTTCTTGCTTTTCTTATAAGCAGTACGCAGTGTTTAGCATTGACTAACAGGGAGACATCCTGAAAATATAGGCCCTAGAAATGTGTTTCATATTATAAGTTTCACTGCTGATACTGTTATTAGGGAGGAAGCACTTCGGGGAGGTTACAGATCCAAACATTACTTGGGTTAGCAAGACATAGGGAAAACAAGATTATCTGGGGGCTTACAGGAACTCTATCTACAATGCAGTTTACTTTCCATAGAGAATGCTTCATAAAAATACTACTTTAAGCAAGATTAACTCTGTGCAGCAAGAATTTTTAAAGCAATAACTAGCAGTAGGAATGATCTCTGCCAGAGAAGAGCAAGCTTGTTCCTGCTGTCTTGAACCTGGGTCTTGCCAGAAGGGAAATGATGCACATTTTGGGCTTTTGAACAACATTAATCCATTTGTAGATTGGCTTGTTTAATAGTAGATAATTGGAAAATAATTAAGTCATGCCCAGAGACATCAAACATTTGCTTTCAAATCAAAAGCTGAACTTAGCAAGTACAATCCTGTTAATTACAGCTTCTCAGTAATCAAACTGATTGTCTAGGCAGTTACTTGATCCACACCTCTGTCCTTCGCAGCTCTCAGTCACCATATGTTTTATTATTAATGTCTCTGTCAGCTAGTGAAGTGTTTTATTTGAATGTGGCATGGAGTAAATATCTTGTCCAGGGTTATGCAAGAAAACTGTCAAGTTAAGAGTCGAGCCTCTGCCACTTGAGTCCTGCTTGAGTGAATTTGTTAATAGATCCTCCCATCTATACGCTTAACAGATGAAAGTGTGAAATTCATTAGAATTTACCTAACAACCCATCTGCTTCTAGTCTTGTGATAGACAGGTACATTCATCAAACACTTTTGTTTAGCAGATTTTGTATTTGATAGTTTATTACCACAACAGTAAGAAGCTTTCAGTAGACAGCACACTGGACACTATAGGGAAAAGCCAAAAGGACTTTTTGATGTACTAGTGCTAACCAAAACACAACAAGAAGGATTGAAGTATTGATCTAAACTCTGAAGTTACAAAATAAGGACTACCTCTTCCAGTTGCATACAGAAACAATGCAAAATAGACCTGAAGTGGTTAAAAACACCAGCAACAATTATTGCTTTGTGAAGAAATCTCACCTATCAAACTGAACCATTCTCTCCCCAGTAACTTCCTCTTAACTTCAGGAAAGGGAAGAAAATGAAGCAGCGTAACACTGTTACTTCCATGCTTTGAAGAGAATGCAGCTCTCTTGGGTGTGAATATGTCAGGAAGCGAAATCAGCACCTTGATTCCCGTACCTGTCTCCTAATTACATCCCAGTGTATCTTAGAGGCAGCTAAGAATATAACTCCAATAACAATCTGTTTACTTTTATTATTTCACAGACATTTTTACCAGATACTGATGGCAGCATGAACCCTCAGTTCAGTTTCTGTGGGAGGTCTTTTTTCATTTGACATGTATTTAAACACCTATTTTCAATATGAAGAGAAATTCTTATCCAAAATCTATACAGCTGTTCCTACTACAGTCTAGTATGACTTACCTACATGAAAGCAGGAAAATGCACGTGTCTTTAAGTGAATTAATTAAAATAAATTAAACCTCCATGTGGATATTTTTATTCATAATCCAAGTAAGCATCATTTGATTAATTCTGTTTCACTCCTTTAAAGCAATCTATATACAATTAACCCACTTTGATTCTGAATAAGTAAACAGATGAGTTTAGCATAATCCATTTAAACCACTTACACTCAAGTTACTTTTCCTGGAGTGTTCCCATGTAGAAAATTTTTAATATTCTTAAAATAATGTAATTCAATTCAGTGGTATGCACACACATCTTCATGCATATCACCTACACCTCACACAAGAAAACCAAAATTGCTGGAACTCCTACTAAAAACAATGTCATGCCTTTAATCATTTTCATACTTACCTTTCTCACATTATAAAAGTCTCGATGGGGATTACTCTTTAGTTCTTTAAATTCCGACATTTCATTTAACATCTCGTGTAAACTAAATTTAGATTCTAAAAAGTTAAGCCTCCGATGACAATATGTTTTTCTGTAAAAGAAAACACAAAAATTAACTGTAACTTAAAACTATTTGTATTTCAAGTTCAGAAAGAACTTGAAAGTTTTCATAGTAAAAGCAAATATTTTTTTTATGAAGACCAAGACGAATCCATTCTTCTTCTCCTACTGGTTAACAACTATATAAGTCAATATCCAATATGATTTCAGACCAAAGTTATTAGTGAAACCTCAAACAGAACTCTACATAATCGTGTTATGTCCTTCAAGTTGTCCAAGTATTTTTATCACTGTATCTGTGCATAAACTGCAGTTCTTTTGGTAATGATGACCAGAGAAAGCATAAAATCTGTAATAAAATGTGATGTCAATTGCTACTACTCTGAAACTACACCTCCAATACAGCAGATCACCTCATATGTAACAGAAACAACCTGTAATCCAGATTTACTCACTATGGAAATAATTTAGAAAAAAAATCCCCAAAGTTTATTTGCTTTTTCAATGTGAATATAAGAAGCCAAGAAAAGATCCAATATACTTTCATTTTTTATGCCTTAAAAACACATATATTGTGTAGAAATACTTTTTTTTTCCCAAAATAATTTCTTGTGCTCTTCTCAGAAAAATCATGCTTTTTGTTCCTGCTTGCCTACTCCTGTCTTCACTTTCATCTTATGTTTCTCATTCTATTTTTAACCAATGGCATGGTTTTTCTCGTCACCATCTGTCAATTCTTATTGAATCGACGATATTTTTGTAGCACTACTAATGTAATAGCCTTCTTTTTTTTGCTTTATTGTTGACAATCTCTCCTCAGCAGGACACAAATCCCACTACGGATTTGAAAGTCCAATTCAAACAGTCTCACTGTATCTGATACTGATCAAGACCCGTTTGCCTGCTGCAGGAAGTCTTTGTTGGGTTATACTACTATTCAAGAGACTGGAAGACTGAGGAGTAGGGGTGAGATTTCACCAGTTTAAGAACAAAGATTAAAGAACAACGGGTTCTTGATCTGCAAGCAGCCTGTCTGATAGACATAAATGACAGGAAGGCACTTGCTGCAAACAGGGAAACAATACGGTATGAAGGGCTTATGCAACAGGATTACTGAAAAGACTTTTTCCTTTTGGTTTGTGTGTGTTTATCAGGGAGTATGAATCAGCCTACAAAAGCCTAATCTGAAGAAGTGAAAGGAGCAGATGATTGCTCCTACATTCACAGAGGTGCTGAGTGTTCTAACATGTCCTGCCAAGGCCCTTCTTATGGCTTCCTGACAAAGACCGTTAACAAAAGCTGCAGAAAGAGGGGTCTTCAGCAAGACTTTTGTTTCAAGTTTTTCCTCCTTGTCCTTTAATCTTCTCCATATCTGCCTCTTGGAATATGGAGAACAAAACTGGAAATGCATTTACCCATTGCACTGTAAACAAGCACACTCAAGCTAGCTTTGATTTGGAGCAGGGGTGCTGATAATGCTGGCAGAAGCACAGGCTCCTGAAAAAGTGCTTAGGGAATGGGACAGTTCTGTTCAGCCCATCTGCTTTGCCAGTATCACTGCACAAAGCAGGCAGATTATACTGCAGGTGTCAGACAGACTCAGAGGGGAAAGAATGCATCAGGTGTGACTAACTTGTCATATTGTAAGTGATGACCTCTCAAAGGTAGAAGGACTAGGAACACAGTGCTGGCAGGCAGGGCAAATAGTTCAGAACAGTCCAGGTTCCTGCTTTGTTCCATCCTAGGTGGAATCTTTTCCTTTCCTGGTGTTGAAGCCATGGGAAACCTTGACATTTCCAGTCCTCAGCTGGGAAGTAAACTTAAAAACTGGATGCACGTGTTTTCGTTATGCACTAGGCAAGGTCATTTCTTTGTCATGAGCATGTCAGTTACTGTACTAGAGTTGTTATATTTCTGTTTTTTAGAGATTTCCCAGGAGTTTGATGGTTCTAGGAAATTTCAGACCCAGTTTTATTGTGTATGCATGGATCAGTTTTGCAGCGCATGTGCAGTTAATTCAGATCTGGAACAAATCAGATTGAGTATTTATGTTGCTGAGCTGTTCTGTATGCTCTACGTATGCAGGGTTTCTCTTCATGGAGCAAGAGCAGAACAGACATGAAGAAATTCCAGACAACTGTTCAAAAACCTCAAATTCAGTATAGGCCAAGACAAAATAAAAAAAAGTAAGGTTCAAGTTTCTCTTCCCATGCCTCAAGAAGTTTGGGTCAGATTTGACTTGAATGGGAACACTTGGCTAATTTCTTGCTTTTCTGTTAACTGCTTCTCATTTTGCCATGGTTAATGCAAAGAAACTAAAGAAATTCAATATAGCCATATGTGTGTGGGGGTTTCCCTTTTAAGTCTTTCCGTGATGCATTAATGTTTGAGAAGGGAAAAAACAAAACGTTACTGTAGAAGGAGTACATTGAGAAATTAAGTATCACAAAAGCGAGAAGTATTAAACTAAAGGTAACCAGCAGCCTGAAGTGGCAGAGCAAGAAAGAGAAACATACGTTGGACCATCTGCAATTAGAGCAAGAACGTGGCTAAGGTCAAGGGTATATGTCTCCAGGTCAGGATATGGCAGACTCCGAGGCTCATTGAGTTCCATCATTTCTTTGTTATCGTAAACAAAGGGAATGCCACCTTTTATCTTGATAACATAATCCAGATTGTCTGGAGCATCATCAAGATTGTAAGGATCTTCGTTTTCTTCTGGGGGTGAATGGAAATCTGGAAATAAATTTACATTACATTTAGAAGAAATAACTTACACAAAAGGCAAAATAATTACAAAAAGGACTTTCTGCTTCTATAATGCTTCATTTCTAACAGAACTTAATACTTTCATTAAAATCACATTTTCAGTTACTATAAAAGATCTGTTGTTACAACACAGCTTTATTGTGACTGGCTGTTATTACAGTCCTTCTCTAAGCTAAGTGCCTACCTTAATTCAAATATTATACATTATTACAGTTCTCTGAACCAACATATAAATAGATTTAATACTATTCTTTATTAATGTATGATGGCACAAGTTTCAGAATAAGGTTCCAGAAGTATTTAAATTAGGATGGTTGAAAGTACAGTTGAGATTTTTGAACAATAAAACAGTTGTTGACTTCATACCCACCTTCATTATTTTCTTTTCACCTTCTGACTCACTGTAGTAATTTTGGAAGTTTGTATTTAAGCATACAGTAATGCAGCTGTTCTCATAGAGAAACATCAGTCAGAAAAGAACAGGCTGTACCTTACTTCTTCATCTTTGCCCTTCCCACAATCCAATGAGCTAGACTAATGCATACATACCAGGACTGTTTCCTCTTTCTCTCAACTATTAGTGAATACGCTTCAGCTCATGGTAGAGCAGGAAATAATTTAAGACTCAGTGCTTCTCACTCTGATCAAGGCAGTGGTTGGTTTGAAGGTTTTTGGGGTGTTTGTTTGTTTCGTTGATTTTGTTATGCTTTGATTGGGGTTTTTTCGTTTGCGGGGTTTTTTTTGTTTGTTTGTGTTTTGTTTGGTTGGTGGGGGTTTTTGTAAATAAAACTCTTTATTTTTATGTTTAATTGCTTTTGAATAGAACCAAGTATTGCAGAAGCCAGAGGTAGTACAACACAACTCTAGTTTTCCCCTCGGCCTTCTGATCATGACCAAAATCAGAAAGCACCAGAAGCACAGCTGGGATTTGTTCAGTACAGTTTTATCATCCCTTTACAAAATTACAGTATTTTTTTTTCTGAGAATCAGGTAAACACACGTACTTCTGGGAGATTCAGCTTATGTGAACACTCAGACATTATCACTCATGCTAGTAAACGCTCATCGCTTTTTTTACAGTATCTTACTAATGCAACTAGCATAAAATAAGTGTCTCAACTACATTAATGTCAACTGAACTACATTCTTGGGCTCAGTTTTATCACTGAGATATCTTCTTTTACCTGTTCAGTTAAGCCAAGACAGAAAAAGTAATTAACCAGTCCTTTTATTCACCTAGAGCAGCTGAATGTATGTTATAAACTGATACCATTCTTAACTCTAATATTCATAACTATCCAGCTCAAACTTCTGCTAATTAAGAGCCTGTCTAATGAGATTTTATTTTTTAAGTCATACGTTTAAAATCATAACTGTACAAAAAGTTATTAACCTAATAATAGCTTGGAAATATTTCCCTGGCAGCTGTTTCAAAATATCTTTCCTGTCTTGAATATTCAGTGTACTGTCCTCTTTACACTCTTTCTGTATAACAAACACTTGAAAACATGTTCATTCACCCTCTTTCAACCACTGAGCTAGAGGGTAACTGATTTAAAGTTTCACTTTATGGCTAAGAATACATTGCCAACAATATGGACACATCTACGGTGGCATATCTGTACAGACCACAGGTTGCTCCTCACAGGCTAATCTGAAAACTAGCAGTGCAAATAGTTTAATGCACAAGCAAAGCTTTCAAGACACAACCCACCTAAGTGACAAGTATCATTTGTGACATATATAGTGGGGAACATGTTCAGCCAATAAGCTTTGTTGAGAGATCAGAGTTTATTAACCCAGTCAGAATGCCCAACGGATATAGCTTCCAGTCTTGATCTGATAAGTGTACCATGCCTGTGAAATTACTAAGGGCTTGCTAACTGGCATGTCTGTACTGTGCTTCAATTTACAATGTAGATAAGCTCCTAATCCCTTTTATTTCAGCGTGCCAAGATCAGGAGGAATTACTTTTCACTTTAAACCATATCCATATATCTTTTTCCTGGAGGAACATAAGTGTACTATTTACCATACCATAAACTGGCAAAAAAAAAAAAAAAAAAAAAAAATCAATGAGTGTCTAGTATGAGGTTTTTTTAGCTTTTGACAGCTTCAAAGTTTCAGATTAGACACAGATTTATAACTTAGGTCCATCAGTGATTCTCCACAACTTACTAACAGAATAAATTACAGAGGCAAAGGCACTCAGAAGAGATCATCACAAAAATCCAACTTACCTTTACTACAGCAGTGCATGGGTTTAATTCTATATTTTAAAAAGAGCAAGAAGGATATTCACCTGGATACACTTCATCTTCAACCTTCCATTTTTCATCTTGCATGCTACACAAATACTGAGATGTTGTTCTTGGGAAGCGATGGTAGGCAAGACGTGAATACTTTTCTCGAATGAGAAGAGCTTTCACCAGGCTCTTGGCAGCTTGTTCATAATCATCAACTGTAACCTGAAAGGAAAGCCTGGATAAATACTGACAAAAATAAAGCAGCAGTTTTAGCAACAAAAGGAATCCACAGCGATAACAAGGAGACTGAATTTCCAGAAATGTAATTGTATGTGGCTTGACCATAAGGATCTTACCCAAGGTCTCAGGAAGCCAGTGACAGAAGCAGAGTCCAAATACAACGCGCAAAACACACACAAATTTTTTTCTCCTACCATGTATTACCAATTTATTTAATGCCTGATTATGTTTTTATTATTTATTTTTTATGATAAAAAGTATAAAATTACCTTATCTTGACTTTAACTGTTTTACAAATCACTGTGTTCAGAAAGCAATTTACAGTTTGTCGCAGAGAGCCATAATATACTGGCACTTCACACTTCATATACATTAGCTGCTTGTGGTTTGAGATTTTTTTTCCTCCTCTAGATAAAGAAATGGGGAAAAAAATGGTTTCTTACCCCTGCACAGTAGTCCCCACTAATTGAAACTCTCTGAAACTCTGGTACATCATATGGCACTTGGACTGGCAGAAAAGCACTTGGAAGAACTGGTGTTGCAGGAGACAGAACAGGATTGGCCGATGGTGCTTTCCATTCCTGAGACGGAATTTGTAATGACAAAGACTGGGATCGAATCATCTTGAAACTTTTCTTCCTACAAATTCATGGTATAAAGCATAAAATAAGCCATGGTATAAAACATTAAATACACTGGAACACTGATTATAGCAAAGAAATCACTCCCTAAGAAATTTTACAAATTTTATCTCTCATACCAAAGGAAAAATGTTGGTCATGCTTTTAGCTTTTTTTTTTTCTCTATTGACATTTCACATGATATATGCTACACACAATCGCACTTACCCTCCACATGAATACAATATGTCATAATTTATTTACAATCACTGTAAGATGCCCTAAGGTTTGTTTTATTTCACTTCTTACAAATTCAGTCTCAGCAAGTCACTGTACAGAAGGAAAATGCCACCACAGTGCTTACTTTAGAGTAAGAGTTAATCCTTAGAGACTGGTAGCATCAGAATTCATGAAGTATCAGACAGAAACAAGTGAATGTTACCTATGGTAAGTTGTTATAAGTTATGATGCTATTACACACACTTTTCATTCTTCCCAAAACATGCATGATATAAAAATTCAACTAGTTATCAGACAAAATTTCATATATAGTCATTCAGTTAAATTTGTAAGAAGAAGGATTAGCATATAGTTATTCCTTAGGCAGTGTCTGATGAGGCTTGAGCAAAAGGCTAATGTTGGTTGGAGTAATAACATAGCATGGCTTTGATACACAAGTCCATTCCTCCCCTCAGACCACTAAATGGCTAACCCCCATAGATTTAAAAACTTTTGCCATTTCTCAGCAAAACTGTGATAGATGTGTACCTTAGATAAACAAGCTAAAGAAGAATGCTTTATTTTTCAGTGAAGCAATTGTAATACCTCAAGTGAAGTTTTGGAATATGTCTAAAGATTTAATTAATTTTCCTTACTCAGCATCGTGGTTTAAATGTATTTAAATGTATTTTAAATATCCACATAATAAATAAATATTATGTTATAAACTACATGTGGTATCACTTTCTTTGCACTGTGGAAATACTCCCTTATTTCATAAACTAGATGCCAAAACCTTAAAATGTTATTATGAACCTCTAAACAAAGAAAAAGGAATACTGGAATACTCTTTGAAAGTTGCGTATTGCTTCTGTGACATTCTGAAGAATAAGAACATGCAGTGCTGGTACAATTAATCCCCTATGACCAAATTCCATCCTCTCTTAAGTACTTGTAGCCACCTTTGAAATCAGTATGAAATTCTTGAAAGGCAGCATTGGATCAACTGCAACTGAAAGTAACAGAAGTTTTACTCGTGTAACTGTCCTTGAAACACACACTTCAGTCCTGTAGGACAGGGATGAACATTTGTTCTGTTCCCACATGTAAACAAAATACATGTAATATGCCACTTCCCACAGCTAAACTTGTACAAAATTTAAGGTACAATTTGACAGAACATATTTCTAAAAGACAATTTCCCAAACTAAAAGTGAAACTTATTAGTTCAGGAGGAAAGATATATCAAATAGTTGTTTGAATGAAAACATCTAGTTTTCCCTTCTGTGCTTGTTTATGTCCACGAATATGCCAACTGGGGAAAACTACTTGCACAATTCAAAACCAAATGTCTCAGCCTGTATCATCAGTGTGTCATATCTTAATTTAACTAAATCTACTCTTCTCCCTTCTGTTCCAGAAATATGATGCCAAGCGTTGCCCAACTGATTGTCTGCAGCTAACCAGGTATGTGTGTTTAGCTATCGCTTTCAAAGGCTTCCTTATTTGCCAGCTTTTTGACGAATCTGTACACATCCAAGCCATTTGGTATCAGACTGCTGCTGAGCTCATGTGACTCTAGGAAATAGTCTAGCCAGTCCACTGAAGTTAAGATACTGGAACAGCCTGATGTCAGGGTAAGGCTACCTCTCTCACAGAAGAAAATCATAAACCGAATCAAGTTTGGCTTCATAGGTAACTGATTCATGGGTGATTCAAAGGTAGATTGTACCTTTTTTGAGAAAATTCAAAATTTGCGCTATTATGGCTGATTGTGGTTAGATTCTATCTCTGTGAGCTAAAGAACCTACTAATAACCTCTTTATGCCAATACCACTTTTCACCTTCTCCCTTGATGTTAAATGTCTAAATGTCAAGTCTTTGCTTTTATCTATTTTTACAGACACTAAAAGAAGTATCATACCACTGTCATTTTCTCTGTATTAAAATTTTCCATTTCTCTGAATGAAATCAGAATAAAGGCAGGGTGGGAAGTGTTTCTTTTTCTGACTCTGTTTACATGAAAGAGTCTTAGGGTTGTGTTCACTTCTACTCAGCTATGCTGTTTGTTAAACTTGCACAAGCAATATCTATGCTATTGCTGGAAATGCAGCTGAGACAACCTCACCAATCCAAGCTCCCTAGGGCCCATCCCCACACCTTCTGCATAGCACGAAAAGACATCACACAGGTGCCCTTGGTACCTGCTGTTGACCTTTCTGCTGAAGTAATAGGAGGCAGAATGTTATTTGCCAGATATTTCAATATTAACTCAAACTCATTTAAAAGACTATTTTCCACTAAGAAAGCAACTACTGAACAAACCTTTTAGCTGTTTCCAAAGACTGTTGCTCTGCCAGTTCCTTCTGTAGTTCCCTTTCCTTGGCCTCTTTCTGCCCAATAGGGCAGTCTTCAGGCACGGTGAATAGTGACAAGGCATCTTTGCTATCTTCTTCTCGGAGAACTTTAGCAAATACCTTTTCTGCCAGAAGTCGCACATGCTCATCAACCTCAGAGATGTTCAGCTTTGGAAACTGTCTGGGCATCTCAGCTAATAAGGAAGACAGTTGACAAAGTTATACTACAAGAGGAATAAAGATATGCAAGAGATGGTTTTTTTCATGGTACACCTATCAAAATTAAGACTTAGAGCAAAAGCAGAACAGGTACACAGAATTTAAACTAGTATGCAGTACACAAGAACCACAGGTATGCACTGAGCATCTTTACTTGTGGAACCATGCCGATTTGTGAACTGGGAACTTCTTGGTATACTCATGAAAATTCCTAAGATATGTATTTAGAGATTTGCCAGTAGATTCCACTTACTTGCATAAACAGATAGATTATTGCCTGTGATATAATGTATACTTAGCTGTATGTACTTGCACCGAACTTGGAAATCACATTCACTCAATTGCCTGCCTTCTTCCCTGCTCAGTGACTTCAAACCAATTTTAGAACCACAAGCAAGTTAGAAAAGAAGATTGCACATTTCTACTTCACCCTATCCTTTCCACAAATAAGAACATCATGGAGCTGCTATGAAGTTAAATGGTTGCACAACAGAAGCAAATACAGTGTGGTTCACTCAGTGACTTTTTTTTCCCCTTTTGTTTTCAGTAGTTCATGTCCTGCTTTTGAATTGTATGTGGGAAGCAGATAGGATAGGGACTTCAATTCTACTTGGGCATTTAAATATTTTTTCTAAAAAATATGTTTTATATTTTTATTTAAGTAGCCTTTCATAACAAAATATTTCCATTTTGTTACAACAGCACTACTGAAAATACCATCATTAGTGTTTCTTCTGTAGTTTTGTGGCTTTACTTATATTTCATTCTCATACAATCCAAAATGTGAATTTTGACATATCTGGTAGCATTCTGGAGGGGAAAAAAATACAGTGCTTGTGAGCTACTGATCAATGTTATTTGTTATGTACTATAAAGCTTTTTGAATGCCTTCAGTATGATGGAGTTTGTAACAAATAAGATTACATTCTTATTACATAAGTTAAAAATAGCAATGAACATGTCACAACAAATGGATCAAAGCACTGCCAGAATGTGAAGTCTGGGTCCAAAACTGGCATTTCAGAATCCTTTTTGGTTACAAAAATGCAAACATATTTTATAAGATAGTATTCATTTAAATAATGATGTATGCTGAAAGTCAGTATGGAGCATGGCAGTTTTTAATCACTCCAGGCATAACTTATCAGGGCCCCCATTACAGTATCTCTGTAGGCATGCTGAAAGTTTCACATGTTGATATGTGATCCTTTTGATATGTGATCCTGTTGTTTTCAGCCTAAAAGATTCTAATTAATGTCCACCTGTTTTTGCAGTTGCTTTGAGAACATTTTTGCTTTTATTCTAAAAGCAAATATAGTATGAAAAGGTGATGAGAGATATATTGGACCATAAAATGGCAATTTAGTGATCATCTGCATTATTTTGCACTCTTATAAATTATAAGAGCCAATTCACAGGTCAGTGGAAAAACATCACTGTTTTTAAAGAACTGTGTATCTGACTCTGCAGTTTTTCTGCCTGGAGAGTATTTGTTTTGCAATTAGTATTAAGTCTTCATAAAAACCAACTATAACTACATAAGAAAATATAAAAATACATACACATTTAGCTGAATGATTTGATGACAATGCACTTCAATGTCTTAGAAGCATCCAAACTTAGATTTGGTTTCTCAATTTCAAACCTCAGTGAAGTCATGGGAGTCTTTCCACTGACCCCAATGAACACAGTTGTCAGCAACAGTAACTGCCATACATAGTTGCCACCAACAAGGGCCTTTTGGGCCACTTCAGCCAGGCAAGAACAGTCTTTATAGTTACTCAGCTACAGGAAGAGCGCTAGCCATAACAGTAAAATGTGAAATAATAATGGTTCTTCTGCTGCTAAATCAGCAACTAAAATATTTTCAGTACTAGCTGACTAGGACAGGAAAAATCAATCGGTTTTGTGTTTAAACTTGGCTGAGCATTTTCCTAGTATAAATGAACTTTTTCTTAGAGAACTGTGATCAGAAACAGCAATGCAGTAGGAAATACATTGCATAAGAAACTACACTGTATTTTAAATCATTACAATAACATAGTGAAGAGTCAGAACATATAGATACAGGTACAATCCTCTACTGAGGCCAAAGATTTTTTTCTTTCTTACAGAACCTGATCTCATGTTCCCCATCTCAAGCAAATGAGAGACTAAGGCACAAAGGACTTTGAAAGGTAGGCTCACCCACATCACTGCTAGCTTATATCACTGAAATGAGTTTAATAAACCTAAAATAGTGGTGAGGCACTTCATGCAATACTCATGCAAGCTGTGCCATCCTGAACTGGAAGAGGGATGAGGATCTTGTATCCAGTATCCTTCGATAGCAGTGCTGTCCTTTACCCAGGGTAAGCGACTGGGAGAGCGACAACTAGACATCTTAATGGGATGGAGAGGGGGTATGAATGCCATCCAGCACCCAGCAAATGCTCTTTTCTTAAAGATCTCTCTCTCACACAGAAAGGCGGCTTTGATTGCTCTGCAGTTCTGCACCTTTGTGGAAGACAAGAAAGCTATTTCTCTTGAAACATGCTGCATAAAAAAATGATGGAAAGATTATTTAAAAAGCAATTATTGATCAGGGATTTAATGGGCTTGAATATGTAATGAGCACACGCCATGAAAACAACAACAACCGCCGCCGCCTCCAAACCCCCACGGGCGGTCGCTGGCAGCGCCGGGAGCCGCATCCCGCCGCCGCGAGCAGGTGAGGCAGGGCCGGGCGCGGGGCCCGGTCGGCGGGCGCTCCCGCCGCAGGAGCTCCGGACACGGCCGCCCAGGGCCCGTCCCCGCCGGGGCGGCGGCCAAGGTCACTACCACCCCGGGCCAGCCCGGCACGGCGCTGCCTCCTGCCTCGGGACTTACCTAGCGCCCCAGGGAAAGCCATGCTGGGGCAGGGCCGGGCCCCGGCGCCGGCGCTCCCGCCGGCTGGAAAGACTCTGTCAGAAGCCGCCGGCGGAGAGAGGGAGGGAGGGAGGGAGGGAGAGAGGGAGGAGCTGCTCCCGCCAGATGCCGCCGCTCCCCTCTGCCGCATTCAGCTGCCGACCGGCCGCCCCGGTACCGCAGTGCCGCGCCGCCCCTTCCCCGGCCCTTTATGGCCGCCGCGGCCCCCGGGCGGAGAAGCCCGCTCGCCGCGCCCCCGGTCCCGCCGGGGCGGCCAGCCACCTCCTGGGTGGCAGCATCACGGCCCGGGGCGGCTCCGCAGCAG
>VFFE01007088.1:1241726-1354991 GCA_008921705.1 Burhinus oedicnemus
GGCTAGCAGCCTCCGGCTGGGCGAAGGGTCAGCTGAAGGGGCGACCCCCACCGCCCTGCCCCACGGGTCCGGCGAGGCAAGGGGGGGGCCGCCCCGCCCCGCTCCGCCCAGGCCCGGCACGGGGGGCGAGCGGCGCGGGGGGCCGTTAACGGTCGTCCTGGCGGGGCGGGGCGAGGAGGGGCGCGCGCCCTGTCCGTACCTCTCTGAGGAGACTCTCGCTCGGGGCGGCGGAGCTTGTTCCTCTCAGGAGGAGGCAGCCGTTTCGGGCACCGCACCTGCGGCGGCGGGGGCAGGAGCAGGGACGGCGGCTCTCCCGCGGGGCCGCGACCTCAGTAGGAGCCGGAGGATCCGAGGAAGCCTTCCACCCCCGCGCCGCGGCGGCCCCTTTCCCTTCCCCTTCGGAGGCTTCAAGACAGAAGTCGCGCTGTCACATGTCTCCTCGCCGGCGTGGGAGGGAGCTACCCGGGGCGCGCCGGCCCGGCCCGGCCCCGACCCACCTCAGCCCGCCTGAGCTCGCCGCTGTGAGTGCCGCCTTCGCAAGCGCTTATTTCAAAACTCCTCCTCAAAAAAGCGCTTTAATGTAGAAAACTTTGGTTCGAAACCTGAACATCGTGAGGCTGGTATAAAGATGACACCCGATAAGTAAGTTTGCTGACGATGTATCCCTGTCAGAAGTGTTTTCAACAATGTCCGTCCTTCAGTGTAGCGACACGGTTCAGGTGCTTGTATATATTAAATAAATAAATAAATAAACTTACCGGGTAAAGAGCCCAAGACAAATAACTGAAGGTCAAAACAAGCATGACTCAGCAGGAATGAGGATCTTAATATGTAAAATAATTTGACCTTATTTTGAGAGATTTCGGGCTCTGACGCTGAAAGGTTTAGGGGCGTTTATGGTAAGTTTGGGTTGCAATACTTAGAGTCTAATCTGAAGACTTTAAATATAAAAGTATCTTTACAGTGCAGGGAAACACTGGGAATGTAGCGACGGAAGAACGAGGTCCTTTGTGTGGAAAGACAAGTAGGGTAAAGGTAGATGTCCCAAAACACGCGAGGAATCAGGTAGTTCTGTGGCAAGTGTGCTGTCCCCTTTATGTCCTCCCAACTTGGTAAATGAAGAAATGCTCCGTTCATAAACCTCAAGGGTTTTTGTCTTCAGAGATTCCTTTACTTCACACAGCTAGTGAAGAAATGGAAGTTAAAAGAAAGTAGGTGACCATACAAAGTTTGAGTCACAAAGAAGAGTTGCAAAAGTTTGCAAAGTCTGAGTTACAAAGGACAGATATTTTGACTCTTTTATTAGTATCAACACGATCGCCTTCATGTGCTCATAGAAAAGCTAAGAATTATGGCCGCAGCTGTTGTATCAGACATGTACCAATCCGAAGCATTTGAAAATGAATCAGCCATCCAAAATCATTGAGAAAAAAAAAAAAAAAAAAGACATTGTTTCTTAGCTTGGAAAAAAGGCTTATGCTGCCTGTGCATGTTTCTCCCACAGTAACTTTGAATGTCTTCATCAGCTGCTGCCAGGCTACACCCAGACAAGCCATCTGCCACCCAGGAAACTACATAGTGTAAGTGTCTGTAAGTCTGACTCACGGTTGCCCTGCCCACATGATATATGAGTAAAGGACACCTGTTGCTGCTGGCCATTCAGTGCACCCATTGATTGCTGATCTGTTAGTTCTGCTTCCTTTCTCCTGTTCCCCAAGTCCTTCTCCCAGCCACCTGCCTCAACTTGCCCAAACTTGCCTGCTTCCCATCATGGAGTTTGCCTGGCAGTTTGAGGTCCTTAGTGGCCCTCTAATCACAATTGTGCCCTGCCTGCTGGACTCAGGTATCCCATGGTTTCTTGGATTCCTTTTCTCAGCTTGGCAATTGGGTCTTGGCTCCACACTTGATTTAATATCTCTTCTAACCATGGGATGCAAGAGCCTGGAAGAGTTCCCACTTGTGATATTGCTGGCTTTCTACCAACCGCAATGAAAAAATAACGGTCTCAAAGATAACTGAGTTTCTACAGTTTTATTTAATGGAAACAGGCAGCTCTGTATCCCCCAGGTCAAGAAAACATTGTATGTGAGTTCACATTTTATGAAGGCCAGAGAATTCACACAGAAGGAAGACCTTAAAAATGCCTTAACAAAGAAAAAACTTATATGAGCTCTGAAGTACAAATCCATAAGGACGTAGGACACTTGTTCTAGGTGACCATGACTATTTAAATGAGCTTTCCTTTTGTAACAAGTTGGAAACCTTTAAAGGCAAACTGAGATCATAACTTAGTAAATATAGTAATTGGAGCATTAAGAAAATACTATTCAAGATCTGTAATAAAATCAGGATGGATTGTAAGAACAGTGTAATGGTAATAACAAGAAAATACTTCAAGTCCTCTCACATTTTGCAGAAACAATTACTATGATTCGTTATTTTACAAACTGTTCAGAATATACTTTTGACTTGTGGGTCCATGGTCATGTCCCATCTCTGCTCTCATAATGAACAATTTACATGTATCTGTGGGAAATGGAAGTAACACTAAGCTGACAACAATGAAATAGCATATTTTCAACAGTCGATGTTGTATGCTTCTATTAGCACCTGCAAAACATAAAGCATTATACTTTGCATACAGACTTGGAACACCCCAGCAATGTCAGTCAACACCTTGTTAAACACTTGCCATCTGGCCCATGAAGGAGTCTTTCTGCCAGGCCAGTTTGTGGGTAGATTGATTGTACTTTTATACACCATATTGAAAGTAGTGCAAGTGTCTCCAGAGTGATTTTAAATGTTTCGATTCCTATTATAAGATGTCAGTACTCTCTGAAGCCATCTGGGTTTTAGTTCACTTCTTTTGTGTAGCAAGCAGTAGTCCTCTCAGGTAAATTTTGCACTGTGTAAAAATGTATTTATTTTTATCTTTTTAATCCTGTTATACAAGAAAAAGTTACCCCCTTCCTTTTACCACAGTTACAACTGATTGTGTTTCTTTATATTATTTTTTAAATACTGTATTTTTTATTATGTGTTCAACTCACTTTAACCCCTACTTTAGAGATTATTCTTTTGGTGACAGTAGTAAATTCATGATTATTCCAATGTACATGGTATTTGGACAGCTCTTTCACAGTCAGTCTATTTTAACAAAAGAAAACGCAGTAAAAGTTTTAAAGATTTGCTTACATGTCAACATATACTGAGGAATGGAGTAAAATAAAGAAAACCCTAAATATGCATCTGTATTATTAATACTTATTTTTAGAAACAGACAAATCTTGTCTGGGAGATGATTAAAGCTGGAATGCATATTCATCAAAATTAAGCAATGGTCTCTCATTCTCATTTGATGTTGTTTCAGTTGTTTTAAATGTACTGCTTTCATTTGGACAGTGTCTTAAAAGCTAATGGACTTTGAATTCATTTTTTAAAATAGATTCATACTACTGACTGTGATATTCATAACAAAACAACTAACGGATCAAATGAAATATTTCAATCTATAACGTACCCTTTAGTGGCATCCAAGCAATATTAGACCTAGTACTTGCTTTTCTGATCTTTAATCAGTTCAGTTAATTATATGCTTGGCACACATGCGTTTACTTACTGAAAAGTAACTGATATTCCAATGGCTTTTTGCTGTTAAATAAACAGTTAAATAAAGTAATCTCCAAAAGCCGGAGGGGAGGTTTGTGTCAAATGTGAAACGTAATTGAATTGCATTATCAAATACTCTTTAATAGAAAGGAAGAGTGATTCACCTTTTTAAACAAAATGACAGATGAAAGTTGTAATCATTCAAAAAGGGAGAAAATTATTCCACTGAGTGAGTGAAATGATACAAAGCAAATAATACCTCTCTCTTTTATAAAGTCAGCGAATCAAAAAGCATCATCTTTCTTATCCACTGCTTTTCAAAAAGCTTGTAGAAATTAATCAGACATATGAGTATTCAGTCCTGTATGTGAATTAGACCCAGTTAAGAACTCGTGATACAAATGATTGGGTCTTTCTCAAGATTGAGTTAAGCTAGAATTTGTAAATCTAAAAGTTTGGTTCCTACTCTGAATATAAGCAGCAAATTTTCTATGTTTTGAAGACTGTTCAAGGCCATTCCAGAAAGTATGTGAGAGGGGCAACAAGAAGGGGAAACTTTGATTTTTTTAAAACTCCATCTTGGATAGTTGTGGTGTTCGGAATATACACATACAATATACAACATACAAAAAACCACAAAAGGATGTGACTGTTCAGTCACTGCTTTAAAAATAACCTAGGAAAGTATCTGCACTGTCCTAATAATCTGAGTCTGAAATAACATAACAGGAGTTTTCCATGAGTTTATAAATGGAATATACTGTAATACTTTGTTGCACAAGAAAGGTTTACAAGCAAGATGGGACACTTTGGTGTGTTTGGAATGGTAAGCTGTCATTTGGATATTTGGAAAGCTTTCTTTCCAGCCAGTTGGCAAATTCTTTGATGGCATCTACTAACTGCCTTGCTTTGGTCACAACAGCCATGTAAAAATGCTAGTTTAATACCAGTTTATCTCAAACATACTTAGCTTGGACTTTGCAAGTATTTACCCTTGATGGAAGACTGCTTTGCTTTGATATTATACATAATTTATCTGAAATTCTGGAACTGTTCTAAGAAAGAGAGATCTGACTGTATTAGACAAACCTGTATGTGGAGCTAAAAGACCTTTAATCTGATTTATAAAAAGGAGAATTTTCTGAAAGTTACATTTCACATCTGTTATGTGATATGCAGATGACATACTTTTTATCCACCACTCTGATGTATGGTGCTGTTTTATTCAGCTTTGTTTTATGAGGAATTTTATTCACTCAGCATGCACGTAAAATAAAATATTGAGCAAGCAACAGCCTAATAAATTATGTACTGTCAGTGCATGATAAATAATGAAACAGTGTCATTACAGCTCACAAAGGGGAACTCTGTGGTCTATTTGGGAAAACCCTGAAATAAAGAATATTCTGAATTATTTATTTCTGCAAAAATCAGTGCTGGAATCTACACTGTATTTTTTAAATTGGTTCACATATTATGTTAGCAGTGGAAATGCAAATAGTTCCATTAAGTGATATTCAATTCTGTATTTGTATCACTTTTAGATGACCTTTAAGGTTTTTGTGATGATCTGTGACAAGAGTTTGCATCTGGGTTATTTGGCCCTCAAGTCAGAAGTTTCATTCCCAAGTAACAGATATCTGTGTGATGCAGGTGGAGTGCATAACCATGTCCAGAAACCGGGAAATGCAAGATACAGTTTAGACATAACTTTACACAAATGTTATATAGCTTTAAATAAACTCAGGGCTATGTGTTGCTACTGCAGTCTTCCCCGTCCCCAGAATATCCCCCGTCTTCTCTTTGTTTTACAAGTGTATTTTCCAAGTCTCTCCCTTTACAAGTGTGAGCAAAACTCTGCAACCTCCAAAGCCAGGAGTTCATTTGTACACTGGAATTCCTAGTGGCCATTTACAGCCCAAATAAACCTTCTCTGTATTCCTTGTGTAGTGCTAAGCAGGCATAGTAGGCAAGAAATCCAACCCTAAATGTCCTTACTTTCATGTAGAAACTTAAACTTTCACCTGAGGGGGGGAATTGCTTTATTATTTTTATCCAACCTGCCTGAGTGAAAAATGCTATAGCTAGGCCTATGCTTATACGCAAAATGACTTAGAAAGCTCCTGTCCTCTTTCCATAAAGCTCATCTGAAATATACAGCTTGTTAAATTTTCCACCATTTTTTTCTACCCTTTAGACAGTGGCAAAATAACATATTTTATTTCTCGTAGCCGCGGTTCGCCAGAGGGCAACGCCAGCCCGCCGCTGTCACACACCAGGACGCGCCCTGCGCGCCGCTCCTCTCCCGCCCGGCTGCGCGGCGGCAGCTCGCCACCCTCCCTGCCGCCTCTGCCCGCGCCGGCCTTATGTCAACAGCAGTGACGCAAGGAACGCAGATTTCACCTTACGTAACCTTTCGTTCCTATCAGAGACTTCTTTATTTGTGCCATTAGTGCGTATAAACTAAAAGGAGGGAAAAGCAGTGTTTGCGTTATTAGAGATATATCTCTCTCTGGTTCCAAAGTGACTCGATGACCTGTTTGCTGCTGTGGTACTTTTCAGTCAGGCAATTTCGTGAAACTCCCGTCTCTTCCTTAACCTGGAGGAAATTCCCTTCTATTCAGAAAAACACCACACATACCTAAGTCGTATTTGTGCCCTTTTCTGAGGGTCTAAGAAAGACTTTACTGATTCATAGTTATTGCACAGAGTGAACTTAATCCAATACGGACAAAGAGAAATAAAACTCTGTGTATCTCAAGCTTTATGTTTCAGCTACTGCTGCAGTTAGAGGAGCTGATTCCAATGTCTGTGTGCAAAGATAGATTTCCAAGTCACTTCAGTGCCATCAGGAGTAGACGAAAGAGCCCTGGGCTCAGTACTCTCTCTAGCAGATATTATGAGAGATCCCACAGACGATGGGGCCACTCTCTGTTCCCTTGTCCTCTCGTGCAGGCAGAGCATCACCAGGTGGTGTAGATTTGGGATACTTTCATGGAGTAGTAGATGCTGTCAGGGCTTCTATTCTTGATGCCTTGCTTAATTCCCTCTATACTAGCTTTTGATCCCGCAACTCTTACATACCTTTCCTTTTTGATTTAGTGCCCTTGATGGGCTGGGAGGGATTTTTATGTGGTTTGTTTGGGGTTTTTTTTGTTTGGTTGGTTGGGTGGGTTTATGTTGGTTTTTTTCCCCCCTTCCCTTTAGTCTTTTTTCTCCCTGGAAAGGCCTTGAATTCCATGGATAACTTGAAGGATTGGTGTACAGGGCTGCTCTGTTCAGGGTTTTGCTCTGGTTCTCTACTTACACATTTTTGACAATACACCTTCATGTCTCTTTCCTTTTTCATTTGTTGCTAATGCCCCGCCAGACCTATAAGGAAAATCCAGTATGAACAGAAGTCTTAGTAGATAGTTAGATGGCATCAAAGGCAGAGCAATGCTCTTCCTGTTGTGCCTCACCTGTATTGCTTTATAATCTTTATGAACTGGAGGTGGAATCTGGACTATCCTAATTGATTGTCATCAGTCAGTGAATGTCTTCCAAGAATGAGACCGGTTCCATTTTTAACCATGTCTATTTTGGTGTCCACAACATCCTATGGTAGTGAGCTTGTTCTACTGCTTCATTGTGCACTGTGAGCCAGAGGAATGTGAGCCAGCTGTGATCCAAAAATTGTATGACCAGATATAGCACAGCTTTTCGAGCTCTCAGCTTTTGCTGGTTAAGACTACAGCCAGTGTGAGCTCATGTCTGCTTCCAGTATACTGCAAAGACATCCTCTAACTGATGCTTAAACAGGTTACAGCAATGCACTATTAAACCAAAGGAATGTGGCATAGATGACCATGCTCAGGCATCCTGTGCTACCATGGAAAGACAAAGAATCTGTGGGGAGGGTCTCTGTACGTAATAAACTCTTTGCTAGATCATGCAGCTTAAAAGAAGTAATTTCCACAGGGAGTAGCTCAAATGCAGACAAATCTCTTTGAGACTCAGGCAGCCTATAGAGACTGGAACAGATGAAAGAAAGTATGAAATGGAAGGTAACTTGCTAGATTAGCCATCTATCTGAATGGCTAGCACCTGTCATCTCCTGTACAATCCAGTGGGCATAAGCAGAGAGTAGGGGAACAGCCAGTCTTCTCGGATCTAGACAAAAGTGAAAGAAAAAAAGAGCTGTTAAACTCATTGTCTGGCTTCCCTAATAATTAGTTTCTGAATTTTGGCAACCTTTTGTTTACAAAACAGAAATATCAGAGGAATTTAGAACTTAAATTAGTAGAAAATTAAAAAAGACACCATCACATTGATATTTCTTCAACTTTGTTTTTTTCAATTTGATTTAATCTTTCTTCAAAACGCAGATTGTGTTGTTATTTCATATAACTGAAACACAAATTTTAAACTGTTATATACATGCTACCCCAAAATAATGGGGGAAGGTAAATTTGCTGTATGCAAATATTCATTTAGTAATCTGGTACTGAAACTGGATATTTGGTAAATGAGCAAGAGTAAACTTCGCATACATTCTATCACTTTGCTTTTTCAGATATGCTTTAACAGTTCATAATGTACTGAATCTGTTCATACAAAATATAGCTGTTGTTGATTACCAAAATACTCTGCAAGGACTACTCCAGTGATGAATTCTGCGTGTGAAAATCGTGCACCAGGGAAGAACAAAAAAGTGTTAAAGGCATAACTATTACAGCCTGGTCCAGGGTGGTAGGTGCAAGGTTGCTAAGAAAAAAATGCATCCATGTCTTTTCTGACATGAGGAAGTACGCTACTTGTGGCTAAAGAAGAAAGGACTGCAGATCTGCAACACCTCTGAAAGACATATAAAGCATTTTTACAGTCCCAAAGGAAATCACTCATTAATTTTGCTGATTGATAATGTGGAATCAGTTTTCCCCCAAATTAAGACTGGTTTGGGTCCCTTGTTCTGTAAAGAAGCTATCTGACTGCCAGTCAGCCCGGACAGCTCTGGGGTGATCACTTTGGAAGAATGGAATCCAAGGGTAATCCCTCAGGACATTTTTTCAGCATTTTGCAGCATTGTGGGAAGGAAGGGGTGCTTACATGATTTAGGAATCCATAGCTGCCTTAGCGATGCCTTGAGTTACTTGTAACCAGCTCAAGACAGAAAGGATAGTTTTTCTTGTGCCAGTAGGACACAAATGGATGCAAAGTGGTTCAAGAATTGGAAGAGCATATCAACAGTTTAAAACCACCTTTGCCAGCTTTCTCTATGCATGGGACCAGAATCCATAGCCTTCATTTTCCCATCCTTAGTCACCACACAGGCATCCCGTGGGCACAATTAACTGTGAAAGTTTGGTAAAACAGAGGAGAAACTGAAAGCCAATGCCTTTTTGCCCCTTGTTGCTGGCTATCAGTTCCAAGTTGGTCAAAGGCTGAAGACAATTCTTTTTTTTTTTTTTAATAGTAGTATCTATGTTTCCGTGTGATCATTCACAATAGAGGCGCTTCTAGAAAAAGTCACAGAGTCCATAATTACTTTCAATGTAGCACATCTCTGAATCGATCTACTTTTCAAAACTCACGCAGGCCGGGGAAATGCTGTACTTAACAAAGCCAACAGAGCCACCTAGTGTTTAAATTAAAAATGTACAATTTTGTGTGTTGTGGACTTCTATGTGCAAGAGCAAGATCTACGTGCTATCTCAACAGTCAGAGAGGGAAAACAGCTCCTAGTCTTTCATATTAATCCCTGGCAGTTCTTGTTTCTTACAGACTGCACGCTTATTGGTGTTAGAATTAACAGTGTTAAAATTGTATGTGGAGATTTCTATTAGTTCACTAGAGACACCCAAGACTAATAAAAAAGTTTTCTCTGATATTTAGTCTTAGCCACTTTCATATTATCATTTTTAGTCACACATATTCATTTCTTTTTGGCATTTAAACTCTTCAGATACTTGTGCTCCTTTGTTGCCTGCTGCTTCAACTTCATCAGTTGTTTTCTGTAGTGTGGCCTTCCTTCTGTCTGTTTAACAGTCTGGCATATCAAGTTCAGTGCAGTGCTCTGGAGTTGGTCAGAAAGCAGGGAAAAGGCCACATTGCAGGTTTCTTACTTTTTTCCTCAAAATGCTATGACAAGCTTCAGTGGCTGTCATCTCCCTTCCTGGTAATCAGCATGCGTGCACATGACAGACATGCACACAATTCACACTGATTTTTTACTCATCATTTCTCACGGTAATCTCAGGTACAATTGCTCAACATTTGTCATCCACAGTCATTTCCCTTATTACATATTCACGTTGTCATTTCCTGCCTCTATGGATAACTTCTGGAGAAAAAGAAACATGATTTTGATAGTTATTGTCTTAAATAGTTGGGCTGGTTTTGTTCTCCTAATATAACCTAAGAAGGTGAGTGCAGATCAACTCAACAAACAGGGAAAACAGAATTTTGCTGCCCTATAGAGAAAAGACTGGGGTCAAAGCAGAGCTGGGACCGTGACTGAGCCAATCTAACAGCTTCTCCTGACATAGGACATGTAGGACAGAGGACAAAAGAGGTCACACTAGGAAGAGACACTGATATTTCTGAGACAAATCACTTCTTCCTGGGCCCATGTTAGAAGTCAATCTCCCATAATCATTCTCCTTCTTTTTTTTTTTTTTTCTGTCCAAATCTAGTCTAATAGGATGGTTGTCTTAAGCAGCATACAGTGATTCGTTTAAATCCTAATGTCCATTGCTAAATCTAGCATATGTGTAATTCAAAGGTAGGACATGCATTGGGCATGGGAATTTATCTGACCTAACTTTAGATGTTTGAAAGATAGTTGTCTAAATCTAAGCCAGTGTTCTAAGATTCTTTACAGCCCATGAGAAGAAGAAAACATTGTCAAAAAAATATTTTCTTTTGATCTCCACATAGGTGCCTAAGAATGATGGAGTCAATCATTCTCAAGAGTTGGATCCCACGTGGCCAACAGTAACTACTAAAATCAGTTGCTTACCAGGAATCTCAAAGTGAGACAGAATTATATTAGTTATTTTGGAAGCTACTTCTGGGTGGCCATCTTAGACAGGAGGGACTATGTGATAAGAATGCTGTCCTTTAAAGGAATCGCTTAACAGCTGTACACTTTTTGTAATTGCCCAGTGTGCTCAAGAAGGGGAACTGAATGAGTCTTGTGCTGTATAAACCTATTTTGCTTATTATTGGTGGCTCTTCTGCTCACTATATATTTAAAGTTTTTAAAAGCAGTTAGGGTTTCTTCAGTGATAATGTTGCCAAAAGTCAAAATTAAGGTTCTGAAAATATCACTATGTATTACTGCTGTATTCGGTTTACTGAATCCCTTCAAAGGGACTATCATATTATCACTATGACCTCAAAAAAATTTTAGTCTTGTTTAATCGTTAGAACAAAGAGCTGGAGGCCAGAAAGATCATAATACAACAATTAGGGACAGAGAAGAGCCAACAATGTGGTTCATAGAAAACAGAGACAAGAAAAGACCTATCTGAGTCTATGGCGTGTTTCCATTTTCCCCAGCTGATGTACTACACAAACCCATGATATATCCAGTTTCTCCAGAAGTTTACATTAAAGTAGATCATGTGACAAGCCGTCCTGTTTACAAAAGCTTTTGCCTACACAAGGAAATTGACTGATACAGTTCTCAAGGCATAAGCTATTTCTGAGCTATTCTAAAAACTGCAACTAGTTGTTTAAGAGCAACTATTGTGGAATAGCTTGTGCTACAGTAGTTACACCCATCACTTTCCCTGGAGAGAAAAAAATCCATTACAATATTCTAAACATGAACTCATTGTAAACTTTTGCAGCATTTTCTCTGCTGCAGAACTCTGCAAATAGGCAACTTGAAATAATATTCTGAATTATATTAATTGTCTTTGAACGGTTAACTCTAAATTTAATGGTCTGACTTGGAATGCTTAGCAAAACTTTTTGATTGGAGGCAATTAGAATTAAGCATGAGAAGAAAGAGTTATTACAGGGAAGAAAACTCCAAGGGAAGGGAAGAAAAAAAACAGAAAAGGGGACTGAAAGGAAATGAATAGCAGCAAAAGGAAAACTGTAAATAGGAAAATCAAAGTGCAGAAATAACAGTGAAAGTCAAGACGGGAATGTTTCGTCAACACAGAAACAAACGTGGTAGTAAGCCCAAGTTAGCTATCAGAGCACAAAAGGATAGTTTATCCCCTTGATCTTAATGCCGGTACCCCACTGATAACAGTGTGCATCTTGCTGTAGATTAAGTGTATCATATAGTCCTAAATTTAGATAAGCAGTCATTAAACATGGAATTTGGCCTTCTCTGCAGAATGACTTTGCACATCCCTCACATAGGTCCCAATGCCAAGACAGTATTTTCTCCATTGCATGCCCATGTTTGTTCTGCCAGCCTTTTCATTACTTGTTTCATTTACTCACAGTATGTCAAAGCCCAACTCCGTGACATTTCAGTCTGAGTATCTTTTAAAAGAACTGTTTTTTCTGTCTGTTTTGAACAGTACAAAGCAACTTGTTGTTTGCTTCCCTCCCTGTGGCAGACGCTTCTGTCTTTCTAGCAGACTTAAGTACTGTGATAGATTGAAGGAATAGTACGTTGTTTCCACACATATGGCACAAGCTGTTGAGCAGGTGAAATAACAAGGACCCATGCTGCGCAACAAGAGCCAATAAGGACAGAATAGGGAAGCAGAGCCACCTCTGTCAGACCTGCCCTGAGATACTGACTGAGATGGTGTGCTCCTAGTCTGTCAGCTTCCCACAGAATTCATGGACAGGTTTTGCACATCTTTGCAGGATCAGAAGCTAAAGTGATTTTACAGAAGTGTTGCTTCTTTTATTTTCATTATTCAGGAGCTGATAAAAGATTACCTGGATCAAAAATTGTGATTAATTGTAGTTGTTATAATTGAGGGAATGTTGTCTATGTAATGGAAACTTTTGCCTGTTTTTTAATATTTAGGTGTGTGTTTAATGCCTGTACATGGATGTGTATTCACATTTGTTAAGAAAGCCTTTCTATCTGAGATTAGGAATAAACGGGAGTCCTTTGTTTTAAATCTTATAGTTTGACCAAACAATTAGTCAAGGAGGTAGATGAACCTTTTACTCCAAATGTTTCTGCACGGGAATGAAACTTCAACAAAAAACCAAAGAAGCCAGGTGGTATAAATGGGTATATAAAGTGGAAAAGGCTCAAGCACGTGAAAGTACTAGAGAATAGTACCCTGCACTGCATGGAGGGGAGGCAGTAGAGAAATGAGGAGTAAAGTTAAACCCGGGATTTGAGTTGCATGTTATGGAAATTACTATAGCAGAAACCTCTTGTTGCTAGCCAGGCTAGGAGCAAGGGGAGGCATTCATTGCAATGCTAAACCCTATAACCTGGCCCAAAGGGACCAGGGGTGGAGATTGTAATGGATATACCTTTAAATTGTTGTAACACATGATTTGAGTTGCATGTTATAGGAATTGCTGTAGCAGGAACTACCTGAACCAATGGAGAACAAGCCTTACAAAAAGCAGTGCAAGTACAGCAGTGACCTGACTTGGGCTGGCTTTGGTGCCCAGTAACTCCATGCAACACACCATCTCTCCTGTCCTGGGTGACCACCATAGCAGATGGAGCCCAGGGTCATGGACTGAATGAACTCAATGGACATTTTGTGGACATTTATGGATATTTTACAGACATTTCACAGGGGTGGCCCATGGACTAAGGGAATGATATCTGTGTATTATGTCATAGGATGGGAAGGGTGGTGGTTAAGAAAGATGTATTGGATAGTGTGGGACCTAAGCATGGTGTAAATGGTATGGAATAAGGGGTGGAGAATGTCATGGTTTCAGGTAGGATGGAGTTAACTTTCCTGCTAGCAGCTGGCATGGAGCTATGTTTTGGATTCAGGATGAAAATAGTGTTGATAGCGCACTGGTGGTTTTAGTTGTTGCTAAGCAGTCAAGGCCTTTTTTGCTCCTCACACCGCCCAGCCAGCAAGTAGGCTGGGAGGGCACAAGAAGTTGGGAGGAGACACAGCCAGGACAGCTGATCCCAACTGACCAAAGGGATGTTCCATGCCATATGACATCATGCTCAGTATTTAAAGCTGGGGGAAGAAGAAGGGGAGGACATTCAGAGTTATGGCGTTTGTCTTCCCAAGTAACCGTTACACATGATGAAGCCGTGCTTTCGTGGAGATGGCTGAACACCTGCCTGCCAATGGGAAGCAGAGAATGAATTCCTTGGTTTGCTTTGCTTGTGCGCACAGCTTTTGCTCTACCTATTAAACTGCCTTTATCTCAACCCAGGAGTTTTTCATCACTTTCACTCTTCCAATTCTCTCCCTCATCCCAACTGGGGGAGTGAGCAAGCAGCTGCATGGTCCTAGTTGCTGGCTGGGGTTAAACCACAACAGAAAGAAATCGAAGGATTTTATATAGGATGGAACTGAAAACATGGGACAGGAGGTCTGAATTAGCTGCAGGAAGTGAGATCTGAGGAAGTGAGCTGGGCAGGAGAGACTCTGGCTAGAACTTTCAGAGAAGGGTTCTAGATAACTCCAGATGATATGGTATCTACTTGTAACAAGTGATTTAGGATGTGTCAAGAAAATACACATTGTATTTCTTGGGTTATCCAAATGAAGAGTGGTAATGTTTTAGAAATACATGCAATGTGTGTTATAGAGTGTATACCTTCCACCTTAGGTACTTCCGAAGGTGTAAAATGTAATTCCAACTATAGATTTGCAGAGAGTGCCTCGGGGTTCCCTTGGGATTCTGAAAACTGGAGACAGACCAGTTGTTGGGTCTATTTCTGTGAAGAGGGAACAGAAAACCTGTGTCCAGGAAATGTGTGTACCATGGAGGCTGATGGAAGATGTAGTGCTGAAGCCTACTAAGAAAAGCTTAGTGCTACAAGTGGAATGAAATCCATCACAGCAGGTTGGGGAGCATATATTGGTGCAATTTGAACAGGTCTATGGTCCAAGGGTGAGTAGATGAGTTCACAAATAATTTCCCTGTGTGAAGTTATCAGGGACATAAGGGCTCTTTAATATTGTAGAAAGAGGGAAAAGTGAGAACCAAAGTCAGTAAAGTGAAACCAGCAAATTCAAATGAGAAGTTAGGCATGCTTTTTAACAGCATGTATGATTAATCAGTGTCAAGGAAGTTGTTGATTTTTTACCTCTTGATTTTCTCCCTCTTGATTTTCTCACTTCTAAGCAGTGTACTTTTCTGGAAGCAATAATTCAGTTGTGGATCTCAATATCATAATAAATGGGTACAATGTAACAGCCTTGACAAACAGGAGTCAGACTAAGAGATCTATTGGTTCATCCTGGCCTTAGATTTTCTGAATCTGTGAAATTTCTTAGACAGCTTTGACTTCCTCATCCTAGATTTCATATTGCTTCTTTCTGCCTTCAGTTTAATGATTTAAATTCATGCCTGAAGGCCAGAGGTGCTTTTTTTGTTGTTGTTTAAACAGTAACTGGAGGCTGAAAACATTTCTGTTTGTCCAAATCTGGAAAAATGCGGGATGATTATGTTACCAAAGGGAGAGAGAAAAAAAAAGAAGAAGAAGGATACTGTGTACCCAACAAAACAGAGGCAAGAATGCAGGAATGTAAATGTGTTACAGGCTGTTATTAGGATTTTGGATACAAAAATAAAACTTAGAAAAGACTGAGCAGTTGAAAAGGCATAATATGATCCAATTTATTTAGACTAAAAATCGCCTTCCCTAGATTGCTAGGGTGACAGGAAAAAATTATGAAAAGAAGGTAATCATATTTGTTTTAAGTCTGGCAGTTTCCACTGAAATGCCTGTCTCTCTATAATAGTTTTTTTGAAGAAAGTGCCTTCGGGAATTACTAGAAAAATGATCTTTATTAAGTGTTCATGGCCATCTGAACTACCCACCCATCCAGTTAAATGTGTTCTGGCAAAACAAGTGTTTGTGTTGCCATGGCCTTTCCCATGATGTTATTTTCTTAAGCAAAAGCATTTTTCTAGCTGAGATCTTAACAAGGACACAGGCAGGGTGCCATGATTCAGTCCTTGAAGAGAAAAATAATGATTTGGAGGGAATGGTGGAGGAAAGAGATGGTCTCAGAGGGGGTAGAACAGAGGACTAACTTAGATATCTGGTGGCTCTTTTGCCCAACAGAAGCAGTGATCCCTTCCACTAATCACTCCAGTTCTGTGGGAAGATAGTGCAGCCTCCACCAGCCCTGCAGAAATGCTGATAGGCCCAGTGCTAAGATTCTTCTGTAGCATCCTCAGTATGGTGAAAATCTCTCTTAAAAATAGCAGCTCAATTGTAATTTGCTGAGCAAATCACACACCTCAGATACAGGCTTCCTCAAATCAGGTCATAGGGCTCTGTGCTGTGCACAAGTACAGGGACTCTGCATAAAAATGCGTCCCCAAGGTCTATGTGGATCCATATGACATATCTGCAAGATGTGATCTGTTCTATATACTGCTTTTTTTTTTTTTCTTTGCCTTGCAAAATCACTTTCCCAGTTTGAGGCAAAACAGGACCAATTTTGTTCAGTAACTTTACTTTTTAGCTAAGCCTCTTCTAACTACTGAAATTAATGGCATGCTGTGCAGAAAGTGTTCGTTCTCAGAGCAATAAGGCTGATGTTTATAGTTGATGCCAAGGAATGGGATGCAGAGAGGCTCTTGCTTATCCTTATTGCTATAACACCCAAGGCCAGCCAACTTTGTTTATTTGCCCCATTGGAGGGTTGGAAGTGGAAAAGCATAGAGGAGACACACCTGCTGGGAGGAGTGGACAGGACAGGTGACCCAAAACCGACCAACAGGGTGTTCCATCCCACCTACCTCATGCTCAGTATAAAAGCTGAGGGATCAAAGGGTCAGCACTCTTTCTTCAGTGGCTGGTGTCCAAGGAGGACTCTGTCTCTTTGTCTGCCTTGGATCCTGATCCAGAATCCAGATCCGGAATCCAGTTCCTGTCCATCACTGAGTCCAGTCTGGGACTTCCCCAGTGCCTGCTGATGACGTGATTGTCATCCTGGGAGCTTGATATGGTTTTGTATATATTTCATTATTTTATTTTTATTATTTTATTATTAATATTTCATTAAAGTAGTTTAGTTCCTTCTAAACTCATAAGTCTCTCTCTCTCTCTCCTGCTTGTCTTTGAAGGGAGGTAGGAGAGAGCATCTGTCATTTGTTTTCAGTGGCCAATCCATCCAAAACCACGACAATCACTTAGGGCAGGTCCTGCCTAAGGGTTTCCATTGGTTTCTATCCTTCAGTGAATACTTCTGCAAGTGAAAATGGTTGTGAATTTTACATTGTTTACTGATTTGTACCCTGGTTTTAGATTATTATCAAAGTGTTTTATCACAAAAACTCGTGAGCTGGTCACATAAACATTGAACAGCATTATTATGTAGTTAGTATACATCACAGTGACTAAGGCAAAACTAATGGGTGCTTACTTAAAGTGCATAAGAACAAGGCAAGTATTGAGTCACCCTTTCTCTGCATATCTTCCCAAATCATCAGTTTATGAGGTAGAGGTCATATCTGAATCCTTCTGCTTCCCATCCATCAAGGAGCCATGAATTCCTTTCTGAAAGAATAAAAGACAAAAAAAAGAACAGGAGGACCAAAGTCTGGGGCTTAGCTCTCATAGGGTTTTGATGAGATTTGGGCATTTTCCTTTCCGTCAGCTCCTGTGAGACAGGTCTTCTCTCTCAAACTGCTTTCATACCCACATAGCTCTGCAAGTCACAGCAGAACATTGATCTCACCAGAGAAAGTAAAGGGAATAAGGTACACAAATGCTAAATGTAGGTCCAAATCCAGTTAAGTATCTAGTTGTAGGAGAGAACACATTACAAAAAAACAAATAATGAAAAATGAAAATAGGCCTCTTGGGTCATCTTATCCCCCCAAAATTAATTTTCTTCATAACACAAACCACGTCATGAGATGGTGAGCAGTAGCCACCATCAGTTTGAAGAACAGTTTGAAGCAATGCAGTCCACATCTCACTGATAATCTGAATGCAACACCATTTTAGCAAACACATCAATTACAGAAGTATGGCAAAATAAACAGAGCAACGTGGAACATTTTATTTACCTTTAAATAAAATTAATTAGCTGGAAACTGAGAGCAAATAGCATTTGATAGAAATAACAGAATATGCTAGAACTTTACTCCAAAAAAACATGTGATGTGTTCCCCTAAATGTTGAAACCCATTTAGTCTCATGCTCCTGCATTGAGCTTACTTTTAGAAATCCCAGAAACAGAGCTCTACTCAGTCCTCTGGGAAACAATTCCTCAGCCTACCACCTCATGATAAGTTCTTCCTGCTCAACTCAACATTTACCTGCCATTTCATTGATCTTGTTGAAGTATCTTCAATAGCTCTTACTTGTCATCTTTCATATTCATACCCATTGGAAAAAATCACAAGATATCTAATTTAAAGCTAAAAATCCACAGAAAAGAGAACTTGAACTAAATCCAGCTTGCTTTATGCAACTAATTCCAATGAAATTAAAAGGCTATTTAGGGGAGGGAAGCAAACTTACACCGTTATGTAACACCAGTCATATCTTTGATTTTTTTTAATATGACCTTTTGAAAATTAGATTAGAAAGAGAATTCCAAATTCAAATTGAATCAATTAAGTCTCCTGCTCTTGCAATTCAGGAGGGACATATCTGATACATGAGGCAATACTGGAACTGCATATTGTGGGATGTATATCTGACTCCATCCTATGTGGATTTAGTTGTCACAGTGTGATGTAGGGAGTTTGCAAGGTCCATTCAGCTAGAAAAGGATTGACCTGAATAATGATTCTGGAGCAGGGGGAAAGGGAACCAGCTGCAGAGGATGACAAGGCTGCCAGGGGAACAGCAAGAATTCCTCAGAATGTAACATTACTTAGAGAGAGACATTTCTGAGTTGATGCTGACAGGAATTCAGAGATGTGGGAGAACCAAGAGAGATCTAGAGGCTGGAGATAGGACCGTAAATTGAGTTACTGGTGCTTATCAGCTGTTACAAACTGGTGTACCTCAGTTGTCAGAATTCCCCCAGGTTGCTTGTAAAAACTCTTGAGAGATGGCCTATTCATATGCATTTCCTCTCTTGGAGTTTACAGTCCCTAGGGCAGAAAGTGCTTAATGGAGGTAGTGTTCTGTACTTCAGCTACAGATGGGTGTATTAGTGAGAGCTGCTTCTGGTTTTATCTTTGAAAGGATCAGTCTTCAATTTGAGACTGCTGAAGGAGTGGATATGCGTTTAATTCAGCCATTCCTACTATTGGAGCCATAAGCCTCATGGCTGGGTTGGGCCAGACCATGTGGAATGGTATTGGGAATGGCTACAGCCACTTTTATTGTCTCTGTCTGCAAATGTGAGTAAGCCTCCTTTGAATATGATCGTGGAAGATTAATTCCCATGACTTCAACATCTGAATAGAAAAAAATTAAGATACATTTGTATGTGATGGGAAAATTAAGCTAAATTAACCTCATTAATAATGAAAGCTTATAAATAATCCACCTTCAACAAGAACACAATGTAATTACAATTTAGTTCCAAGTATGTACTTTTTTATTATTAAAATTAATAGTATATTTAATTATTATGGTATTATTGGGAATGACATGGTTTGCTGAAGAAATAAAGATGAATTCTTGAACCTTAGAGGTAAGTTTTGTGAATCCTATGATAGAATATTTTTAGCTGGCTGACATATGAAGGCATTTAGAATTGTCCCAGTTTCTTTGATGGAAAATAATTTATTTCATGAAATACTTCAAAAATTATTCTTACATAACTTGCGGGGAACTTACTGGGCTCTTATTAAGTTGGAATGTTAATCAAGCACACATATTGCCTAATCTTAAAACAAATAGAAATCAGCAGGTATTTTATAACTTTACAGTATGTTATGTACTTCCCAATATGCATGTGGGATCAATCAGAGCCCCACTTCTGTTCATATTTCGAAATAAGCTGTGTAATTCTAAATTTTGATTAAAGAGAGATCCAGAACCTCATTTATTATGTAAATGAGCAGTAAGATAACTCGACTGTTTAAGACTTGAGGATGGGCAGTGGGGGATGTGGGTTCTAATTCCCAACTTGCCTTATTAATCATCCAAAAGCTGTTGAGTCAACCATTTCTTTGATGTCTTGATGGTTTGTCTGTCAATTAAGTAGCTGTCCTTTAAGGTCTACTGTCATGGCCCTACATGGAGATGTAAGCGAGCATAAAGTGTCCCCTTTATTTCTCCCTTGAGCTTAATCCTACAGGTAAGAGAGGTAAAGCAGGCCCTGCAGAAATACGAAGGAAGCTTTGGTTCACTTTCCCCAATCATTTGCTAAGATCAGTGCACTACAGAATCTTCAGTTTCATCTGATGCAAGACTAGAGCTGTTTCCTTCAGTTGAGGGGACAGACAACTCCATGCTACTAGTTTGTTCAGGGCAGATTACAAAGTGATGATCCAGTCCTAATTGGAGGAGGGGTTTCCATCATTTAATAAACTAAGGCTTATCAAAATGTGAAAACTAGATTTAGTTTAATTATAAAACCTTACTTACAGATGGATACCTTTAGGTTATGTGGTTAAAATGTTGCAAACCTCTTTTATAAAAAGCTTAAAACAATTTCGACCTAATTTGTGTTTACATTCAGATACTGATGTAAGCTGAATTGTGATAGTCCAGTTGTATATCTCTTATGTTTTAGATGAGAATGATGTGGTAATGCATTTCACTTTGAATTGGCAATTGAATACCGTAAATTCAACATTTGTCCACTGCTTTTTAAATGCCAATGCCAATTGTGTGAGCCGACACAGGCAGGACACAGGAACAACCACAGAATCACGGATGAAAGGCAAAGAACAAATTTAATCTCGATACTTTGCGGACCAGGAGATCTCCAAAGCAGCACACGGGCAGAGGCACACAAGTGGGGGACACAGGCACTGTGGAGCGATAGAGTCCTTACTAGCAAGAGAGTCCTTGTTAGCAAGAGAAAGAGTGAGAGCTCAGACTTGCTGTTCTCACCTGTATGTCAAAGGTTCGAGCAGGCATAGTTTTCCACTGTGCTTTGATCTTCTTCAACAGCAGGGCAAGAATCTCAAGCATGTTCAATAAGGTGTCCCTGAGTCCATCACAGACTTATGTTATCTAAGTGCAGATGTTCTGCTTGCGAGCACATAAGACTGAACAACGATTAGTGTGGTGTATGTGTTGTCTAGCACCCCAGGTGCGAGTCACTTGAGCATGTTTATAATACTGTCGTGGTTTGGGCCTAACTGGCCAGTGAGACACCAATCTTCTGTTACTTTCCCACACCAATGTATGTTGCAAATAGTCTAAGAATAACTGTCACCATTGGTCTATCACAGAGACATATTATTCATATCTCAAGTCTCTGGAGGAATTAAGTCCTCTGTTGAGATTCATAAACAAGATGCTGTTAATTGCTTGTATAAAAATGAAGACAGCTGGTAACACCCAAGAGTGACACTGTGGGATTCAGCACACTGGGACTCGGCTTGGGAGTGGAGGCCTTCCCAGTGCCTATGACTTGCTTCTTCCAAAGATTGTCACCTCTACTGCTGGGATAGTTGAACTGCATGCAAAAATCTTCACAAATCACTACGTTCTATAACATAAGCACGATCAGTCCTGATTTTATAGTGGAACAGTTTAGAAATGGCTAGATGGATTATTCCATTTCCCTGTTGCGGGAAGCAAAGAGCAATTATTAAGATAGACAGCTGAAGGCCACCACCAGTTAAATCTACCCGTGTTTGTGAGTAAACACCATCACATATTAGAGGGGGCAAATAGCAAACTTTAAAGGAAAATACTAACATTTACCATGGCAACTGGCAATCTCTTGTCTGCAGCAAATCAATATAGGTAACCAAAAGTTTGGTTGTATGTTGAACATTGCTTCCAATATTTTAAAGGGCCAGAGAACTGGCAAACCTATCTGTATTGGGTCTAGCTGGGATGGGGTTAATTTTCCCCATAGCAGCCCTCATAGTGCTATGCTTTGTATTTGTAGGTAGAAGAGTGCTGATAACACACCAGTGTTTTGGCTACTGCTGAGCAGTGCTCCCACAGCACCAAGGCTGTCACTCCAACATCCCCCCTCACCCCCAAAGGCCAGTAGGCTGGGGGCGGGCAAGATCTTGGGAGGGGAGGTAGCCAGGACAGCTGACCCAAACTGACCAACGGGATATTCCATACCATATGACATCTGCTCAGCAATAAAAACTAAGAGGAAGGAGGAGGAAAGGGGGGCATTTGTTAGTATGATGTTTGTCTTCCGGAGCAACTGCTACGCATGCTGAAGCCCTACTTCCCAGGAAGTGGCTGGACATCGCCTGCTGATGGGAAGTAGACAATAAATCTTTTTGTTTTCCTTTGCTTCTGCGTGGCCTTTGCTTTTGTTTTATTAAACTGCCTTTATCTTGACCCATGAGTTGTTTTCCATCTTATTTTCTCCCTGCCTGTCCTGATGAGGAGGGGAGTGACAGCTGGCGGCCAGCCAAGGTCAACCCACCACACTACCAGACAGATGTTATGGAAATGTTGTGATGGACTTCATTTAAGTTGGATGCATTTTTATCCCTATAAAGATCATGACATGGCCAAGAAATGGAAGTGTGTTCTTGTCCAAACTTTGCATTTGTCCTCTGTATCTGAAGGACTGAAGGACATTTGCCAAACTATTCAGTCGTTGTTCAGAAGTTGGAAGAGCTACCAGAATATGCTCCCCTAATACTTATGAATTATATTATTTCAAGTATCATGTTGCCAGCCTTTGAATTAGTGCTAAGGTATCTAAATGGCTAGTATGATCCAGAAATTAACTACATTGTGAATCTAATCAGTTACTGTGAAGGAGATCAACTATCTTAGAAGACTGTGCTTCCTCATTGATGTTACTCAGAAGATGTTTGTGGCAAGTGATCTCTGATTTCAAACTCTTAGAAAGATTTTGAGAATATGGATGACAGATCTTCAGCGCAGTGGCAGATAGTCATCTGTACTGATAATGTGTTTGGGATGAAATCCTGGCTTCCGTTGAGGTCAATGCAAGTTTGCAATTGCTGCTTAATAATACGACTATACAGCTGAATGACAGGGGTGGTTCTTTGGGATTTTTTAATTAATTTTGCCCTAAACCAAATTAGCCATCAAGATGTTACCACTTCTGGGAAGCAATGAAATCTCGTGTTCTACTTTCTGGGATTTCCTGTTATTGCATCGATGAAAAAAAGGAAAACAGGCTCTGTAGCTTGGAACCTTCAGAAAGGGAACTGAGGCCAGTGAAAGTGTCTGCTCCTTTCAGGAGATTTTGGTGTGGTTATGAGTCTTGGAGATCAGTTTGAGTTCACATACTATCTAAGAGACAGCGATTACAAAATTAAGCCACTTGAGGTCATGTCAGTGTTGCTAGGCACTAGACAGCCACGGTTCTTGGTGCTGGGCCATTGTGCAGAGCTTGCCTTGGGAGATATCCCAAGGATACCCGCTGAGTATGAAAGGAGCACTCAGCCAAGAAAAGCAGGAAAAAGTGTTCCTCTGAAGTGGGGGCAGGGATGCTGTTTGTTTTCTGGTTTTATTCCATTGAAGTCCAAGAAAGGGAACCAAAAAATTAAAGAGTGGGAGGACTGACCTGGAGGGGTGGGGAGTAAAAGTATCTTTTTACGTCAAAAATGGCCAGAGCAGACCACTGTTTAAACCTTGGAACTTCATTATTCTTGGTCCAGCTGGCAGTCTGTCAGAAGAGTCCTCCTGACTCCTGGGTGTCCAGACAAGTTTGGAGAAATGCAGGTTTTCCCATTTCCGCTCTTGCAAGGGTAACAATTTCCTTGCCAGAAGTACTGACTAGAGCAAAGCTACATACCTGCAACTAGAGTAAGGACAAAGAGAGCTGGGTTGCTGCTTCAGGAGCCCAGAGGGGACTTCTAGTCCGCAGCCAAGAAGAGTCTGTCAATGTTGGCGTTGAAGACAGTTAACTGACTGCATTGTGTTTTTGTTCACAAAGATTCCTTCAAAGTACTGTATTAGTCAAAGCCTCTGCTGTAATATACAAGTTAGATTTCCAAAGGTTAACTGCTCTCTGCCAGAAGAAATTGGTTTCTGTCTCATCATTTCCTGCAGAGCTTTCAGTAGCAGGATATAAGCATGTCACCAGAGCCACAGGAAGGGGGTGGTTTGTCTTGCCTGGCAGCCCCTGAAAAACCACGTCTTCCCCGATACTTTTTGCCTAACTGTTTGAAAACATGTCACTGAAAGGTGCTTGCAGACAATAGACATTTCTCTTTACTGGTTGAGTAAAAATGTCCATCCTGGCAAAATGCAGTGAGACAAACTGCAATGCTGCCTGAAGAAATGAGTATCAGCCATGGGTTTTTTCCTGTGGCCTGTGACAAGGGGAGCAGAGATTACAGCTCTCAAGGTGAAGTGAAGACTTTGCCTCTTCCCTACCATAGCTGATCAAGGCTAAAGTGTGCTTTGATATTGCAGTGAGACCAGGAAGTCCTTCTCTTTATTATCTGTATTCTTTTCAGTGCCTTCTAGTAACCAAAAAGACAGGCAAGAGATCCATCAAATGGCACATGAAGAACAAAAAAGAAACATTTGGGTAGGAAAAGGCAATTTTCTGGAGAAAAACGGAAGATTCTGGGAGATAAACTGAGCTCCACTTTGTTAATTGTGTTGAATTCAGCAAGGTAAGCCATAAGCCTATAACTTTTAAAAATAATATTCTCTATTGTAATATATAGCAGTCTTTATGAACTGTTATTCTCTCTTACCACTCTGCCTTTCAAGGCATTTTGAATTTTAAAGTCTTCTGTCCAAGCAAGGTCATATCTGCATGCACCACCTAACCTCTTCAACCATGTATATATACCTATTTTTTTAAAGAATTGTATATAGAAAGAAAAATAACCAAAATAATAGAAACAGATAGTCCTGGAACCTTAAGACAATATTTTTGGTTTCCTTGAAAATTATTTACAGATTTTCTGAAAGAAAACCTGAGTTCAAAAAGACTACAGATTCCTACAAGGGGTAATAGGAAAAAGATTCTAACTTGATGTATTTCCCATTTTCTTAAATTTCCAACCAGCTTTTTCCGAAGCTAAACAGTGACACCTAAACACTGGCATACACATGCAGATTTCATTTAGAATTTTCAAAGGTCAGATCTGAGCAGCTGTGTGCTTTGGAAATCCATTTAGGGGCACAGATACTGTTCTTAGACAGTAAACAAATGAAGATGGACATTTATGCTTCTAGCTGAACATTCCACGTACTTATAGAGAAGTCCACACCTTAGTAAGTTTAATAGTAAGTATCGTGATCTTCTGTGATGCTATACATTTTATAACTTCTTAGATACTTTTAGTTAATCCTTGTTATGAATAAAAGGTATCTTTAACCAGATATATCATCTCCTAACTGCTACTTGTATCTTCTGGATTAGGCACTGTTATACATAGTGTATGCTATTATTGGCATTTATTTTTCTGGATAACTTTTATTGCACAAGGAACCTGTGTTGCTGTTCTGTAGAAGTGTATACAAAACACTGTGTTCCCTTGCAGACTCATGAATTCTTGGGTCTCTCCCCTGAGAACTGATTTCTACCACGTTGTCTAATCTGCGTTATGTCTGGCCTGTCTCATTCTCCTTGCCTATCTGCTCCCAGTGTCCACTCTTCAAGTTTTTGACCCCTCCTAGCTCTTTTTGTTTTGGAGTCTCCCTGTTCTCTTTTAGAGACTGAATCCTGTCTGATTTTAATCCAGATGGTGCCAGTTCCCTAGCCACATCCCAGCTGTCAGCACAGGCATAGGCAACCATTCTGTATGGCAATGAAGCAGAATGGGCATGAACGACATACAACCACTTGGCTCAGGGACCAGGGATTGCTCCTTGGAGGAAGTGACATAATCCATGAAGGTGTAGCATCTTTGCTTGACTCCCAGATTCCCCAGAGTATCTTTATTTCCTGTTCTTGCCTTAATGTGATTAGTGGTAACTATTTCCTTGCCCAGTGAGTCCTACTACTTTACAAAATGAGTCTCAGATACACTGTAGTACAGAAAAAAAAAACAGGAAGAGCAAGGATTTGCTAGAAGAGCTAACTTATCTTAACAAGTCAGGGAGAGAGATGTCCCCACAAGCTCACAGACTGTGCCATTATACAGGCTCATCTTTCTAATTCTGTAATTACTTAAATATTTAGTCACGTGCAGCTGTACTGCAGACTAATATTCCCATTTCTAGGTTATCTGTGTAGCCGCATTCTTCACAGATGGCAGTGAGGCAAGAAAGTAATTGTAATTTGGTATTTAGAAAGTTGGCATACACTTTTGTGTCATCTTCCCTTTTTAGCTAAGTGCGGTTTCAAAAATCTTACATGTTAGACATGGATGAAAATAACTGAGAGATTGGAGGAGCTTTTCAGACAGGAGTCAACAGAAACAAAAATCCTACTCTACGTCAGCACAGTACAAGCAAGTACAATTTAAATATTCCAGGCATTTTCACAATGGTTTGAGTTGGAGGAAACCTGGACTGAACACAGACCATAATCTTTCTAATGGCATTTTAAATTCATTGAGCACATTGGCAGTTAGCCAGTTGTCTGACAATATTACTGGAAAGGGGTTAGGTCAGAATGACCTAAACACATGCAGGAAAACCATTGCCTTCTCAAGGCATTTTGCTTGGGATAACAATTTTGAAACCTACAACAAGGAATGGATCCTGTGATAGCAGTGAACTTAGGAGAGAACACCTGGGCTAATGAGTGCTACAAATGTGCAGTAGCGTTGATATTCTCCTCATTGCTGCTACAGAAAGAGCCCTAAAAACCTGAATGTTGTTTAAGTGGAAAAGCTTGACAGCGTGTGTCTGGGAACGTAGTTGCCTTCTGGCTCAGGATAACACTGTCAGGCAGTACCACCTCAGGGAACCAATGCGGGCTTTTGGGCTCAGTGAGAAATGTTGTGTTTTCAAAGTGCAGTATCACTTTCAGTCTGGGAAAGAGCAGCTGTGAGGGATATAACGGAGCACAGTTACTACCAGACTATGCTGAACAGAACAGAAGACTCTAAGGCTATGCCGTGGCCTGAACACTGCAGTTTGGTACAGTTCCATCCCAGCTATTTGTGGGACAAATGCACTCTGATCAGCCATCTGATCCATTTACTTTTTTCTCTCATGTCTGTCACACTGTTTAAGTCCTAAGAAATCCAGAACAAAACACTGAGTATGTCATGGTAAGAAAAAATATTTTTCTCCTCCTCTTGATTCTGAGGCTTTGAGCTAAATCATGATGTTTGCTTTCCTTTGCCATCCACTTCTAACACATAAACAAAACAACCACTCTTCTGTTGCAATGTGTCTGAGGTAGCTGTAATCACCGTGCTGGCTGACAGTAATCGGTATTTGCTTTGGTCAGCTTTAAAGTTAGGCTAATTGAAACTGATCTTTCTGCTCACATATTGAAAGAAACACAGTATCTGGAGGCAAGATCATGTTGTCAAGCATCCGAGGAAAACTTTAATAAATTCTCAGGCACCTATGTCTCAGAGCTGGCAAAGTAGCCTCCACGCTCCAAAAGAACACTTTGTCATATTCTCTAGGTCCTTGTCCTCTCAATGTGCATTAACAATCATACTAGTAGAACAAGGAAGGCTTATTATGCTGGGTAGCAACCTGGCACATATTTTTGATTGGGCTTTCATGTGATAGCCAAAGATATTTAGTATTTTTTCTGAAGTTTCCTTTCTCTAGTGCTTCACTGGATCACTTTCTTGACCATGCGTAACATCCCCAGAGACCTGTAGAACGGAGAATAGAGAATACTGAAATAGGAGGAAGAACTAGGTAATATAGCATGCAATTCTTCAGGTGTAGGCTTTAGTGAGCACACTGGAATGAGTACAGAATGTCTAATAAACTCTTTAATTAAGGCATGGGTTAACATTGTCTTAAAATACCTCCAGCAGCCTGTTGCCACCCATTTTAAGCTCATTCGTTATGGAATCAGCAGAAAGTGCTCACCCTTCTGAAGCATTAGCACACCGCCTGCTGTGCTGGTTCAGCTGGGTGTTGTCCCTTCAGTCACTCACTAGCTACTGACATTTGATAAGGTGAGACGGGAGTCAGAGGCTTCAGAACAGTGGAATGTGTCTTGTAACCGCTGTCTGCTCAACAAAAACCTCTGTAAAGACTTCAAGGTGGTTTCAAATCTAGGAGAATAGTTTCCAGAGGATGCCTTGCAGTTTCATAAGATATTACATGTTTTCACTTACAAAAACTTGAAATAGGTGCCAGGAAAACTAAAACAAAGAACTTCAAAATCAGATTAAATAGATATCAGTGAATTTTCCAGGACCCTTCCATCCTTCATTTTCTAACTCATTAATACCAATGCTTTTGCAAGAAGGGGGTCAGTACCAAGAAGAAAGTTATAGTGTTTGTGTCTTGTTCAGTTTTAATTAACGCTATGTTATTTCATCAGTGTTGTTCATAAACCACTGATAAAACTAAAGATGTACTTGCTTCAACATCCTCCTTAAGATGTTGCCAAACTCACGTTAAGTATGTACAAAGATTTTATAACTGAAGATACATATGCATCAATTTATGTATGTTATCATTTGACAGCATTGTCATAAGATGCTATTTTTAGTGCCATTATTGCCCACTTTAATTATTTTATTTTTTGTTATTCTAGCAAACATGGAATTTGTCTGAAAATATTCAGGTTCTGATATAAGTGAGAACCACAAAAATCGTATGTTCAAAATGACTACAAGAACTACAAGTTGTCTTGATTAACCCAGATTTATCAGCCTGAATGTTAGCTTTTTCATTGTTCTGTAATATAGGACCGTACAAAGAATACGTATTATGTTGGTGTAAGAGGTTTTGACAGTTTGGTAGACATTGCATTCCTGCTTTCTTTTCTGTCATGTATGGCATTGCTGTCTTCTATACTATTTAGTAGTTGTGTAATTGTTCCCTTTCAAGCATACAAACAATGAGGTCAACTTGAGTCATGTCAAATAACTAGAGCAAATACCACATATGAAACCATTTAAGATAACAAGTCATGTGATCGCATATATTACCTCTTGCCTGGATTTTCTGGATCATACTAGAAGCATGTTAGAATACTCAAAAGCAACAGAGCTTACCAGCTGACTGTTTTGCCTATGATAAGCAACTGATGAGCAGTTTATTGCAAAGTATTTAACACAGACAAGCTAGAGCTGGAAGTTACCTTCCTCTAAATCATTATGTTTCTTCTTTAAACTGACCTTTTCAAGGCAAAATCTGTGTTTTCCTGCAGAAAAAATACAACAGGGATGAAGGCTTAATTTCATTTTAGTGGTTTTAATAACATTCAGCTATGTTACATTTTAAAGCTGCCTAATTATCAGATGTAACATCTGGGATACAGTATCTATCAGACTCTGTTTTATCCAAACTGGGCACAGATACAAGAAAGTGTTATTTGTATTTATTAACTGGAACATGCAGAAAAAGGTCAACACTTTCCCTATTCATCCTTCATCAGCAGAGAGGCTGGTGAGAAAGCAGGGTAAAAGTAAAACTCCTTAATCAACAAAAACTTGCGACTTCAAAAATATGCAAGACACATGAAAACAAAGAATAAGCTTCTTATCTATGCATTTTTTCTTTTATTGAATATCATTCAGTTCAATTATACTCATAGAGCACATCAGAGACCTCTGCTGAGCTTAACTGAAGTCGAAGTAAGTGGTTTCGCTCTTGCCACAGTGGTTAACAAGAAGAAATGCATTAAAACTGTGCTCCTAAACAAGCAGCAATTCAGAGAAAGCGGAACATGGTTAAAATAGTTCCCATTAATACGTTTTATGCCTCTCTGCAGCACCCTTGAAGTAGTTAAGCTGGTCAGTTGCTTCTATAACCCCCTCAACTACCTGTGATAGTAGTAACAATTGCTGGCCCTTCAATGCAAGCTGTCCTGTCTCGTGTCCAGAGATTTTGTGAGTTTTTCTCTTTTGTTATCTACACAAGGCCTCGCAAAGAAGAGTTAACTCTCTTCTAACCCTATGGTCCTAGAGAGTTTGAAGCTGCTGCTGGAGGATGTGGGTACACATAGATTGAACAATCCTCGTGGTATCTCTTACTGTGTAGACGTGTGTTTCTACACCTTTATGCTCTCATTAGCCAGTTTTCCAGTCATCTGCTACAGCACTGGCACCGTTCACATTCCCAATATGGCACAATAGAGTGGCTTTTCTTGCATGGAGGGGATTCTCAACACAGAATCTTTATTCATAATAACATAAAAATTGTCTGACTGGGTTAGAGCGGTAGTCTGTCTAGGCCAATGTGCTGCCCCCACTGTCTCCTGCAGTGAAAGGACATACCATTTAGGGACACCATGTGAACCTGGCCACTTCCTGTGGTCTATTCTCCTCATACTCTCTGCATCATTGGATTATGGATTTTAAAAAGCACACCTCTGCCTATTCCCTATCATATCCATTTTGATACTGTTAGGAGATATCTTCTCTTTTTTCTTTTTTTTTTTGGACTTGTTGATACTGTCTACCTCCACAGCCTCTCAGGACAAGAAATTCCAATAGTTCACTAACTGCTGTGTAAAAAAAGTAATTTTTTTATCAGTTTTAAACTACTTCTCTGCTAGTTTCAGTAAGTGCACCGCTGCACGCCAGTTGTAATATTGCAGGATTTGATGAATGACACTTCTGCGTTCACCTTATCTACCACCTTAATGATTTTGTAAACCTAAGCCATTCCTCAGCCTTCACCTTTCCAAATAGAAGAGTTCTAGTCTCCCCTCAGAGACAACTTCTCCTCAGCCACTCCATCCCCTTGACCTTTTACATTGCTCTTCTCTCTGCCCTCTGTAGATCCACCATCCTTCTTGTGACGTACAGATCAGAGCTGTGTGCTGAACTCAAGGTGGAGGTGTACCGAGGTTTTATACAGTGCCAGACTGACCGCTCTGTCATGTTCTCAGTAACCTGCCTGATGTTGCCCAACATACTGACTTCTGGCTGCTGCTGGACACTGAGCTGGAAAATCACTTTTTCCCCCTCAGCATCTCTGATTTGGCCTACAGCACCCGTTCTCTTGCTCAAAGGACTGGGCTTTTCCAGTTCCTTTCTCCATCACAGATCTTTTTTTTTTTTTTCTCCAGTCACATTTACTTTGAATACATGAGAGCTGCCAGAGTTAAAATCTGGACTAATTCAGTGACTGGTGACTTCAAAGTGCTGTGTTTTTAACAAGAAGGCAGAACAGAGTCCTAACTGGAAACCAAAACTGGATCTGGAACAGAACTTGAAATATCATTTTGAAGTCCTTTTCAAACACATATATATAAAAGTCACTATTTCAAAATAGTAATTGAACTGAGATCTGGCATCCCCTAGCAGATATTTGTGCAGGACAAGAACTGTTTAGACTACTTTCAAGGCTGTAGCAAGGGTGCCCTGGTTGCTCCATACTGCTCTTCAGAGTCTCACTGGGCTTGTTCACTCAGAGGCCTGCTTCCAGTGACCTCCAGTAAACAGCCTTTAACGGAAGAGGGCTGGCAGTAGCTTTGATTCTTGTTCTTCTAGATCTGTCAGTTGTGTGGTTATTACTAATGATGTGCCCTGTAGGTGACAGTAGGCCTAAGTTTCTCAAGCCTTTTCCCATTGGTCCTATGGTGTGCCTTACTGGGTTGGTATGTTTACATGTATGTGTTTCTGTGCTTCCACAATCTATATTTGTCTGTGTGCATTCATCTATTGGGTAGTGGCAGTTCAGCCTGTTCATTAGTCCTGTCTCCCACTCCCCTGCCTGAACTGCCAGTAGTTAACTGCAATGCTTCACCTTATTTGCAGCCTTACCTGGGGCATTACAGATTTAGGCAGAGGGAAACTGCTTTTCTGGCCTGGGAACATCACTGATGCCTGTTCTGAGGCAAGGAAACAAAGATGTAGGCTAAAGTAACTTCTGGCTGAAGGTCTGTGCTCCAGGTGTGCCCCATTCATACAACATTTCCATTCTCGTATTTGTAACTCTTCATAATAGAGTATGTAATATGTAAGCTTTCTCCATTTCTTCACAATATGGAAAGGTATTCTGCTGTTCCTGCTTTTTCTGAGTAAAGCCCAGGAGGAATGAAAAATTTGGTCTCTGCTTTACTCAGCATATTAAGCAACCAGCCCAGGCCAGATAGAAAATTCTTTCAAATACAGGTCTCCCTGTGGGCAGCAGCACTGTGCCACTTTGACATCCAGCAATAATTTTAAATGAGAGTGATTTATTTTTCTTTAGAAGGCAGCAGATGGCAGCAAAGTTGTACAGATGTGCCAGACTAGTAGAAGAAAAATATCTTAGTACACATACTCTAACAACATTCCATGGAAAAAATGTATCATTTGTTTCTGTCTGTCTTACAGTGTGGTTAAGACAATAAATCAAGTTTAATAGCCCTCGTGCACTTGTAATGTGAGGGGTTTTTCCCCCCCCATTGCCAGGAGTTAACGAAATCAGATTGGGACAAGATGATGTGAATTATCACTCAATAAATCATCTTTGTCTCTCCAGGAGTCACTTCTTTGTGCAAATCTTTTTATATCCTTCATTAAACAGATACTGATTGCCTTGTGCAAATATTATCACAAAGTGCTAGACTGTCTCTTTGTGGATCCTGATTGATACAGGAGCTTTGACTGCCAGTTTCTGCTCTGAGCTATGTACACCACTCACTCTCTCATTTGAGTTAGTTGTCTGGATACAACCTTTTCTGAGGCTTTAAAATAGGCGATGAGATTTTTTTTTTTTTTTAAGTAGAGAGAAGAGAGAGAGAAGGAAGGAAATGCTACTATATAAAGTCATAGTGCTTAAAACACTACAAAATCCTACTGCATTAAATAAAAAATGAAATCTGGGTTTTGGACGAGAACACTGGAAGTTTCTGGGATTCAGTCCCTACTCATGAACACATTTAGTGCCACACTTGACACGTGTGTTTGTTGAAGCTGTCATTGCCAGCAGCACCACATCCACTTAAGAGGAGCAGCAATGATCATACATTGCTGAACTCATTTCAGATTGAGCTGAGAGTCTGGATTTGAATTACCTCTTTATCAAAAAGAGTTCCTGTCCCATACTTCTACCTTTTAGTAGTTTCTTCAGTCTTCAGAACCAGAACTTGTGGATAAATGAAAGCAAAACTTACAATACAATCTTTCAGTATAAAAATAGACATGTTTTTGAAAGAAAGCTGAGGCTTAGATTTTTTTTCCTGCTGAAGTCAGTAGAAGTTTTGTTTCAATTAGATGGGATCAGTCTCAGGCCTGGGATTTGGTGTTGAGATTCCTATCTGGCTCACCAGTTCATCACCACCAGGATGTCTGTAGGCAGTTAGGAGACTAATGATATATGCCAGTTGCATATTTTTCATGTTGTTTATCAATAAAAGGCCAGACTATGAATTTGTTCCTTATGCAGAATGAGAGGCAGAGCTGCACAGCCCCAGGAAAAAAATGTCTTAGAAAAAGTGACTTAGAAATCCATCACTTTTTCCTTGTCTTTAAAGAGAACAAATTTACTTTACAAGGTGCAGCTGTCTTCTTTCAGTGTGCAGACTCAGATCTGCTCCAGAGTCCTTATATACAGGCAGGGAAGTGTAGTGGCCTCTGAGAGTTTACTGCCTTCTAGCAGAGCTCCATAATAGTCAGGTCATGTAAGGGGAAACGAGGAACCCACACACCCTTTTGTCCTCTCCTGTAACAGCAGCGGGATGAATTACATGGTGGCCTTTTAGTCTTTGAGTGTTTCAGTTTCATGGTAACTCCTGTGGCAGTAACCACCTATTAAAAGGACAATAACCATGTTTGTTTGATGAACTGCTTAGTTTGCTCCTGAACTAACAGATAAGATCCGTTACGTTTGTTCTCCTGTTTCTGCCAATAGCGCTGGACATCAGAGATTAAGACCCAGACATTTGTTTGTTTATTTTTACACCACGTTAGCAAAGTATGAAGAAAATATAAACTATTTTATAATTGCTGGAAAAGTTACATGTAATTTGCAAACTGACAAATCTGGGATGTGATAGTTCACTGAAAGTATTGGAGGAATATTTATTTTGCAGACCTATTTTGTGAGTCAGAATTTATTACAAAATATTTGCCTTCAGCTGGGTTGCACGGATCTTTCCTGACTTCGGAAAAACCCAGGCTTTTGTAAGTGGATGGGAGACTCAAGGAGGTCTAGTTAAATGTTTGGTAAAAGTTATCACAGAATCAAACAAAGTCAAAAGATTTCATTTGGCCTCCTCATTGCTGTTGCTTGTTGCTGGGAATTTTGCAAGCAAAACACTCCAGTCTTATCAAATCATTAACATTGATACTAGTCTTAATGGGACCGTTTGTTTTTCATTTGGAGACATTCTAGTTATCAAACATTTTGACTAGTGTATATAGCATGTAGTAAAAAGGCTTTTACACAGCAAAGTTCTTTACCTCATGAACAAATTATGCTCCTTCTCCTACATGGCGCTGCTCCAAAGAATTAAGTATTTAAAAATTAAAACTATTTCAAAGCTGACACAAATTATTTGGTGAAAAAAACTGTTCTTTAAGAAATATTTGGATAATAAAAGCAAACCCTTGTGAACACAATAAACAAATTTTAGTTAGGCATAATTGGATTTAGTTATTGGTTGTATTCAGTCATGCTGGAATTTTTTCTCCTGATGCCTGTGTGCTCTACACTACTTAAGTATGATGTGAGATAATATAAAATGGTGTATTGACGGCACAAGGAAAATATTTGGATGGCTGTCTGGAGTTGCCATTATTGGCTTTAATTATGACTTGCTGTCCTTTGGGTACTAAATGAGCCAGAAAAGGCTTCATATGTGCCAAAGTATTCATTAGTATTCCCCTTTCTGTCGTTGTACTTGCAGAAAAAGTTTATATCTGGCACCTGACTGCAGTTCTTATTAGCACAGACCAAGATGCTTTGCAGATTTTGATAATCATCTGAAACTACACCAGTGTCTCTACTTTTTGGATACAGTAAAAGTTGTTCCTAGGTAACAGTGGCAGAACTCTTAGACCGCTTTCTGATGTAACTGGAGAACAAGCATTTTTTTGCAGTCCTCCATGTGACATGGCTGCTTAAAAGTAAGTTTTGTGGTACCAGTTGGAGAAAGAAAAATAATTACTTGTTTCCCTCCTCCAGGTTAGGGGACCTGCACTAGGACTTTATGGGAAAGCGCTTGTATATCAGCATTTTAGGCCCCTTGACACCATTCCATATAGCACTATCAATAGAGGATCCAGGCAACTACAGGCGTGTCAGCCTAACCTCAGTACCAGGAAAGATCATAGAACGGATCATCCTGAGTGCACTCACGCAGCATGTGAAGGACAACCAGGGGATCAGGCCCAGCCTGCATGGGTTCATGAAAGGCAGGTCCTGCTTGACCAACCTGATCTCCTTTATGACCAGATAACCCGCCTGGTGGATGAAGAAAAGGCTGTGGATGTTGTCTACTTGGACTCTAGTAAGGCCTTCGACACAGTCTCCCACAGCAGTCTGCCAGAGAAGCTGGCGGCCCATAGCTTAGACAGGTATACTCTTCGCTGGGTTAAGAACTGGCCAGATGGCCAAGCCCAGGGAGTTGTGGTGAATGGTGTTAAATCCAGTTGGCGGCAGGTCTCAAGCGGTGTTCCTCGGGGCTCAGTTTTGGGGCCAGCCTTGTTTAACATCTTTATTGATGATCTGGACGAGGGGATTGAGTGCACCCTCAGTAAGTTTGCAGATGACACCAAATTAAGCAGGAGTGTCGCTCTGCTTGAGGGTAGGAAGGCTCTGCAGAGGGATCTGGACAGACTGGATCGATGGGCTGAAGCCAACTGCATGAGGTTTAACAAGGCCAAGTGCCGGGTCCTGCACTTCGGTCACAGCAACCCCAGGCAACGCTACAGGCTTGGGGAGGAGTGGCTGGAAAGCTGCCTGGCAGAAAAGGATCTGGGGGTCCTGGTGGACAACCGCCTGAACGTGAGCCAGCAGTGCGCCCAGGTAGCCAAGAAGGCTAACGGCATCCTGGCCTGTATCAAGAATAGCGTGGCCAGCAGGAGTAGGGAAGTGATCGTGCCCCTGTACTCAGCACTGGTGAGGCCGCAGCTTGAGTACTGTGTTCAGTTTTGGGCACCACAGTATAGGAGGGACATTGAGGTGCTGGGGCGTGTCCAGAGAAGGGCAATGAAGCTGGTGAGGGGACTGGAAAACATGCCTTATGAGGAGTGGCTGAAGGAATTAGGATTGTTTAGTTTGGAGAAGAGAAGGCTGAGGGGAGACCTCATTGCTCTCTACAACTACCTGAAAGGAGGTTGTAGTGAGATGGGTGCTGGTCTCTTCTCTCAAGTAACTAGCGATAGGACAAGAGGAAAGGGGTTCAAGTTGCGCCAGGGGAGGTTTAGGCTTGACATTAGGAAAATTTTTTTCACTGAAAGAGTTATCAAACATTGGAACAGGCTGCCCAGGGAGGTGGTTGAGTCACCATCCCTAGATGTGTTTAAAAGTTGTGTAGATATGGTGCTTACAGACATGGTTTAGTGGCAGACGTGGTAGAGTAAGGTCAATGGTTGGACTAGATGATCTTAAAGGTCTTTTCCAACCTAAATGATTCTATGATTCTATGAATAATGGAGCCACAAAAATCTTTCTGAGATAAAAATAGCCTTTGGTATCTATTTTGCTAATAAAAAACTGTCTATAGTGAAGTACTTTTTCTTTGCCGTAGGGTGTTTCTAGGGTAGGTGCAAAACAAAATAACTTCTGAAGAAGATTCCATGAACTCTCCTGACGCTTCAATGTGGAGGCTCTGCTGAGAATGGTGACCACCCCTTTGTCATCCACTCCTGAACAGACTGGTGGACAAGGATGAATTCCGGCTCCAATACATTTTTACCATTGCAAAAGTTAATTTTAATTTAGAACCTTGTTTGAACTGAATTTATAGTCATGTTTTAAGCAGCCTTTGAAATGCGGGCCTGTAGGGCACCAGACTCTTCTTAGAAACAAATACTTTAACTAAGGTGTTGTGTAAACAGGTGATCCTGATTTTGGAGGTATTTGATGACGTCTTCCACTTCTCATCTATCAAATTAGAGCATAAGCTGGCCTTGACCGAAGCACACAGCTCTTCTTGAACTTTGGGGACTTTAAGAGGAAGTTTGCTTTCATGGGCTGATATTGTTTCACAGTCTTGTTCTCCCTGAAACCTCAGGGGTTTCAAAATCCTCACACTCTTCAGAGATTTTAATCTACTTCATGCATGGATTTCAGCTACTGTTTAAAGGTTAGTGCCCAACATTTTGCTTTGCAGGATGTTCGTAGTGAAAAGATGCTTAACCAAAGCTCTTCAGTAATGTCTCCTGCATGGGCAAGAGGAAGAGCTTGGTCTTTATGCTTTAAAAGACATGGTTTCAAAGGCTTTTTGGGGGATGGAGAGAATTTTAAAAAAATAGTATTTCTTTTCTTTAGTTGCTGTTTATTGCAACTATGGAGTTTTGCTTCTCCCTACAAGCGCGGCAGGTGGTGCTCTTGATCCTTCCAAACGGAAATTGCACTTACCAGTCTCCGGTAATGTCGGCATTATGCCATCCAGCACCAGCTTGCTGGTTTTAGCCCTGTCCGTTAGTCCAAGGACCTTTCAGTTTTGAGTGAAGTGTTTTCTGTCAGTGAAAGGGAAAGGAGGGAAGAAAAGGTATTTTAAGCGGCGACTGGGTTTTGGCAGTAAATGAAGAAAAGATCAATACAAACAGAAGTAGCTAGTTGGCAAGTACATGCTTAACCACACCATAGCCCAATCTAGCCTTATGTCACAAGTTTAGAAGACAAAGATGCCGGCTGTGTAACCATAAGTAAAACACTGTAGCTATTGAATTGTATGGTTCTGTTGAAGTCATTTCTGTTGTGCTATGTAATTTAAGTAGGATCATGCCTTCACCTACACATTGTAATTTCCCACCGCAAGCACCCCAAAACTTATAAGCAGCAACTTTTCTAATTTCAGGGTCTTTCACGATTTGAGAATAGGCACTTGCTTGTTTCTCAGATGGCAGCCGTAAGCTGTGCTGAAGATCATGCATTTGCTGTCACCCCTTACATCTTACAAAATCTGGATCAGAAAAGCCATCAGCAGTAGAGAGGTAAATTCTCTTCCGGCTGTTAACAAACAGATGGTAATTAAAACTGGCAAGTGTCAATATATATATGCATTTTTTTAAAAAAGAACATTTCAAGTGGAAAACCCACCTCTCAAGATTCCAAAATTTTCAGCTGAAAATGTTTAGGAGAGTAACTAAAAATAGGTAATTCAGAGCAGAACTTCAAAACTTTGGGGAGAAAAATCACTCTGAATATATGCCAGGTATCTAGTCAGCTGGACTCCTACCCAAGCTTTTTTGCAGCAGTATTCCTGGAAAAGCTTCATTGCCAGTTCTTCTGAATTTTTCTTGTAAATATATGTTCCTTAGGCATTTAGTATTAAGCAAAAAAATATGCCCATTTCATTTATTCTAGTGACATTTAGTGCTGCTGTACCCCAGTCCTCTCCTGTGTATGTTAACTATGTTCAGAGATACTGTAAAATAGGGGAAATTGTATGTTTTATCCAAAATGTTATTCAAATACACTTGTTTAGTGTTTAAATTTGTTTTCTTGGCATGCAAAGAGTAGACACCAATAGATGGTGCTCTTGGTGCATTAAAAGGTTCAGTTTCACATTTGTTTTCTGGTCTGTGGTTGGAATTTGGTGGGTTTTTTTTTTAAAAAAAAAAGAGAGAGAAAAAAAGAACAAAACAACAAAATCCCTAATGCTAAGCTTTTATCCAAGATGTTCTGCCCGCATTGAACCGGTCACTGTTTAACTTTAACCTGAACTGTGGCCCAGGAAATCCTTCAACATAAATAACCTTGGAAGCTGCCATGACCATTTTTGGAACGTGCTCCCTCAATAAATCTGTTACTTTGTTGTGCAATGTTGAAGTGTGCAGTTGTTTCTCTGATTAATTAGGGCAAAAAATAAACTTGCACGATCAATCCAAGTTGTGACACGATTCAGCCCTGGCTGGAATATGTGGGTAGAAAAGGCCTTAGAGCTTTCCCACCAGATCTGCCCTGGGATTTTAAGATGCATGCTTGCTTTTGAGTTTACTTGATTTGACTACATAGATGGCTACTAACAAAGCCTGTAACTGAAGAGTTTTAAGTCTGTTACAGAACTGCCATGCTAGGTTTGTAAGGGTAGGATTGAACAATGTAAGAAATCATTCATCTTGACCACCTGCCTCCAGTAAAGACAACGTAACAGGACTAGTTTATGTAATAGTGTTTATTTTATTTCACATATTACCCATGGAGAACAGCTGATACATTCTCTACATCTTTCACCAGTCTGGAATGCAAGATTTAAAAAGGTATGGAAAAAGAGTTTAACGTTTGACATTCACGATATGAAAAATAGAGGGGATACAATGTTTTAAAATGCCCTTATACAATATATATATATATAAAACGTATAAAAATAAAATATATTTTCAAAAAAAGATACAAACAGGACATGACACAGGACAATCTTAAATATCGATACGTATCTCATGATCCACACACACCGCACTTATAATTAACAAAAACCACGTACAATTGCACTTTTCCTCTCTGTGACGTTCAAGTATATCGCAGTCCCCGCAGGGACTAGTGAGTGTCCGATTCCCTGCCGGGTGCAGATAACGCAGAGGGTAGAGCAGATGCGAGCGACCTGTCCTTGCCGAGGGCTGAACGCGCACCCCCAAACCCCTCTTGGGGCAGAGGGCGAGGCCGGGGCCGCGGACCCCGGGCCCGGGGGTGCCGCGCAGCAGCCGGCGCCCGCCGGCGGGTCCCCCCGGCCGCGGGGCTCCCCTGAGCAGCCCCTCCTCGGGGCAGACGGGGCAGGGGCAGCTCTGAGCGCAGCCCGCCGACAGGGAAGGCCCGGCCTCCCCCGGGTGCAGCGGCGGGGCAGGGGCGACATGGCGGCCGGCGGGGCAGCGGCGCTTCGGGCGGCGGCGGGCCGGGCGCCTTCCAGTCCCAGGCGGCGGCGGGCGCGGGAGCCGGCGGTTCTTCGCCCGGGGAGGGTAAAGAGTCAGTGACCGCCCCGCCGCTGCGGCGGACGGGGGGAGCAGCCCCTACGCGTCCCCAGCAGGACGCGGCCTTCACAGCTTCCCCGCGCCGTCTCTCCGCGCCGAGCGCGGGCGGAGGCGGCGGCACCGGCCGCCCCTCGCCCTTGCCGCGCCCCGGCGGCGCGGCCCGCCGCTCCGCCGCCCCTGGCCCAGGGAGGGCGCGCCGGGTTCCCGCCCGGGCAGGCGCTTCTCCACGAATCCTGGCGGCGGCTCCCGAGCGGCGGCAGAGCTCCGGAGCGTCCGTGCCTCAGTCCATGCATCCGAGACGGCCTCGGCCGGGTAGCGCGGCGCTCAGACCCCGAGGACGGGGGCGAGGGGCTGCGCCCGCCGCGTCCGGGGGCGCCGCCCGGCCCGGGAGGAACGCGGCGGGCTGGGGCGCTCGGGCAGGGAACGCCGCCTGCGGCCGTAGCCCTGGGGGCTGATCTTGCTGGCGGGGGCGGCGTCGTCCTTATCCTTGTCGGTCAGCTGGTAGATCTGGTGGGCCAGCTTCTGCACCGTGCACGTCCCGAACCGGCACCCCGTGCGGATGGCTTGGAAGTGGGGGAAGCTGTTAATGCTCTGGCGGTAGCGCTTGACGCGGATGTGAGCATCCTCCCGGCTGCTGCGAGGCAGGAAGAGAGAGCGGGCATGAGAAAAACGCAGTGGGGCCCCGGAGGAGGGGACCCGGTGGGCCCGGGGCGGGGAGGGCAGGGAGCCCCCCAGGCTGGAGGCGGGCCCGTCCCGGCGGTGCAGAACTCCCCCCCACCACCCCTCGGCTCTGCCCTCCGCCGGGCGGCGGGTGAGGGGCGATTTGGTCGGAGAGCAGAGCTTGCTGCCGATGGGAGGAGAGGTCCCGCCGTTTTATGGCTGTTACTTTATCTACGGATCCAGAGCTCAAGTTACTATTTATATTTGACTTTCACAGTAAAGGCGCTGCTATCTCCCGCCAGCTGAAGAGCGCGGGGAAAGGGAGGCGGGAGGCTGCTTTCAGCGCGATGCGCAGCCTGGGCAGGACCTGTCTCTGGGGCTTGGGGGATCTGCTACGAGAATAAGCCTGGATACCCAGAAACGAGGGGACCCTGAAACTTGCCACTGCCTCGAGCAAGTGCCCCAGCCCAGAAGGGGCTGGAATTTACCTGGGATGCGAGACTCGGGGATCCTCCTTCACATCCTGGGTCCGTATGAGCAGCTGCACGTCGGCGGCTGCCCCCAGCCCTCGGAGCGCGCCCGAAGGCTTCACGTCCCGCTTGGCTCGGCTCAGTGCCCATTTCGTCCATCTGAAAGGAGCGCAAGGGAAGAGGACAGCCTGTTAGAGCAAGCCTGCATGGCGGGAGCCAAACCAAATAGATTCGAGGGGAGATAATCTTTGCCAGCGCCGAGATTTTTTTTTTTTTAATTTTTTTTTCTTTTCGGATGTTTCCTGAAGGGGCATGAGGCCTTTAAGGAGCGGTGCAATTCCCGCAGGGAATCCAGTCCCTCTGATCACGGCCGGAGCTCGGCGCGGGGGCGCGGAGGCTCCGCAGCTCCACGAGCGGGGCTGGGCGCTGGCAGGAGGACGCGCTCCGATACTCACTTTCTTTTGAACTCTGTCGCTACGTCCACCCTTGCAGCATCCACCCCGAAGAAGGTCACAGAGCCGAGATAGAGCAGGGCTACGTGCACTAGTTTCATTCTGGCTGGGCTCCTGGTGGAGGGAAAAGAGAAGAATTGTAAGCATGGTTGTTAATAAAAGTCAAGCAAGGTCTGTCCTTTATTTCTGGTGATTCCAGGGAGCTCCTTCCCTCGGAAAGCCCCCAGGCTACCGGGGACTTTGTGTGCGATATGAACCAGAAGCTAATATTTGCTCAACAACTTATCACAAAGTAAATAACAGAGCCCCCAAAGTTTACGTTTGTCCAGAGTTGTACTTGCAGAGGCGGCTGAAAACCAGCAGGATTTCCAGAATACCCCCAGCGGCTTGCACTAGGATTTAGCAAACCCATGAGATCAGAGAGAGCTGGCTATCAAACGCATCGTTTCCAAACTCCAGCAAGTGTTTTGCTGCCTGGAAGCTTATCCCCTGATAGCTCATCTTCCCACTTCACACGCAGAACCAGCTAGTTCTGGATCGTATGTTGTAAACTGAAGCTGATGCCAAGAGCCAGTGCAAGGCTCTGCAGCATAACTCCAAGCTCTTCAAAACAGTCCAGATTTCGTAGATTTTTACTTCCTCTCGACCTCCCCTGCATCTTTTGTTGTTGTTGGAGGAAAAAAAAAATAGTTCTTACCTGACAGTGAGGATAATCCACTGAGATAAATGTTCTTGTAGTAGCGATCCGAACTTGCAGGGTTTCCTGAGGAGCGAGAACTCCTTCTTTGTGTGCCTGAAGTAACCACTGCCGAGCTGCGCTCCACCGCTCCCTTTTATAGAGCAGCGCGGGGAAAGTGGGTGGACCGAGGCGTGGTTCAGCGATTTTGCTTTGACACCCCCACCCCCACATCCCAAGCACTTCTTAATCATTCTAGCGTGGACTGGGGGCAACCCATACTAGGGTAAAAATAAGAGGATTATTGAAAATTATCTTAAACAACCCCCTTGGTATTTTGATAATTATAACGACAGCTTTTAGGTGTGGATTCCGAGTCATGGCATAACTTGCAAAATCTGATAAGCCCCTCAGTCTGTTTTACTGGGGACAGACTTTTTAACTACCGATATATAATTATGTTTACGCGGTCTGTAGCATAATTTCTCATTCTAGGGATCTTAACTTCAGGTGGGTGGAAGCAGGGGAGTAGGAACTAAACCCGAGCAATTTCAAAATCCATGCAAATCCATCAAATACCAAAGTTCCAAAAATAAACCCATATTTGGACAATGTGAATTATAATGAGTAATTGTAATGAATGCCAGCCTTCTTTACACAAGTAAGGAGGTGACAAATCAGACATCATTAATATTTATGACTCAACTTGGGTGCCTTTTTTATCTAATAAAATGTATTTGATTTAGTTGATCGATTCGAATAAATCACAATTTAAATGGCTTTGGAAGATGCAGGGTAGGGCGCACTTCTGCACCTTTGAACAAAGGAAGCGGTATTGCTTTGGGGCTAACACAGGAACAGCTGAGACGCTTGGGGTTATGGATGCCAGGGAAGACCTGCTGTGTGTCGTTTTATCCCCAATTCGCAAACCTTTATATACGTGAGGGCATTTACTTCCCCGGTTGCAAAGCTAAACCACTGCAGGACCAAGGTCTCTATAACAGCATTCTCCCGGGTGGCCAGCAGCAAAACCTTAGTCTGCCCACCTTTTTGGATTTTTTTTACAGCCTTTAACATCTTTGCTCCGCGACACTTCAGAACCGCAGAGGTTGGGCTTCGCTGGGGGTGCTGGAAGGCAGCACTAAATGGACCGTTTCTCTACTTGCTTGTGGCAATGCCAATTTAGCGGAATCGAGGGAAATGCCCCAGGAGACCTGCGCCCTGGGGCGTCAGTGTCCCCTTCCCAGCGAGAGATGCTCGGGAGGGAGGAAGGAATAGACTGGCGTGTGCGAGATACTTCTCTCACATCTTGCCCCAAGCAAAATGTTTCAAAAATCAGGTGAGTATGTACCCGTGACTCTGCCTTTCTAGATAACCGCGGTATATAACAACACCCCGGAGAGGTATGTGCAAGGGGATGACGGAAACTTTCCTGTGCAGGGCTGACTCGGTCTAAGGTCCTCCGTCTCTCCCTCCCTCGCCAGCAGCGTCCAGGCATCTGGAGGCTTCTGTCTCCGGCATCTACCTGTACAGGGGCAGGCTAGTCCGGGAGCCGCCACCCCGACCGGCTGCAGCCTCTCCGTCCCTCACACGCTCTCCGCCGGTACCCTCCGGCTTTGAGGGTCAGCGCTCGCTGTAGCTGTTCCCCTTCGCATCCTCGGGGAAGCCTTTCTCCCCCGACCCCCCGGCGCAGCTCCCGCGGGGCGAGGCTGGTTCCCTGGCCGTGAGCTGGCCGCCGGGGCAAGCCCAGATCCGCTCCACCGCCGCACCTGCCCGGCCGGAGCGCGGGGCGGGAGGCGGCGGCGGCGGCTCCGGGGGCGCCGAGAACCACAGGGGCAGCGCGGCGGCTGCCCCGGGCGGGGGGAACCGTAGGAGCCGGCCGGCCCCGGGCTCTCCCTCGTCCCTTCCGCCCGCCCGTTCGGGCAGCTCCGCGGAGCCGCTGTCCCACTGCCATCCCCACCGACCGTGCTCCGGAGGAGAAAGGCACAGAGCAAGAGGCTTGGGGTGTAAACTCAGGGAGGAAGAAATGGGAAAATGAGTGGTCTAGAACGGGACTGTATCATGACCAGAGCTGCACAACTGCATCAGACCAGGATGACTGGATTTTAGAGACCTCATGAGGCAGCTCAGGCTCGAGCGAGTTCAAGCATTTCTTTCATCAGCAGAAGTTGAAACTGAATCTAACTTTCCTGAATGAGAAGGAAGGATTTTGTGTGACTAGCACTGCTTTGATTAAAATTAAGTCTCCTGTTCCAGTAAAAAAATCACACACTTCCCCAAATGCTGGAAAATCCCTCATTAAAATCCTTGGCTAAACGGGAAGTGCATTTTGTATACTCTTAGGCAAACAATGCAGAAAGAATCCTATGTTGGTTTAGTAATAGTAACAATAGTAGTAACACAACTCACATGAGTTCCATACTGACTACAACTGTCATTTTAGCGATACAAAATTAGCTCATTTTAATTCATGAAGTGGCAAAATTCGGCACATAAATTATCAGTTTGTGGCTGATGTGATTTTTGAAAGGGCTTCAGCAGGTAAAGCTGGTTCAAATGTAACACAAAACATCATGTTCTTTGTTCAGATGCTCATTTTGTTCTTCCTAAGCACTTGCATTCCCTTGCAGTTTGGAAATGAGCAATAGTCATTGAATTTGTACTATGAGGTAAGAGGGGCCTCTTTTACAAAAGTATTTCGTAAACAGTGAGTTATTTCCATTTTGAAAAAATTTACACAGAATGTTCCATGGAAATATTATTCACAAACTATTATTCTGAGGCAATGTTACGCAGTTCAGCAAGACTGGGCTCTCCTCTGAAGTGTAGGGTCTCCTGTGGATGCTGCCTCATCCATTGCAGGGAAGGTGGCCTGGAGGAACATCCGGCTCTTGTACTTGTTCACTGGTTATCTTGAGCGTGTTATTCAACTTCCCAGTGCTGCCATATGTATGAAAGACTTTACGATATGTATCTGCTCTGGCAGGGGCATTGTGAAGACTAGTTGCTGTTTGTACAGCATTTTATTCTGGCTGAGTTTTATTCCAAAAGCAAAGGTCTAAAATCTGTAGGCATCAACGGGGAATCAGTCTGAGGCAAATATTCTGTGCTGATTATGCAAGAAAATTGTTGTTTGAAGCTAGTGGAAGTGCCATTGCATGGTTCATTTTGGGTTTAAACAAATTTTACTGAGCTTGTACGCCACGAGTATGAATGTAGTTGATTATATTTCAGGCTGTATGAAATCAGCAAAAAGATGATACTAATAGAAGAACGACACCCCATGAGGGATGTAAAACCTCAGTCAAGCTCCACACTGAAAAGCCTTGCTGTTAGTGCATGCACTCAGTCAGCTTAGTCTGTGCCAAGTGCACAGTGACAAGGGGCGATTCCATTTCTGGTAGTCCCGTTGGAGGTGCTTTCGGTGAGCCTCACACCTGATAGGTTTAAGCACACCAAACAAAGCCTCCTAAATAAGCGTGGGATGCATATTGGTAGGGGAAAACCTGGTCTGGGTCATGGCTGCTTCCCTGTTCTGGCATGGGGTGGGGTGACATTGGATTAAGGGACTGCAGGCAGAGTGTGACCTTTATATTTCCTGAAGAAGGAATTGACTGTAGAAGGTATTATGAACCTTCACATCTTTTTGGTGCTAAGCACACAATCTGAGTGCAGCAACATTGTCCCTCGTGTGCTTTCAGTCTCCTGGAGGGGCTGCAGCCCCACAGTTCTTCCCCTGGGATAAGTATGTGTCTGCTTACTGGGTCCTTCTGGAGACCTAGGCTGTGGTGTCCTCACAGAGCCGCTGCTCTGTGAGCCTCTTCATCTCCTGTGAGGAGCCAGGCTGCTCTGCTGCAACAGATGGAATTATGGTTTTGGTGGTCTGGATGAAAGTTCAGTTTACTTTGTGTTGACTTTAGGTGAGCAAACAATCTGCTCCATTTCCTCCTTTGTCCTGTAAGAGCGTCAGTTTGCTCTACACTTGAGGGAAGTTAAGGAAGTAAGTTACAGATGACTGATTCCTTTTGCTGTCCATGCAGGTACACAGCTATGTTCAAACCCAGATGAAGAGTGCCCCTCCTGTTACATGACTAGGTAAGATGTGCCATTTCTTATGCCATGCTTTATAAACTAACCAAACTTTGCTTATCTTGGTCTAGATTAAAGGAGCAATGCTGTAAAATGGGCACCAGTAGTAACATCAATAAGTAATATCTTCCTCTTGATCCAGCATTTGTTAATGCCCTGGGAAAAGTGTTAGGTGACATTCTCCTGCTAGAGGTGCTGGCTTAAAAGAGTAGTGAGACTTAAGTACTGAGATTTGTTATTACATATTGAACCTTTTTATGGGTGCAGATACGATAACTCTAAGGTCCCATTTCAGCTCCAAATTAGGTAATTTCTTAGTGTCTCTAAACTTTCCCTCCAGGTTTAGCTGTACAGAATATTATCCCTTGCTTTTGTAAACTGTTGCATGTCTTGGCTTTGTGCTTTGATTTAACGACTGCAGCATCCCCCCCTAGGGCTTATGGCTATGAGCTTTATCTTTGTCCACCTCACAGGGGTAAAGTGTGGCTTCATTAAGATTTGCGTTCCTTTGTTGCTACTTCAGAAATGCTTTTAATCAAAAAGCTGTGTTTTGAAAACAGCTTTGTGGGTTTCAGTCATTAAAGTCTACAGGGTCATGAACAAAAATGCTTATACATAACTTAAGAAGGGTATTCCTTCTTCTAGCTCCTACCTAGTACAGAAGTGATTGACCCCACAGAGTGCATATCTTTCTCAAAAAGTATATTAAATCTTTTTGATGTATATATTACGTGTTTTTCTTTACTCCTAAAGTTAACAAGCAATTCTATTAAGTTTAGATCTTTCTACACAGGACCTGACTTAAAAACAGTTAAGCCACAAAGCTCATCACTCCAATGAGATTTCGACAGCTGCCCTCTGCTGAGAAGGCATAAGCAAGAACACTGTAATTGATTGTCGAAACTTCCCAACCAATTTGCCTCTGGGTTATCAGCAAGACATTTAATGGGTATGTCCCAGTCAAGCAGGAGGGGTAAGAATTCCATGTTTGAAACAGAAATACCTCTATGAAACCGCTAGTGACTGTCTGCTGGGTTGCTCTGTGATGGTGGACTGTCAGGAGCGAATCCAGTGAACCTGCTGCATTTCCATATGCATGCCGGTATCCACAGCTGCTGCAGCTCCTCACTGTAGTGCAACTGATGTCCTTTGCGTTGTTTGTTCTCTCTGCGCTGTCAAACAGGATGTACATGGAAACTTGTCAGACTGTTTTGGCAGACCCCACCAGTTAACCAAGCACGGTACTGTCAGACGCCCTGTTTACCACCAGCATCTCTGCAACTCCTGGCGAGTCCACTGGGCTTTGAGTCCAAAAGGTGTCAGCCTCATCTGTACATTATAAATAGCAACATGAAATCTCCCCGCTGCCTTGCAGAGCACCCTGGCAGCCACTACCTGTGCCCAGATCAGCATGTTGGAGGCCAGGAGAGTTATGGCATAGAACCATAGAATGGTTTAGGTTGGAAGAAACCTTAAAGATCTTCTAGTTCCAACCCCCTTGCCATGGGCAGGGACACCTCCTACTAGACCTGGTTGCTCAAAGCCCCATCCAGCCTGGCCTTGAACACTGCCAGGGATGGGGCCTCAACAACTTCTCTGGGTAACCTGTTCCAGTGCCTCACCACCCTCACAGTAAAGAATTTCTTCCTGAGATCTAATCTAAATCTCCCCTCTTCCAGTTTGAGGCCATTACCCCTCGTCCTATCACTACATGCCCTTGTAAAATGTCCCTCTCCAGATTTCTTGTAGGCCCCTTTCACATATTGGAAGACTGCTACAAGATCTCCCCAGGGTCTTCTCTTCTGCAGGCTGAACAATCCCAAGTCTCTCAGCCTGTCCTCATAGCAGAGGGGCTCCAGCCCTCTGATCATCTTCATGGCCCTCCTCTGGACGTGCTCCGACAGGTCCATGTCCTTCTTATGCTGGGGGCTCCAGAGCTGGACACAGTACTCCAGGTGGGGTCTCATGAGAGTGAAGTAGAGGGGCAGAATCACCTCCCTCGACCTGCTGGCCACGCTTCTTTTGATGCAGCCCAGGATGCGGTTGGCCTTCCGGGCTGTGAGTGCACGTTGCTGGGTCATGTTGAGCTTCTCATCCACCAACACCCTCAAGCCCTTCTCCTCAGAGCTGCGCTCAATACATTCTCTGCCCAGCCTGTATTTGTGCTTGGGATTGCTGCGACCCATGTGCAGGACCTTGCACTTGGCCTGGTTGAACTTCATGAGGCTGGCACGGGCCCACCTCTCAAACCTGTCCAGGCTGTGGGCTGTCACCCCGCTGGGTACTTCGCAGGGAGGCTGCGAGGAGACAAAGCCCACCGCGGGCGGGGAGGGCCCGGGCAACGGACGACCCCCGCCCGGGCCCTCCCCGCCCGCGGCGGCCTTCGAAGCGAGGCGACAACGTTTGCACCGGTGACCCGCGGGGCAGCGGGGCCGCGCCGCCCCAGCCGCCCGCCGCCGGCGATCCCTCAGCCCACGCCCAGCCCGGCGGGGTCACGGCGCAGCGGTCTCGGCGGCGCGCAGGCGCACAGCGCGCCCGCGCCTCCAACATGGCTGAGGTGGTGCCGCTTCTCTTGCAGCGGGCGCGGAGGGGAGGATGCTGAACCTCCCGGGAGCCGCCGCCGCCGCCGCAGCAGGGGTGGTCGGGCCTGAGGCGGGCTCCTCTCAGCCATGGCCAGGCTGGCCGACTATTTCATCGTGGTGGGCTATGACCACGAGAAGACAGGTAGGTGTGGCTGCGCGCAGGGCTGCCCCGCGGTGCCTGGCCTCTTCCCCCCTCCCCTCGTTCCTGCCCGGCCCCGGCCCCCTCCCGCCTCCGGTCGGGCCACAGGAGGAGGAGACTGTCGCGCACACGGGGTTGCGTGTCCGGCGGTGGATAGGAGGGCGGCCGAGGGCAGCGGGGCTGGCCTCACCCCCGCGAAGGGGCGCAGCGGTCGGTGGGGGCAAGGGAAGGGTTAATCCCCCTTTCCTGAGGCGGAGCGGGCCGGCGGGAAAGCGGAGGGGCTCCTCTACCGCCCGGCGGCCGGCTGGCCGGGCCCCGGCACCTCCGGCCGCCGGGGGCGGCCTCGTCTCCCGTCTGGCGGCCTCGGCCCACCTGGCAGCCCCGCTAACTGGGCCCCGGCCCCGCTGTGAGTGGGGCCGGGCGCGCGGCAGCCGGCCGGGGCGCGCTCCGCGGCCTCGCCCCGCCGCCCCGGCCGATGGAAACGGGCAGCGGTTCCTCTGAGAAAGCGGGGGCGGCTTAAAATGTCGCCCACGGACGTGGACGGCAACCGGCGTCCCGCCCCGCCCGACAGCCGGTGCCCAGGCGGAGGCCGGCTGGGTGCTGGGGGCGTTTGTGCGCGCCCGTTTCCCGAGGCGCCTCCGCAGAAAGCGGCGGTGCCGGCTGCCGTTCCCCCACCTTTGTGGTGTTAGCTGAGGCACGTACATCTGGGGCCTGGGAAGAAAACAAAGACTGAGGGGTCTTGGAAAGCAGTGGGGCTTTCGGGCCGTTGTGACTGGGGGCTTATTACAGCTTATCGCCTGTTGAAAGGGTGCCGCAGCTCACACCTGGGGAAGCGCCGTGGCACTCGGTGGGCTCTTCAGGAATGGCTGCTTTTCTTAGAGAATCGAGATGTTATCTGTCTGCTCGGGTGAAAGGAAACTGGTGTTATCTGCTATCGTTTTGTGGGTAAAGAGTGGTTTCTATTACGTAACTTTCTGTTACGATAATACCACATCTGTTGCTGGAGAGACCTTAAATCAGTATATAAACTGATTTGGAAACGAAGTGATTGTCAACTGGTATGTGTGCTGGGTGTTTCAGAACGATCCTTTGAATGTATGTTGTTAATAAACAGTATTTTAAACAGTTCAATGTTCCCTAATTTATTTGACTGTGCATAAACCAAACAACACTCAAGTTTGTTACTCTAAGTAATTCTTTGAAGTAGCATTTGTTCATTCTAAAAGCATAGCTAATAAATTCTTAGGGTAAGATCCTTTCATTTTTTTAAAGAAATATAATTTTCAGAGAAATCTTTATATCTAGATGTTTAAAGATACAGTGACTTACAAAATTTGCTGAGGGTCTCTTGCATTTTACTATATCAGTATTCCATTACAGCGTGGCTCCCCCTCCCACACTGTTTGGAAATAGGCTTGTCTTAATTGTAGTGGCAAAATTATAAGATGTGAAATGCCAAGTACTTAACGTTAAAAATAAAGACCTCCCCTTTCGCCTTTCTCCTGTTTGCAACGTTTTCCCCATCAATAGTAGAGAACCCAAATGAAAGAAGCAACCAAAAACTCCAGGGGTGCTTTTAAGGAGGAGACAAAGCAAGTAGGCTGCCGCCTTAAAGGGTATGATCAATCTGACATAGCCAGATGACAGATGACATCGGAAAGCTTTATGTTTGTAAAATGTCTTCATCTGTAGTGTTTAAGTATGTGTTTAACTTCCTGTACATAAATTGTCTCATTAAGTTTAGTAGAATTGCTTGCATGGATGAAGTTGAGCAGACTCAGAAATAACTCCAGAACCTTAATTTGAAAAGGTCATGGCCAGAAAGTAACTATTTAGACTTCATTATTTAAATTACTCGTTGCTACTTTAATTCTTCATACTAAAAATGCTTGAAGGAACAACATTCTGTTGAAGACTAGGCATTCATTGTTTTCCAAATTCCTTTACCCCCACATGCGATCCCATAATACATGGAGTACTGACCTTTCTTTTTCTTGTAAAAGTCAGAGTTTCTTGATGCATTTATTACGTTCCCTTCTATATGAAAAACCAGGGGCAAACATTTCTAGGATTGTAGACTTATTACCCATGAAGCTTTTACATTTTTAAGTATGGGGGGTTTTGGTGTTTTTTCCATCTTCAACAAGGTTCTGGCTTGGTTTTAGTATGTTTGATTTTAATGTTGAGTGTAATTACATTTTATAGTGTTTTTTTCAGGAAAAATCTATGGAATATATTTGTGTAAACAAGCAAACAAAAATCCTGTAACCTTTCCCAACCTGTATGTCAGCAGCAGTTTGGATAATATGCTCTTACAGTTAATAAGAAAGGATGTTTATAGTAACGACTGTTCTCCCAGAAAAGTCCTGCTGCATCTGCCATCTTTCTATAGCAGCCATCTTCTGCTCTGTCTTCACATGTGTTATGTGGATTTATTGTGCCAATATCTGCAATATTCTGAACATGTGGTAAAGGTAATGCTTTCCTGTGCAGATTATCTAGCTTTATTGAAAAACATTCACTATAACTATGTAAAATGCTGTGTTTGTGCACTTGTGCAACTTAGGAGCAGATTTCTAGATTTTTCTTGTGGCAGAAAAACTTTGTTATTAGTGTTACAAGTTTTTATCCAACATAGTTGGTCTTAAGGGGAAGTGAACATTTTTATTGTCCTCAAATAAACCAAAGAGAGTATCCTTTAGAGGTGAAACATTTTAAAGTTCATTCCTGTTCTAGTCTAGACCTATGCAAATTGGTGTTACTGCAGTCCTAGTGCTGTCATCCCTGTTGTGTTAAATCTTCCTTTCGTTTTCAGCTTGCTTTAGGATGCTGACCTGTCAAAAAGACCCTTCTTGCTGAGTATTTTGCCGGTGTCGCTGTATTATTTTTTTTCTGGGTTACTTTTCTGCTAATTTTTCAAACAGAGTTGCCTCACCAGGATATCAGACGAATGCCGGTATTGGCATAAAGGAGGAGCAGGAGCATGCAGAAGGAGGACAGATCACTGCAGCCTGAATTTATATCCGCTTAAATGGTCCTAGAATCTCGGGCACAAAGATATTAGTCAGGTGCCTTAGTCTCATATGTGCTCCAACGAAAGTAATGGGTGCCTTTGAATAGTTCATGTAACAGGCAGTTTATTTATGCTTGGCAAGATGCACAGAGATTCGACCTGAGTGGAGAGTGAGCTTTGCCATTGACAACTTAGGTGTCAGTAGACTTTCAGGCACATCGGAAGTTAAGGAGAAGTCTTTGTGTTGTAAAGGATGGTCTGATTCACCTAGCTTTTTATGTGTTTCAGGTACAGTTGACTGTATTCCCACTTAAAAAGTACTTAGTCTCTGTCTTTCACCATAAAAGTAAGCTCAAATATATCATAGTTCTTACTGCTGTTGTGTATTTTAAAGACTCATTCTGAGATGCTACAAAGAACTGTGATAGTAGTAGCTCCTATTGGAAGTTCATGTTCAGTGTCTTGACAGAGTTGGAGAAACCAGATTTAGTAAATTCCCCAGATTTAATAAAACCCCTTGTTTTTGTTCTAACAGTGGAAACGTGAAGGATTTCAATGATAACACCAAGGCTGATTGCTTTACCGTGTTTATTTTGTGTTGAACTGAACCTTTACTAAGGTAGATAACCACATTTTTCTCCAACATATCAGCACAATATAAAGCTGTTACGTAACTTGCTACAAAAAGCATTTACAGAAGTCTCTGAAGGGAACAAAGGTGCTAGGAGATGTAGGCACTCTGGGTTAAAAGCTAGAGAAAATCTCAGAAGACCTTACTGTATATCCATTTTCTTTTTCCATTGATTTTGAAGTGTGTTTGATGTGCTTCACCAAAAATTCTCATTTAATATGTCTGTATAATGGAATGTGGATGGGATTTAGGAAGAACACAGATGTTTGCAAAGATCACAGAAGGGCATGAGGAAAATACCGTTTGGTTTGGGTTTGGTTTTGCTGATATAAACCATAATCATAAATGTATCCCTGGAATTTACATATGGTGGTACTTGAAAAAGGTAAAAGAGAGAATGCTCGTGTCTTCCTTAGCTCAGCAACTGAAAGGTAAGGTTAAAGAAAAGAGAACTAAATACTGGATTTGATGAATTTGCCTGTACACCCATAATTACTTTCCTGTAGGACGCCGTTGTGTACCCAGCAGTTAACTCTGAAAACCTGCAAGATGGAGCGAATGTTTTCTGTGAGGCTTGTTCACTGTAAGAAGACAGACTAATGTTATTTTGTTCTTGCTTGTGTATGCAGTTGCAATGTGTATGACAGAAGGCTTGCAACAGTATAGCAGTTTTATTTGGCTGCTGTCATAACTGATAAATACTGATATAACATGCGTAGGCTCTGTTGTGGTTGTTTCTGTTCTGATTTTTATCAACTTTTCAGGGAAGCCTTTCTTGTCTAACATAGCTTCATATCTTGGTGGATTTTGAAACTAGACAAGTGATTGATGATAGAGTGGGAGACGTTCCTAAATGCAGTTGTCTGAATCTCTTATTTTTTTTCTGTGGGTGGATTTTGCCTGTGAAGAATATTGTTTTCATTTGCAGGGGGTGGGAATAGCATATAATATCATGAGGATTTTTTTGGTGTACTTGTTGTATATTCATAGTTGGGCATTCCTCTGGGCTAGTGTGTGTATAAGGAGTGGATGATTTCTTGGTGTCTTGGTATGCAATCTCTGTAAACCAGAAAATGTAGAAAAGGAAGGGAATCAAGTTGTTACTTCAGTCATTTTCTTATCTGAGCTGTGGCTTAATTTGATTCAAATGCAATCTAGGGAAATTTCAAAGGCGGAAAAAAAACCCCAGCAAAAACTAAATTCTTTTTGTGGCAGAAGAATTCTTGTAGCTGTAATTTAATGAAACATCAAGTGTACTATTGAAACTGAAGCAGAATGCAGATATGTAAGTAACTGTATATTGGTAAGAGATTACTGTAGTTGGCTGTGACTGGAGAAGGGCATGGGTGCCTGAAAACTTTTCCAAACAAATTAGCTGCTCTAGTATAAGAAATTATCTCTTTCTACAAACCTTGTCCTTGCTCAGTTTAGTTTTCAAATACAACAGTCTCCGCAATACCACGCTGAAACAGAATGAGAAAAGAATATTTCCATTGCATGTGGAGGTGGTGGGGGTTTTTTTGTGGTGTGTGGTGGTGGTGTTTTTTCTTTTATTTTTTTGTTTGTTTGTTTGTTTGTTTTTGTTTTTTTTGTTTTTTTTTTTGTGAGGTAAGGCTGTCTCGAGAATCTGCTTGGAGGCAAAAAACCCAACACGAACAGTATTTTTTTGCTAGCATGTCTTCCTAAAATGTATTCAAGCAGTTTCTTCTAATATATAATGTTGACTAAAAGAGTTATTTTTATTTCTGTATTCACTATAATTTTGGAGAAATCTTAAAATCAGTACAGATCAGTATAACTCTTCTTTCCTTCAAATGTCTAATGAATATCTCTAAAGAACTTGGATTTGAAACTCTTTGCTTACTTGGTCTTGCTGTCATAATAACAGCAGCAATAAAAATATTTTTTTTAGTTTTGTTTGTTTTTAGCCTTTCAATTTAAATCAAGATGTTCATGGAGGCTGAATGTTTATTCTGTAAGCTATCTTCCTTTGTCCTAAAATGTGAGGATGCAGATTCTGTTGAGGGAAGTAGCATTTCATATCTTTGGGGATATTTTAAGACTAAATTGCAGTAAAGAAACTCTTCCCTTTTCTGTCCTGGATTAACTTTGTGGATTATCTAACAAAAAGACACTTTTCCTGCAGCGTATTCATGGAAAACAGTTTGTTATGCAAGCCTGAATACTATTTAAGCACTGGCCTTCTATAACCGCAAGCATATTTTTCAGTGGGGGGACAATGAGAATGACATTTAACTCCTCCAATGTCACAAACATAATAGTCTTTATCTTGTAACACTGAGGAAGATACTTACACTGCTATGGTAGTTCATTGGCATGAATTTAAAATACTTTCCCAGCTACTGGTACTTACAAAGTAAAAAACGAAGGAAAACCACAGTCACTGTGGAATCATTTCAAAATCTGGAGCAGTAGATTCACTGTTCAACCTTGATAAACTTTAGTGAAAGTTATATCTTACAAATATGTACTGGTAGTTAGGAAGTCTTCCTTTGATTCATCTCTTCTTTTACTCCTCCTTTGCAGAAACAAGAGATTTTCAGGCTCCTTGCTAGTGAAAAAAATGTATTTCTAACAATAACACTATCATTATTGATGAGATTAATTTTCTTCTGCTTGGTGTTTTGTTACTTGTATTCTAGTTATATGTATTTGTTGAAATAAATTATTCCTTTGGTGTCAGTCGTATACTCTAAAGTCAAGGACAATCCAATTAGTGCTGATTGGGATTTGGCAGCTAAATCCCTGCTCAATGAGCCAAGAACATGCTTGTTATTGCTTATCTGTTAGTGACTAGATAATATCGTGATTCCATGTCTCTAATGTTTACGGTTCTCAATTCTCAGTCTTCTGCAAATTGTATAATAAGAAAAAATGGAATCATTGAACACAGTTTGAATTCTGTTTGCTTTATAGTAGTCTTGTGCTCAAGGTAACAACAAAGTAACTAATCACAAACTTTCCACTGAAGTGGACACAGGTAACAGACCCTTAGTACTGCAGCCAAAACCAGTAGTTGGTGACAGTACAGTCTGAGGTTTTGTGTAGCTGTAGTAGAGGAATACTAATATACAAAAAATACAAAATCATCATAATTCTGGATACAAATTCAGGACAGCTGCATACAAAACCACATTGGACCCTGGGAGACCTCAATGGATAAAAAGAGACAAAGGGATGTTATTGGGGTTACAAAATCAATTGGAGGAGGGGGGAAAAACAAAGGTAGGAATAACGTCCTTTTAATGTGGTTCGTATGTTGTTTCCTAGGATTTAAAAACGCAGAACCCAGAAAATTCCCTGTCTGACACTTGGATAGGTCTTCAGCAAGGCTAGAAACTTCTTTTTAAACGGTAGACTTATATGTTGGGTCTAATGGAATAGTAACTGGAAGGAAGATGACACATTCCGGCAGAATATTTCTCAGATACTTGCGGATTGAAAGGAAGGACAACTCTTCTTTCTAGAGTCTTGACTTCAGTTGTGGAAAATTGTGCTTTGGAAGATGTGCTTCGTTGAGCTACTTTTGCTAGATGCCATAAATACTAATGCCGGGAGTATTGAGTGCTGTCGGTTGGCAGCGTCCCCTTCAGGCTCTGTAGTGGGCTGCATATTGCTTCGTTGTGGTTTGGGAACCCTTGCTCTGTAAGACAGTGGCCACTCTTCCTGCTTACTCTGTTTGGCACGTTCTGGTATTTTAAAGTTCTTTCTGTCTTCTAGTTTGGTTTTCTAGGTTTAAACCAGAAGAATCTCTGACCTTAGTGTCTCTCTGTCCCTCCTTCCCTCCCTTCTCTCTTTATCTGTTTAGCCATTTTTATCTGCTCTGTGGTTTTCTGAGATGGAAGTCATCTTGTCCACTCAATCTGATTTATTGTGATTTTCATCTTTAAATAAATATCAGTTCATCACATAAACACGAAGGCCAGGTTTCATCCCTGCTATTAATTTTGGGCCTAAAAGAGTGTTTGCTAGTATTTTAGTTTAGGCAAAAAAGTCCTTTTCCCTAGTCTTATTTCTTAGAAACAGGAAAAGTATTTGACGTGAAGTTTTCTGAAATAATTGAGCTAGAGACAGATATTAAGCATTGAGACTTAAGATGGTACATCTACTTTGGCTAAGGAAGAAATAATTGAAAATAATTATAGAATGAGAGGTTAGAGCACCCTTAGTAATGCTTATGGCTGTTAGCTATTTGCATATCTAAAAAACATTGCTCTCATGTTTCTTCCTCTTTTCTTATAACTGCACCAGTTATAGCACAATAAACCTTTTAGCTCGATTGCTGCATTGTTAAACTCTTTCATATTTTAAATTTGTACGTTTAACACATGCATTTGTGCTTTGGATAAAGAAATAGAATTGCCTAGGTTGGAAAGGACCTTTAAAATCATTGACTCCAACCATCAATGTAACACTGCCAAAACCACCACTGAACCATGTCCCTCAGCACCCCTGTCTTTCAAGTACCTCCAGGGATGGTGATTCAACCACTTCCCTGGGCAGCCTGTTCCAATGTTCGGTAACCCTTTCAGTGAAGAAATTTTTCCTAATATAAAAAAAACCAAACCAAACATAAGTAGATATAAATAAAAAATACAGATGCTCATCCTTTTTGTTGACTTTTGTTCTATGAATTGTAAATATAATTCCTAAGTGGCAGTAAGCATAAGCTGACTGTATGACTAACAAAATACTCAAGACTTTTTCAAAAGGACAAAATTGTGATCTTGAAATACTGTTGAATGAGCATACTGTACTTTTTAAACAACAGTAAATTAGGAAATTGTGTTTTTTAAATGCTGTTACACAGGGTGCTTTTCATAAAAATGCAAATTGCAGTTGCATTAAAAAAATTAAGAAAGCCACACACTTTGTTCCTGCAGAGCTGTTTCTTCATAGTCTCTTTTCCAAGAAAAATAGATAGTTGTACGAAGCTTGTGGAGTGACTAAGCTGTTACTGTTCTATATTGTTAGTATATGCTATTTTTAAACTAACAAAAATCATTCTAGTAGAAGTTACAGGAGGATTTCAGTTTTCTTTCTTTTTGATTGGTAACTTGTGAAGAAAGAAGTAGCTGTCATATTTTTGAAGAACTTAAGAATTTCTAAAAAAAAATTTAAATGGGAAATTGATTATACTTTTCCTTTGTAAAACACAGATTTAAAACCACATTTTTTTCCTTATTACATTGGTAATTTAATCTGTTTCTAGTCTCTTTCAGGTTGTAAGTTTTTAGAACCTTCAGTTTGTGAGAAATTTTTTTCTTCACTGTTTTTTGTTTAGTGATGGACACAGCTCTCAGTACTGATCCTTTAAGAGCTGGTAGTGGGTGCTGATGTGGTTGACTGAAAATTGTTACTGAATTTGTTGTGTCCAGTAGAGGGTCTGGATTTGCCCTTGATATTCTCTTCTTTCTCAGATTTTAAAACTGATAGTATACCCTGGAGGTGGCTTTTGTGCGGTTCAGAAGGTCATTTGGTAAAGCCATGGATCCTTCTGGAAATTCCTGGTGCTGAGACTGGCATGCTTGGGAGGACTTCTAGGCAGAACTTGCTTTTTGTAAAGTGGCTTAGCCTGGGGCCTCTGCCTGAGCAATAGATTGTGCCTGACTGCAACTGAGGAACTAGTTGGAATTCTCTGTTAGGGGAGGGAAGACCTGCTGCCTGAGCATTGCCTTTGACTTTGGGATTCACCCCATGTTTCTTAGAAATACAATTAATGAATCATTCTTATTTTATGCTTTTGAGGAGCTACTTGCTTTTATAAAATAGGAAACTAATTCATGTGTGTTTCTCATGATCTGCAAGTTTCAGCAATGGTAGAAAGCCCAAGGTTTGGAATGGGTGCTTTTAACAGTATTTCCAAAACAGGTAAGATAACAAAGCATATGCACAGAATGAAGTGTTGTTTTCTGTGGTAATAAACAGTCAGAGTTTAGAGTTCGTGTTCAGAAATTCATGCAAGTTCTAAGTGTTCAAAGTGCTGCAGAGTTGTTTCCTCTCTACATATTTTATAGTTGCTAAAACTTAAGTGCTTCTTTTAAGTAGCAAATTCTGATCCACGTTGCTAAAGTGAACTAAGATAATGCCTGTGGAAGTCTCAGATTTGCCCTTTAGCTGGAGGCAACTGCCCATACAGCAACTTTCAACACTTGTGCCAGTTCCTTGCTAGTTCTACTAGTGAGCTGAGGTTTTGACTCAAGCTGCCCTTAAATGTTCTTTCAGCTGAGACACCTGGATTTGTATTGACATGACTGAGGCATGGGGGATATGTTCCCTTTTTCCAGCTCTGAGAGGCTGATCATTTCCAGCAGAGAAGCAGCAAAAAGAGTGAGAACATCCCAACCATCTCAGTTATACCAGGACTAGAGTGTCAAAGCTGTGGTGTGTCAGCTGTGATGGCATTATAATTCAGCAGGACAGCCAAAGCAAGTGTCATGTTTTTTTAGTTACAGGCAACTGAAAAGAAAACAAAACCATAAAGCACCACATGTTTGTGATTTGGAAGTCAAAACTCTTCTTTCAAAAGATTCTCTTTCCTGTTTAATTAATCTGCATAAATAATGATACCAGGTTTGCCACTGAGCAAACAGTGTTGATTTAAGCAGTGATACTTTTGTAAGGTTGTTGTTTCAGTACTGTGTTTTCCAAATATTTTGTTTATAGTGTTTATTATGAAGAGAGATGAGATCATACATATTTAACAAAAAAATCTTTGTGGAGGCTGTTTTTATTATTTTGTTCTCTTTTGCCACATGGCATCTTTTTGGAAGAGGCAAGGCTGTCACTGAAGCATTTGATTTTTTGTGAGAGAGTGGTCTTGAAAAGTATCCAGAAAACACACTTTCTACCTTTCTGACCTTGTGAGATGTTTTTGCATTTTTAAGAAAACTGTTTGTTTACGTGTTTGCTTACGTGTTTCTTTTTCTTTCTTTTAAGAAAATATGGTCCAGTTTTTTAGTAAATGGCAACTTTTTAGAAAATTGCAGTTCAAGAACATGTGGCTTCACTAGTCTAGTCTCTAGACATAATCATTGATAGTCATAGCTGCTCTTGTTGGCAGCCTAGTTGAAGACAGAAGGTAACACATCCGTACTTAATTCTAACAAAAATGAGGATTGTTCCTCACTACAATGAGATAAGATTTTAGAGGCCTAACTCAGAAGACTATTGTTTTCATATTCTGTTGTTTTCTTGATAATAGGCTTACCATTATTTGAAGTTAGAAAACCCAGAGGTAAGATTTATGTAAAAGTAGTAATAATAATAATTAAAACAAGTCTTAACTTGGACTGGACCTATAGTGTCATGTCTTATGGAAGTCACCTTGCAGATATTCCCTCTCCCAGAGTTGTGATGGCTAAAGATAGGATGCTGAAAAATAAAAACTCTGTAACTCCTGTCTTCCTTATCTTCCTTTGTTACAGAGTTGTGCGTGTTCTATTTATTCTTGGCCAGTGTGCCTAAAGTTATTATAAAGTTTGTGGGTTGCATTGTCTCCCATTGCCTAACCTCTTTCTTCCTTCCCCTCTGTCCCTCAAAAAATTTTTCTTGTTTCAGGTTTCTTGTAAAACTTAGGTCATGGCTACTAATAAAATACTTCGAAATCCTGAAGCAGAAGACTCTTGAACTGCAGCATATAGTTCTGAATTAAAAATTAATTCCTGTTTTATAAAGACCAATTTTTCTCATTCTTCTTCAGGTTGAAAAAAACCCCCAAGGGTAAATATTTTAACAGAATATAAAAATTGATCAGATATTCTGATCAGTTTCTGTTATGCATCCTTAAGTTTGGTAATCAACTTTGTCATCCAACTATCTGATTTTTCGATGTTTTCTGTTAAACTGCACAGGGTTTGTAGCAAGAATTATTATTCTGCAAAACTCTTCAACCCCAAAAGGATGAGCATATGGCTTCTGTGAAAAATCTGATATAGAGGTGTCCAACTTTAAAGAAAAAATAAGTCCCCATATGAAGTCTAGAAATGAGCAGTAGTTACTGAGCAGTAGGAATCCCTGATTACTTACTGTCTAAATCTGGTGTGTACTCACTACCTAATATTAACTGTGCTTTCTAAAGGTTTGAAAATAGATTTGCAGAAACCAAAACATAAACCTCTGTTTTATTAGATTTATTTGATTTATGGTTTTATGAAGGCTCTGCATCTTTTTTTATTCTTATGTATTTTACAGTTACCAAGAAGAGATTTGGACTATAGTAATCTTAATATAGTTGTACAAAGCATCATTTGCTTTTTACAGTTTTTACGGCAGATGATCAAAGATTTTGTCAACATTGTCTTGCTGATCATAATTTTCAGTGAATTTTCATACCTGTGGCTTTTTAAAGCATCTAAGCTGTTGCTAGTTAAATGCTAGGAGTCTCAAGAGTTATGATTAGGTTAGAGGATAGAAGCAAGTGGTCACTATTCATAGGCAAAGTTGGTAGCATGGACTCCCGAAGTTAATTTTGCAGTCCTTTTTTGTTCAACTTGTAAATATCTGGTAAAAAGAGAGGTGGAATAGTTGGGGGATGAGACTTGCAGATGATTTAAAAAAAAAAAAAAAAAAATTCATTCAGGATAGCTGAATCTAAAGCTTATGGTGAAGGGCTCAGAAAGAGCTTGTGATACTGAGTGACTAGATGTTAAAATTTTGAATGAAATGCAGTATTGATAAATATAAGCTAAAGTACAAGTGGTAGAGAGAAAAGATGGTCTTAACATACATTCACAACAATGATCTCTAATTTAGCTATTGTCACTTAATGAGAAAGTTCTTAGAATTTGTTAGGACAGTTCTCTGTAAACATCATCTTAATATCTGGTGATAATGGCAACAATAAAATCGGAAATAGACAGTATGGAATTGTGGGGAAAAAAACCCACCAGAAAACATGGTGGTGTTGGGACTTGTAGCCCAACAGGAATGGATTAGTCCTGAATCTTAAGAAAGACTGAGTGTGGAGTCACCTGGTCCATTCTTCTCCCCCAAGGCACAATTAGCTGTAGGCTTTGCTGGTCAGGATGGATGTTTAACTCATTCTTAAGAACCCTCAATAACAGCACTTTCACAACCGGCTTTGTGAGTCTGTTCCAGTGTTTCTCTGCCTGACTGTAAGAAGGGTTTTCATTGTGTTTGACTCAAGTGGTTTTTGGTACATTTTTAAGCCTGTTATTACTCTTCTCCTTGAAGTGTGGTGACCAGACTGGATGTGGTAACTTACATGAAATCTTACCAAAACTAAGAGTGAGACTGTTATTTGCTGGTTATACAGGCAGTTCCACATGTGTAGACATCACTGATTTTTTTATTTTATTTATTTATTTATTTTAAATTTTCAATGTCACAACACTGAGGGTCACTTTGTGGTCTACTTTAACCTCTACAGCCCTTTGAACCAAACTGATGACTATTTGGCCATCCCATATATGTGCAATCAGCTGTTCTGACCTAACTGCAGCTTTGCAGTTCACCTTAGTCATACTTGAATGTTTCTTCATAACTTTTTCCAGTCTTTCAAGATCACTTTGAATTCTTATCTTGTCCTCTAACGTGCTTATTACCTGCATTTTCTGAAAATAATTAATAATTTTTGTGTATATATAGAAAATACTTGTGTGTGTTTATATATGCTTATATATATATATATGAACAGCTTCAGTTATGTTTTGTGTTTCAGCCTGTAGTGCCTTTAATCAAAAACAAAACAAAAAACACCCCAAAACAAAAACAGACCATTGAACCCCATAATGACACGCATATCATAGCTGGGAGATAAAATGAATGCTGCTGTAAATATGATTGAATGTGTGTAATGAGTAGATTTGCAGAAAGTATATTCAGTTGATGTTCCTAGGCATATTAAATTTGAGGTGCTTTGTGGTATATTTAAATAGGGTTATATTTTAAGAGTCAGGGAACTTGGAGAAACAATTTAGCAAATTATTCCATAAACAACAGAATTAGTGGCATCTTTCTGCACATTTTGTCTTTTGTCTTGAATGTCCCTAGTAGTGTTGCTGCTGGAACAGCAACAGGGTGTCTTGAATATTAACTTTTTTCAAATAAGTGTCACTGGACAATATTTATTTGGCTTAAAGGCAGTCAATCACATAAACCTTGCTTCTGTAGGAAACCTATCTGAAAGTAGCATTCTTACTTGCAAGAACATGATTTACTGTCACTTGAAAGAATATCTGTTTTTCTTTGTAATAGACACATTATAGTATGCTTCAGTTAATATTCTCGGCCTGCCACAACCTCAGAAGGGGGAGGTTATGTTCTATTAATTTATTACGGGCTCATAGTCAAGTGGCATTTAATTGTTTGCTAAGACATGCATGCAGCTCTGTTTTCTTCAATTATGCTCTAATTTCAAACAATCAGTTCCTTCAGTTTCTTACAACTGCAAAGTAGAGATTGAGGATTTTTTAAAATTATTATTTTTACTGCTAATGGTGCGTGCAATGGAAATGCATTTTGACGTGTAAAATCTTGGCAGTGTAGCTTATTTATGAGACGAAGATGCCAGTAAGGAAATAGGTGATTTAGCACGTAAGCACAGAATCATACTTTATTCTTGCATTACAGTTTTAAAAGAATTATCTAAGAAACGGAAAGAACATGCTCGTTTAAAATCACAAACTGATGTTTATTGTAAGCCTTTCTATTTGTTGATGTCTTTTTGTTTTAGTCATGTAAGTATTTAATAGCATTTGCAGTACTTGTAATTTGCGGTACCATGCTTAGAGATCAGGTGAAATAATGTTATGCTACATAGGCAAAATATAATTAATGCTCTACAAAGTTCAGCTTTAGTGAAGACTACTAGTGTTAGAAGAAATACAGATACACAGTAACACTTCTGATGTTTCGATGTTCACATGTATAGACTTAAAATAAATTTGAATACAACATTATTTTTCAGCATCTCTTATAAAGGATTATGTTCTTTGTGTTGATTCCCTGCTTAATTAAAGTCACTCTGGCAGCTGTGTTCTTAGGGGAGGAGGGAACAAAATATGCTGTTAACCTTTGAAAGCCAGAACACAAACAAATAGTGTTTAACTTGTGGATGTTTCAAACAATGGTGTTAATTTTGATTTGCCTTTTTGAAGTAGACCCATTCTTTTTGTTCTTGTTTCGGAAGCTAAATATATTGTTTGGAACTTTTGTGCAGCTGTGAAGAACAAAGTTTGTCATGCAGTAGTTTAGTAAGATGACATCATGAGATGATTTTGACTACTGTGGCAATCTGCTTGCGTTTGCCCTTGTGTAAGCGTGATCACTGGCATGTATTTGTTTCCATTTGGTTTAAATCAAGTAAGCATTGATGGAATTGCATTCTGTGGCTATTTATTTGATCCTGTTGTTCTGGGCTATTGTTATTTTGACCGGAAAATCATTCTACGCAATCTCTTTCCAGTTTGTTCTCCTAAAAGGTGCTCCAGGTAAGTCCTCTTATCTTCAGACAGCAGAGCATTCCAGTAAGGCTGTGTCCAGCTGTCAGTGGGTAACTCGGGGATGTTTGAATGGTGACACGCCAGTTCTTTGAAATTCTGGCATGACAGAAGGCCAGTAACTGCAGAGCCTTCCTCATGCTCCCCCCTGCCCATCCCTGGCTTACGGAGTATTGGAGAACGCAGAGCAAAAAGTGTCTAAGCACTTGGGGCCAAACTCTCTTGAGGTCATCTTATATTGCTTTACAGTACTGGCTTACATGTACTTGTGTGGGGTTTAGCTGGTAGAAATGATGACCAGCCTGAACATTGGCATTAATGCCATTCCGGCAGGTGGATAAGGAGCTAATTTTTGCTAAATACATATGGGCCATAAGATATGCTCACACTTACTGGAAACTTTGTTTTTGCTGTGTTTTTAGTCTATAGTTGGTCCAGACAAAATATTTGGCCTAACAGGATATGTGAATCATTCTTCTTTGTAAGGCTTCATTTATCATCTGTGTTCTGAAAATGTTTTGTATGAGGGAAAAATTGAATGCCCTCAGAAATTTTATTGTTAACGTGCGTTTTTACAGCTGTTAGTTAAAAATCCTGCTTTGGTAAGATCAAAATATTATTTAATTGTTTTAGCCTGTTGGAACCACAGGAAATATACAGGGTGGGAAACTCCCAAATGACTCGTCACTCTTCATCACCTGTAGGTGAGCAATGGCATACATACTTAAAAAAACCCACAAACCCCAAATCTTAGCAGCTGGTTAGTTCTGGGAAAAAAAGAGAAGAAAAGTTGCTCCTTTATCCTTTATGCATTGCTGGTACTTATGCTTTGAGTAGAAAACATGCTTTAAAATTTCCTTTATCAATGCAAAAATACATGTACAGTACAAAATTGACTTTAAGGATTGAGTGGACAGATTGACTTGTGTTGTTTTTTTTCTTTGTAGTCTGGTTTTAAATGATACTAAGGGCATGTGCATGTGAATGCAGGTGAGGAGGGCACTGTCTAAAATTCCATATTGACTTTCAATGTGCATCTGGCTACCTGAAGGAATGTGGCAGTTGCTATGAAGTTGAGGGGAAAATTATGTTCTAGTAGACTGTTGAGGTGACCTTCCAGTCACAAAATTCTGTAAGTTTTGAACAAATTTTAAATTAGATATGACATCAGGAAGTTTGATGACGTGTGATGTGTATCAAAGATGTCTGCGGGGGTGTGAGCGTGTATAGCTCCATGTTCCAGTTCCTCTTGCTAAAAGAGTTTGGCTCTGTACATGCTTAGAGTCAGGAAGCATTATAGAAAAATGGTATTTTAAACTACAATAAGGAGTGAAAACGGGTACTGGAAGAGGAGCTGGGAGATGATAAACATTGTCTTTTAGAGAGCAAGGGTGCAGTGTACGGAGGAAGAGTCCTGTGAAGGTAGTGGAGAGATAACTAAAGGACTTGGAAGTTGAGGCAGCTTCCTACTGGAGCGGATTGAAAAGTAGATCAGGAGGAATTGAACTTCAGAGCAAACATCTTGCATATTGAGATGTGCTAAATTATATTTACAGATTGGAGTTTAGATGTGGGTAGCTTGAGCAAGCTACGGAACAGGAATTTGCAGTGATGTGTGATATGGAACTACAAATAAACGCCTGATTTAAGGCTAACATGAGGCAGTTAGAGAAGCGAGTTGCATGGTATCTCTGCAGCACTCTCACAGTGTGGGCTATCAAAAAGGCCTTTATGAGGAGGATTCTGTCTTTACAGATTTCAGACTTGGAGGATTGTTTTGATTTGGGACAGATGAAAAAGAGATGTGTCTGAAGATACTGCTTTCGAAACAAGGAAGTGAAGACAGAGGGGATTTATCTGTCTCTACCGTCTGAACTATGTTATAGTTCATAGGCACTGTGTTGAAAATTTCAAATGAGCTGGCTTGATCATGTATTGCAAGAATATCTTGAACTTACAGAGATGTTCATTTTTAACATAGTTGGCAAATACTATTCAAAAGTAATTTTAAATTTTTGGAGGTCGTGATAATTTCCTAGCTCTAGAGTGAGACTGTGTCCAGTGTAGAGCAGCATTAAGATTCACATTTCCTGCTAAATTGCAACATCAGTGTATCTTTCAAATAAGTTTTGGGTCAAGTATGTATTTCCTTTGATTTCAAGCAAGTGCTTTTTACTAAAGATCAATGTGGTTTTTTATGTTATGGAAAAATTTCTCTTATTGGTCAACTACCCAACCTGGAAATGCTTTTAGAAGTGATGGTTGTTTTGCTTAAATGTGCATTGTACCAACTTTAACAAGTCACACTTTGTTGTTTCTATGGAGTATCTTTCTGATATTGAAAACAAGAAACCACGCTACATCTAAACTTAAAGTAGACTTAAAGCTTTGTTAACATTCACCTTGAAAACTTCAGAAAGTACATTACCTTCTGTATAAAGAATGTTATTTATGACGGATTCTTCTATTTATTGTAAAGCAAGATGCATGTTGTAAAGCATGCTTATTTTGTCTTCTGGTTTCTTGGCTTGAAGAAGGGACTGCTTTTTTGCTGCTGTATCTTTTGCACAGATGTGCATTTTATTTTTTGCTTAATTTTACTGTAATCCTTCATATGCACATTTGATGACAAAAAAGTAGCAGAACATCCTTTACAAAGTATTTGGATACTTTACTGTGTACCAAATCATCACTTTGAGTTCTGGGGAAAAAATTAGTATAATGAAACAGCTGAGATCCAAACATGTCAGCATTGATCTTGAGAATAAACGTTCTGTGTTTTCAGCTGCCCTGTGCAAGGTAGTCTTTTGGAACACGAAATATGTAACTAATATGTGTGAGAAGATGCAAAGGATGTAAACATTATTTGATGTAAACACTCTCATAATGCTCCATGTTCTGTTTCACTCCAGTGTTGATGATTACTTACTTACACTTTGTATTATTTGGTAAGGAGACATAAAGAACTTCTAAAGAAACATCACAAGATACACCAGATTATCTCGAGGATAAAATTGATTTTATTCTTCATGGCAATCTTTCCTTATTTCTGTGGGAAAAGTTGTATGATTTTTAAAAACCAGAATACAAGCTTTTACCTTTTTGGTCATTAACCAGACATGAAGTCCAAATCCTCAAGTTCAGGGAAAAAATACTGCTCTGTCACAACAGAACTTCTTGTTCTGATATGGAGAAGTCTGTAGAGCTTGTCGACACAGCCCAAGGCAAATCCTGCTCTATCAATGGGATGGTACAGTGAAACAGTTGAAGGAACCTGTCTTGAAGGATTTGTCTGTGAAAGGTTTCCACTGAGAGAGTTACCATGCAGGGGATACGGTCTGTAGAGGTAAGGGTGTCTTATCCTTAATTAAAAATTCCCTTTTTGGAAAAATATAGGAAAATATTTGTGTAATAGTACCCATAGCATATTCTGAAGTAGTCATTCTTTAAGAAATATCTGTTTGCCCTGTTGGATAGTTCTGAAAGAATAGCTATATTAAGTGCCTTCATCTTAGTACATTACTACCGTGGTGTCAACAAATTTAGTTTTGGCTAAAGATTGACAGTCTAAAAGTCAGTGGAAAAACAAAACTTTCCACCAAAACCAGCTATTCTTTTTAGTTTCTTCTTTCCCTTGGCCTTGTCCCCCCACCAACAGACCTCAAGCTTTTAATGAGTGTACCTCACTTAGCTTCTTTTGCTTGAACTTGTGAAATCTAACTTCAGTTTTCAAATTGCAAGCAAACGACTTTGTATATATCACTCATATAGTCTAGACATGATGTCTAGATTGCACGGGTCTGTTTCATAGCATTTGAAATAATCTTAGATTTAAGATTTTTTTTATTTTTTTTTTTTAGCCTTTTGTTTAACATTTATATGCTAGTGAACTCAGTGACTACTTTTTTGTCTGACGCTTTCCTCACACTTTGTGCTTTATAGTGTTTGGGGCAGTTCTCTTTAAACACCTTTAGAATTGTGAACTCAGGCCAAACTCAATTTTCGATATCCAGTTGTTGGACATTCTTCATGGCCAGCCTGAGGATTCAGTAGTTATTCCTTCCAAATACATTAGTTAAGGAGAGAGAAAGTAACAGGTTGGATAGTTACTTAGTTGCTACTAGCTTAGGTTCTGCAGGTGTCTTCCCTACAGTTAGACAATGTACATCAGACAATGTAAACTGAGGTCTTTTCTATTTTTTGGCATTCTTGTGGACACGTAGCGCAGTGTCTGGGTTGAGCTTCGTTATCTATTGCCTGGTAACTTTTTCTCTGAATGGAACAGCAGCAATGACTTTAGATGGTGGCTCTGCAGTCTCTACTGAGAGAAGAATACGCTACAGGCACTGATGTACTTGAATGCCGCTGGAGCATTTGCATTCATATCTTTATGCTTCCAGGTGATACTTAGCCTAGTGCAGATGCGCAAGTGTAGACACCTCTGTTCCCTGTACAATCCAAGTTTGTCATACACAGATAGCAAACAATTGTAGCTTCCTCGCCTGTTCACTTCAGACTAAGGCAGTGTGCTTCTCATGTTTTTCAGTAGGTGTACCAGTGTAATGAAAAGTGTTTTCCTGAGCTGTTTTAGCAGATGGTTTGTCAAGTAGTCCAAGTAAATTACCTCACTTAGAAGAGGAAAGCTCTGAGGGGAAACTGAGGTACTGTGCCCATAGCTGTGCATTGATGAGTTCAGCATTGTCATGTTGACTCCCTCTCCCAGCCGCTTTGCATAGTATTAAGAATAAGTAATCCCTGTATCTATCCCAAGAGATAAGTTTTCCAGAAAGACCTGGAAAATCTTGATTAAAATGATGATCAGTTCATTATCTATAAACGTGCAACTCTGAGGTAGCAGATGTATGTGGAATGTGTATGCAGTGCCAAAGAGATGGTGTAGAAATTCCAGGTCTACATTGTAAGTGTGCTGCTGTAGGTGAGGATATTGGGGTGCAGGGGGAGGTTGCTGTGACTATTCAGAGTTGCTCTCTGGTAGGTTCTGTTCTACGTATCATCTGATCCTCCAAGTAAGATGGTGTGAAGCTGGTTATTTATGCTGCAAAAATACAGATCATATGATTATGGGCATATTCTAGGTCCGTTGTTTTATTTCTGTCTGTAGGGCTGCCTTCTTAGATCTTGCAACACGGAGCTGATGTTCTGTCCTAGTGGGGAACATAAGATGAGTGGCTTTGGCCTCTTCAGTTTAAATTGAAGGCCATAATTAAACTTTTTTCAATTATTGTTCTGTTTGGTTATGTGCTCGTTTGAATAATGAAGGAAGGAGTTGCCAAGTTGCCTTGTTTTATTTGTTCTGTTCGACACAATAGAGTTGGGGTCTGGTAGGATTAGTAAGGGAAGAAGATTTCTTGCCAGAGATATAGGAGAAATCAGGAATGGGATTTTTTTTTTTTTCCCCTTTTTTTCCCCCTCCCCCTGGGATGGGAGAAGGATACTTGTAAACATAAGCCAGGATCCAGACTCTTAGAACAACAATTTTTTCTTCCTTTTAAATGGACAGTAGGTATCCTATTAAGTTCATAACTTTCTTTTCAGTTTTATATAGCAATTCTTGTACCTGCATCACAAAAATTGGATTTTTACCGTTTTATTTACCTGTAATAAGATTTGTTTCCAGATCAATGGCTAAAATTTCTATTTTTTTTTTTTCTGTTAATACGAAGCCTTGGATTTTTTTTTAATTTTGAAAGTAGATTTTTGACTTTGAAAATTCTGAAGTTTGAGTACTCAATCTCCAGTAAATTCTTTTCTCCTTTGTTTTTCCATTGACAATAAACTTAAAAAAACACCATGATGCTAAATAAATGATGACAGGTACAGATATGGGATAAGGGTAATAGGATGACATGTGCAAACCCTGTAACTCCTTTTTGTAAATTTCTATTAAAAAATGTAGCTATTAAGTAATACAAGGCCTCAGAGGCCTAGTATGTGAGTTGTGCATGTGTTGAAAGTCATGGTGATGCCAAACAATATTAGAAATTCCTATTAAAATTTAAAGCTGCATTCGCTGTATAACTGGATATGGAATAGTACTATAAAGCCAGGGATGCTATTTCATGACTGCTGAGTTTTCAATGTATTATCTGTTGAGATCTTTTGAAAAACAGCTCCTGTTGAAAGACTTGAAGTCTTTACTGGCTGATAATCAATTATTTCTATATGACTGTTTTGCTAAAACAAGAGAATGGCAACAAGTTACAAATGTTAGGCAGTAGAAAGTCTGTATCTTCTCTGTCTGCAGCTCTTCTCAATAATTGTCAAAATATTTTTATTCTTGTTAGAAAGCATTAAGTGACTTGCTTCAGCTGCCACTTGAACAAAAGTCAACCCCGAAAGCCAATCCTAGTAAGTTACACAAAAACAAGGGAGACCTGGAAGGCAAACAAATAAACGAACAACACCACAAAAAAACAACCAAACAAAACCCCCAAAACCACCACCACCACCAAAAACTAAACTAAAACAAAACCCAGAAATAACTTCTCTTGTTTCCTCATATGTTTTCTATAGAAGTTTGGGGCCTTCAGGTCCCCAGGTGAGTTCTGTAATTTCATTTATTTAAGTAATGGATAGCAATAGGTTTTATAGTGTATGTGATCAGCCATTTGAGGGAGGTAATACAGAGAAAGCGTAAGGATGAAGAGGTAAGACCTGCTTCTGCCGCAGAAGAGGTTTTTTAACCTCTGTGTTGGGAAGACCTTTTTGGTAAATTATGTCAGCCTCTGTATGGTTGAAATACTGTTCAGTAACAGGGCAGTGAGGTGTGGAGCATTGACTCTTGTTCAACTTCTCTTCTGCAAACCTGTGGTGCTCTAACTGAAGCATAATAAAAGTATGTGCCTTGCTTGGTTCTATATGTTGTGCATGCAAATTAAAATACTTCTGCATTTCCAATTGCCAGGATGGGGGAAGGGAGAAAGCAGTAAAGATATCTTGACTTTTTTTTTTGGGGTGATGCTGGTGATGGTGTGCCTTTTAAAGATTGTTTTGGATATGTTCCTGTTTTATTTCATTGTACCTCTGCATTTAAGTCTTTCCTGCTTCTGTTAAGTTAATATATGTTATAATTTTATTGTGCATAAGTAGGACATAACCTGAAACCTGGCTGGAGTATATGGAAAACTACTTCAGTTTAAAGACACATGACTTTTATAAGTTGCACCTTAGAATATTTATGTTGCAATATTAAGCATGTTTTTGTCATAGTAATTGATTCAGCGTGATGTAGCAAGCCTGTAGAGGGCCACCTTACTAGTGATCTGTAGTACCTTCATGATTTAAAGAAAAACCTTCAAAACTCATTGGTGGATTTTTTTCCCCTCTTGTGTTCTTTCACAGCATGTGAGAAAGTAACAAATAAATGAGGAGATTAATCTAGCAAGGTTTTTCTCCTGATTAAGTTAATGTTACTTTCATTCAGTGCCATATGTATTAGGGATACAGAACTGAAAAACAGGACTTAAATTGTAACTTGGACTTCTCTCTTGCAGTGCAATAATAGTTACTCTTGTCATCATGACTGCAAAAAAGTAAAAGATGAGTAATAAGATGGATTGGGGAAGATTCCTTGCATAAAGTTGAGACTGGTGTACCTGGGAAGCAAAGAGAAGTGAAAAGTAGAGGTATGTAGGTAGAGTGTGTGCCTGGCAGAAATCGGTGGGTAAAAGCTGTGCTGTTACCTTACTAACAGTTGATATAAAGTAGATGCCGTACCTTCAGGAAACTGGCGTGATCTGTAGGAAGCTTCTTATGCATCTGACTGGTAGCTTTTCCTGTTTCATTGGTATTGATGCTCCTCAGATTTTTTTCATTCTCACAGAGAGGTTCTGTTTTTCCTCCTAAATCTCCACGGAGACTTTTTGGAGTTGAAGTTAGCAGAGATCATGTACATACAACACTTTCTTGTCACCCATAACTTGTCAGTTCTTTAAACTAATCTCAAGCATTTGTTAAGTGTGTGATGGCTAGATTGTAATACCCTGTGTAAGAAACATTAGAAAGGAGAAGGCTGTTTGGCTTGGACAATGTTTTTCTGCCATGCTCTTTTTTTGGTGTCAGGGTTCTGACTGATACCGAACACTGGTTAGATTAGTAAAGAAACTTGCAGCTTATAAATTTAGAGAGCAGCTGTCATCTGTACATAGATTTCAATTATTTGGCATACTAAACCAGAAAATCAGATAATCAGATTTCAAAGTACTGGTACTTTTGCTAATAATAGAGTGATAAAACTTTTTACTTTGGCGAATAGATTGTTAGCAAGATAGAAATTTTGGGTTTGCTTACACTATTTGTCAAATAGAATACCTGTTAATCCTTTGTTCTTGTGAACCAGGCTTACATGTTAAAATGTCCTTCATAGCAGGGCTAGCGGAAGCAATTTTCAATGTATCATACAGCGTATTTCCTGAATTTTGAGTCTTAAGTTTACAATGATTTCTTTCTTATTTCTAAAGATACTAAAGATTCTAAGATACACTAAGATATATATTTCTAGAATATATACTATATATGCTCTGGTTGTGTATGTGTGTATTTTTGGGCTAACACTTGAAAATATTGTCATCCTAAACAAACTAATAGGCCATAGTAATTCTTTTTTTTCTGCTTTTGTGCTCTCTGTATCAGCTGTTCCAATGGAAGAGATGTAGTTTGTGTAATTCATCTGTGTTGTGGAAGGTGGTGGTTTTTTTTTTTTCTTTTTTTCCTCTCTTCCCCTCAGTAGTCACTGGTTATGTAGGGGTGGTTGGAAAAAATGAGGAAAGGATAAACCTGAAAGTATAGGGCTTTTTCCTTAGATTGTAAAAATAATTTCCTTGATGGATACATCAGTTAAGATCTTGCAGGTCCAGTGAAGAGAACTTCAGCATTGATGATTATTATTATTTTGGAATGATAAAGGTGGAAGCTTCTACATTACATCAGAAATAATTGTGACACAGAATACTCTGATTTTTCAATGCATTCATTAACTTAAAAAGGATAAATTTCCAACTGGCTGTTAATAATGATGTGTTTGGTTGTAGTATAATGGTAGCAGAGTTCAGTACTTAATTTGTCAGGTTAAGGAACGCTGAGGGCTAGAACTCTGTTGATGCACAGTCATTTTATAGCTGATGAATCGTCACTGAAAGAAACTTTTGTGTTGCTGTGCTGTCTTGGCAATTTTCAGCTTGTGTAACAGCCACTTGAAGGTCATGTTTAAGAACAGCCGCTAGGCTTTTTGTACATAACACTGAGGATTGGTCTTATTCCTACCAGGCAAAGGGTAAGAGAAGTGGAAAGGTGGCTTACAACCAACTTCCACTTGCCCTCTGGTCCTGTGCTGCTGTTCTGGGGCACCAGGCCAAGAATACATAATGTGAAAGACTTGCTAGTAAACCACATTATTTGAAGATAGAGAAAATATGCAATTTGCAACAATTTGTACATATTATAGAAACGATTGCATTTAGCAAGTAGCAAAGAAACAGTTATGTTACGGACTTGTTTAACATTATGAGTATTTTATAATAATGTAATGTCCAGTTGTTTTTTTTTGTTTTTTTTTTGTTTTTTTTTAAAAAAGTCAAAGTACTTTCAGACATGTTAGTCTCATATGACAGATTCTTCACTCATCGGGAGTAGAATTCTTGCTGATCTTTTGCCCTACTAGAAAGTAGTAGCTCCTCTGTAGTCTTCTCATCCCGAAGGCATTATATGTTCTAAAGAATGTGAAAGATATTTCTTAAAGTAAATTCTTTTGTACTCAGAGAGAGTATTTACTTTCACTGTTTAAATATTTAAACTTGACTAAGAACAAAGTAATACTTCAGTATAATTTGTAGTTAACTCAGATTGCATCATTCTAATTGTTCTATACATCTTACGTAGAACACTTTCCTACTAGTTTCAGTTTTTAACTTGTACATCTCTACTATTCTCAAATCTAAAATGTGCTCTTCCAAAAAAACCCCAAACCCTAAAACCAAAACCACTCACACCTAAAAAGCAAAAAACCTCCCCAACCTTTAACGTTGTTATTCTCTCATGGTACACCTTTGTTAGTAGTACAGATGAGGCTAATGTCATTCTGCTATGAGTGTTCACAGGTCAGTGTTCTGTCCTCTCCCCTTTCTATGTAGGACTAAGACTGTCACCAACTGAATGTTGTTTTCAGTGTATCAGGACCTAATTTTGCCTTTATTCATGATTATTAATTTCTGTCATTTGGAGCCAGTTTTTAAGTGCGTTCTGTCTTTGGCATGTTGCGCTACAGCATTAGCTGTTCTCCAGAATGTAATTAAATGATTGGAAGTCGTTACTACTGAGGGAGAGAAAGCATCTACTGTTCATCCAGAAATAAAACATTATTACAGTTCAAGCCAAATAGGATAAATAGCCCCAAAACGTTCTTTATTAAATGTCTAGATCAAGTGCCTAAGCTTTTATCATAAAACATGTTGGTATGTATAGATGTATTTATAGGTATTTCTGTGTTTCTCTTTTCGGACCTGACTTACATTTGAAGGCTTTTTTTACTCCTACTGAAAATCAATAAAACTCAGTGCTGGTATGCATTGATTTAAAATACATAGCATATTTATTTATATGCCCAACTTTTATGGGTTTGTTTTCTTCCTTCTTTTGTAAAATGCTATGTGATGTAAAGTGTTCTGATGCTTTTACTCATGCAGAACTCCAGAGGGGCTGCTGAAGGTGAATCCATTTGTTGCAGTTACTGTGCAGTAGTATGTGTATATCTCTCCCAAATTGGAATTGATCCAATAAAGAAGTCTTTGAGGTAGTCCATCAGAATCCACAAAGTTGCTAAAATAAATATGCTGTGTTTAAGCTAATATGGAGTAATCACATCACCTCTGAAACTGACAGTAGTGTGATATATTTGAGGATTTTTAAAAGAATTTTATTTAAAATTTAAATTATTTAGAGGTAGGTCCTTTCCTTTTTTTGTGAGCTGAAAAGAAAAAAAGTTTTACTTCTTAAGGTAATGTTTACTTTTAAACCTTCCTCTAGATAGTACATTGTCTATCTCAAAGCCAATGAGATCATTCATTCTTTTGTTAATGAATCACTAGAATTATTTGTTTGACAATGAATCACAAAGCAGGTTTCAATGAAGCTTATTGAGGAGTGTATTATTATCAAATTTGCATCACAAATGCTGCATTCCTACACATATTTCATTTGGTTTCATTGAGTTACTGATCCTGTTCTTCTTCTCTGCTGCTTCTTTCTCCCCTCCCTGCCTCATTTTATCTTATTCTCTAAAAGGACAGCTTGAATTCAAGCTTACTACCTCTGGTAGCTGTTGCATTTTCTTTTCTGTTGCTTTAGTGTGATAGTTTACCAAGCACTAGCTATGAAGTACACCATTTACTAACTCACACTATTTCTTACAAGTAAGATTAGATGTGAAAATGTTTTGATTACACTGAAATTACCTGGGTAGATGTTCAGAATTCTATTAAAAGCAAAATTCCACAGTGTAAAATTAGCTGAGAATGTAGGTACTAGTTTCTAGGTCATGTTAAAAAAAAAAGATGAACTGCTAGTGCCTGGAAGTGGTCTACACTGTGGAGGTGTATCATTCAAGTTTAGGAGTTAAATTATTTTTAGTTTCTAATCTTACACTTCTTTGTATCATACAATCAATTTTCATGTGAGTCAGACTTTAATTACAGGTATGTTTTGATTTTCAATAAATTCTATGTTATCTTCAAGAGCTTTCTTCTGTTCTTCAAACAGTTGCAGTAGTATGTCCCTGTCATAACAATATTATTGGTGGCATCTTAGGTGGCATTAACAACACTTTGGCATTTCTGAGAAAATTTGGTTCTGAACGTGTTGATCCAGTCAATAAACTCCAAAAATATGTTTTCTGTTATGGGTATGCTTAGTTAGGTTAGCACCCCTGGCTGTTTCTGAACATACTTGTTGCTTGATAGAAGAAAATTGGGTAAATGTAAACTGCTGTGAAGTAACAACTGGGAAGTTCATAATGCATTGAGATTTTAATTTATCCTACTTCATTTTGTATGGTTCATAATGCTCTGGCTAGTTGGCTAGTGGATGTTCTTTGTGGGGTAGTGGCAATTTAGTGCTGATAACACATTCCGTCTTAAGAGAAGTATGAAAACTTTATTGACTTTGGTATTTGCTTGAATTTGCTCTATATTTTTTTGTGATTGCTGTTTGGTTTTGTTTTTTTTCCTTTTTAGAAGAGGAAAAAACATGAAAAAGCAAAATAGAATAACAGAAGAGTTTCAATATAATATAGAATTTATGGGTGAACAAAAAAGCCAAATGTATGTGCATTATCTTAACTGGCATAAGTTTTAGTTTACTGTTTGTTATGACACTGTTTATGAGTTTGTTTCTGCATATTTTTTTTTTTCCCCTGAAGACCTATGAGCTAAATAGTGTGCAGTCTTGATGTGCACACTTTTTTCTATGTTCATACCCTTCCTTTTGTTTCTCCATCCACTTGTCAGGATGTACAGGAGATGATCGTCTACATACATCTCTAGCCATTGAGATGCAGAGCTGTTTCTTAATAGGTGTGATATTTGGGTTTGCTCTTGCTAGGCATTCTCAAGGCTTTCAGCAGCCTCTGCTGCCCTCTCCTGCTGTGCTTTCTGCCTTCTGTTCTTGGAAAAGTGAGTGACTTTCAGGACGGAGCCAGGACAAAATGGGCCCTTCCGGCTTTGGAAACTGATAGGGTGGAGGGTTCCATGCATCCTGATGCTCTTCTGTAAAACTGAGATGTTTATAGCTTAATACAGGTTCCCTGCCCCTCCAAAGCATATCCGTGATAGTTATGGGCTGGGGAGAAAGACCTCATGCTACTTAGATTGACGTGAACATGAATAAAGCGATGTGAAATTGTCATGCTACTTGTGATAGTAGCATAGTTTCTTACATTTGAAGTGGTAGGCTAATCTTGCATGTTCAGGAACTTCTTAATACAGTTTTTCCTATTCCTGGGTCACAGGTAGTAGGAAAAACACCTTCAATTGTATCATTAGTGGTACCAGAAAAATAGATACTGGGTATGGAAGTTAATATTTCATGTGTAATTTGGGTGATCTAGGCAATGGTTGACCCGATGGAGGCTAGAATAACAGTTTGCTTTCCTTTTGAAAAAGGCATAATCTCTCATTCATAAAAATCTTTGCATGTATAGTTAAAATGAGGAAAAATAGTATTTAAAGCTTTGAAAGTGAAACTTCTGTGTAAAGATATGTAGGAGGGTATGAAAACTACTTTGATAATTCTTTCTCTAGGAGTTAATTACACAGAGGATAGTTGGTGCGAACACTAAGGAAGGGCTTAGAAGTGTGTCCTGGAAAAGGAGTCATGTGGGGTTTTGCATGTATCCCATTAAATGGTGTAACAGTATCTTTAAGGCTTCTGTTTTGGATAACAAATAGAAACACAGTTTAGAACGAGTGTTTGAAAATATGTTTAATTGAGTGTTGTATAAATATGCAATGAAAACAACTAGGACTTGAATGACATTGTACAGGACAAAGAGTACTTGAAGTGCAGACCTCTGTGGGAAAAGTAATGTTTACTTCAGAAACTATCATCTATCAGTTTGACAAATAAAGCTTAACTGGCATAAATTTCTATTATAAAAAATCTGCTTATGTAAAGACATTACTGGAATCTAGTTGTATAGTGAAACCTTTCTGAATATATTAATCTGAAATTACAAGTATCTATTCTGTCATTTTTAAGCATTTACTCTAGCTAGCTGTATTACAACATATGTTTTATTTATCCAGCATACTTTTGGCTTTAAAGTTCTGGTACAAAAGGCTGCAGCTAATTCAGTAGGCATGTGTCTTGGGTAGAAATTGGTCTGACAATCCTGAAAATAAAAATAACATGTAAGTTGTTATCTCTTCTCTGGGGAACATTGTAGGTGCATTTATGATATTATCGGTGGCTGCTGGCAAGTGTTTGACTGAGCAGGCTTTAGCTGGATCAGGAGATCATATTCTTCCCACAGCTGAGACAAGTTTCTTTTCCTCTGTGCTGCAGGTGATGAGGAACTCGGCAAAAGGATTTGGAAAGGCTGTGTATTCTACAATAGGCACTGAGTAATTAGTTGGGTCCCTAGTGCACACTGATTGACTCTTATTTTCTGGGTATAATTTGGGTCAGAACTCATCCCAGAACATAAGAAGTTTTGATGTTTTAGAAGTAAAGCAAGGTAATATCTTGCTTAAACCCGGCATGCTAGGCTGTACTGTTTGACAGAGCATTTGATAGGTTTCGGATAACCCTGAAGTTGAAAAAATCCATACTGAGTTAAGGTGACAACATACATAAGGAAGGATATCTTGGAGTAGTTTGATGGGATATCTTTTTGATGTGTCACTTTCAGTATGCAGAGAAATTCTTTCCTCTCTGTAGTTGTGATGATCTGGAAGGATACATTTAAGAACAGTTGGAAGTAATTTGGCAATTTGACACTCGGACTGTATTACACATGCAAGTCCCACAGGATTTCAAAGTTTGTAGGGCTTTTGCACTTTAATATCCTTTTGCATGTAGCAGCAGGGCTGGATAATAGCATAGTACTTTCATTTGGAGGTTGCATGTTAGAGATTGTGGTGCCTGTAGCCTCCTGGGGTTCTTCAGTGATAACCTTCTAGGTCTGGAATCTGGGAAACAATGCTGCAATAGTTTGCTTTTATTTTGATTTTTGTGTTTTAAAGCTAAAAGTGCCATTTCTAATTAAGGATTTACAGTGGAGTTTCAGTTTTGTGATAGACGTCTGAATAAAAGCAGATGAATAAACCCTAATGTCTGTGGTGCTGGGTAATGATTCTGAATACTTTCTTAACATTTCTATTGAGTGTTATGATTGTGGTATATGCAGAATCCAATTAATTACAATTATTGCTGACTTATACATTTAGACACTAACAAATCAGATAGAAGACATGCTAGAGTCATAGCCACTAGTTGGGATTGGAATATGGTAGCTTTGTATGTATACGTGAATGCTTTTTTTTTGTTTGTAGATAGCATAGTTTTAATAGTAACAGATCTGGCGTGCCACTGTTTTTCATTGTTTTGCAGTATGTACATGTGGATTATATGCAAAAGTCAAGCAAATCCTTGGCTTTCCTAGTCATTAATCATTTATATCACTCTTGTATTTTTTCAGCATGTTTGAACTAACAGCTTAGAGCTTAATGCGAAGATGATTCTAGTCTAAGCCAATGTTCTTCATATACAGGTGATACTTATTTCTGGAAGGATTTTAGGATAGTCTTTCCACAGTTGAACTCCTGTTCAGTGATTTTCCTTTGGAATTTTGGATGCAGTTTTTATTTAGCTTCTTTTGGGAGGTAAGAGTGGAGTGTTGGCTTTGGTTTCTTTCCTAGACTAATTTTTTTCCTCTTTTTTTTGTTTTGAAATTTTTTTTTTTTTTAAATATAGTGTTCTCTGTGAGTGACTGCAGCTTGTCACTGGTAGGTAGGTAGCTCTCCCAAATTAAATATTTAAGGTTTAGTCATGTTTAGTCATGTAAAGCAGATTTTGCCTGAATGTGCCAGAATGAAGCTACTTACTCTGATACATCTGGTTCTGTTCCACTGTTAAAATTCTTGTAGGGTTCAAAAATAAGAACATAAGGTAACAGAGAATACCAGTACAGAACAGTTGTCCCTGGTTGTACTTTTTTTGCCCTTTATTCCAGAAGGGGTAAAAAATCCTTTTGGATATGGTTGATACAATTTTTCTACAGAATTACAGTATAAACAAAAGGAAGGCTTCCTGCACCCTTCGACAATATTTCTTCTATAATGCATTTTTCATTTAAAGTACTACAGAATTTGTAGTTCTGTATTTGAATGTAGCCCACAAGAATATGAACACTCATTCACACTTGAAAACTTGAGAATAGGGAATATTTTCCTTGTACAGACTCTGTAGATGGAACATTCATGCTCCATGCATGGAGAATGACAAAACACATGGACACGTTAGCTGGAATGCATCTGGCACGTCTCTTCCTTGGGGAGATGGAGTGTTCCGTAGCTGTGGGTTGTTTTCTTTTCAAAGTGGCAGAAAAAGTTGTTCTATATTTGTTCTTTATCCAAGATATTCTGGCTTCCCAAATTCTTCTTTTGTAACTTGAGAACTGACTCCATCTTGTACTCCACATATGTTGTATCCCTGTTACCATAGAGATGGAAATGTTAAGATGCTCCACCAGTCATCCTTTATCAAAACAAAAAATGACCAAGATCTTTATATTGGAAGATTGTCTTCAAAAGGCACTGAACGTCTCCCTGGATCTGTGGGCCTGTGGCTGTCACAAGTTGACATCACCTAAAGTCAGACCATTTAGCACATGATAAATTTGGCAACCTGTTCAGCATCTGGTCATTCAGTAAAATCCAGGAAGACAAAGTTAATATATGCTTGAAGTTTTATGTTTTCAAGGCCTCATGCCTTAGATGGTATGGCTACTTGTGCCAGGGAAATGAAATTGAGAAGCCAGAATTAAGACACTAGCAGTCATCCTCCTTATCTGTGAGTTCTAGATTTGCCTCCACAAGACCCACATTCCTTTTCTGTGGCTAGAGTTCAGGCATTCAGCCAGTGTGTATGGCTACAATATGCTGTCACAGAGAAACACAGTGTACATTTATTTTATTCTAAACAGGTTCATCTTTACTTTTCCAATGAAAACTCCTCATCTCTATGGAAGTACTACCTCAGAACCTTTCCAGAAGGTGGTCTCTGTTGGAACCATTATTTTCTTCTTGGGAAAGGTGTACTGCAGTGATTAAACTTGCTGAAATAAACAGAGGATGTCCTTCAGTGTTGAAAAGGAATCATGTTTTGTGGTCATGTTTTATCATCTGTCTGCAGCCTGGATGTCATTGCTTGTTGAGGAAATCTGATTAACCTCCTGAATCCTCTGTGTGGTGCGTTGACCCCAGCCAATGGCTAAGCCCTCACCCAGTTGTTCACTCACTCCCTTAACAGCGGGATACAGGAGAGAATCAGAAGGGCAAAAGTGAGAAAAACTTCTGGGTTGGGATAAAGACAGTTTAGTAAGTGAAAGCAGGAGGAAGGAAGGTTTTTTTTTTTAAAAAAAAAAAAAAAAGTTGCAAAAGTAGTCAGTCTCCATGTCTCACCAACAGACTGAAGCCCAGCCTGTCTCTCCAAGCAACATCTACTTTGACTGGAGAAACTCCCCCAGTTTTATTACTGAGCATGATGTTATATGGTATTGGAATATCTCTTTTGTCAGTTTGGATCAACTGTCCTAACTGTGTCCCCTCCCAATCTGTTGTCCACCCCTAGCCCTACTCACTGGGGGTTGCAGAGTGAGAAACAGAGAAGGCCTTGATGCTGTGCAAGCGCTGCTGAGCCACAGCTAAAGCATTGATTTATTATCAACACTGTTTTAGTCACATATCTAAAACACAGCACCATATGGGCTGCTGTGAAGGAAATGAACTGTAATGCAACTAGACCTGGTACACTCTGTCCCTGAAAGCCTCCAAATTCTGTCATTTCACTGCTTACGGGCTAAATGGGGAATACTGGGTTTTTAGGAAGTGAACACTTGCTTTAATCCTTCTTCTTAGCTAAGCCTTGCAGGTTCAAAAGCAAGCATTTGAAGCACGAGGCTGATTTCAGCAAAGGCATTTGTTCCTTTGCCTTGGTGCAGTTGAACTGTCAGATTATTTCACACTGCTTTCATGAAGTGAACAAGCTGTTCTTCTTTGACTTCCTGCCCACTGAAACCAGACAGAATAACTTCTTTCTCCAAGTTGTCTTCAGGACGTTTCTTCAGGAATTATTACAAGAGACTTAGATGATACTGGTCTGTGGAGTTAGCTGTTGTGCAAAAGCAGAACACTGTACCAATGCAAGTTGTGGAGTAACTGGAATTATTCTTGAATCCTTAGTGAGGAGAGGTCTGCTTCCTATAAAACTGATTCCAGTCTTTAAGTTTGGTTCTGTGATTACATACTCAGCTAACCGCAATGGTAAGTCATTATGTCTTCCTTCTAAGATAGATGACCTATTTATCTTATGTGACTCACTGCACCAAGTGTTACCTCAGGTGACCTCAAGTATCTGGAATCGTTCTGAGTTCTCCTGGCAAGCCCTCCTTTGGTGAGTGGGTCAACATTGCTCAGATTTGCTGATAGTACTGTTCAGCACTTGTAGTTCCCCAAATCCTCCAAAAAAGTGTCATCAGATGTGTTTCATGAGAGTTGGGAAGCTCATTTTTACTGTCATGTTGTGCAAGGACAGTGGTCTTAGTTAGAAAAGAAGTTTTACATCAATGCTGTAGGGATCTGGACTCTAGAAATGAGTGAAAGCTTAGATATGATGGACAACCTCACTGCTTGTTACAAGACTGACAGGTAACACAATGCAGAGATGCATTCACCTGTCAGCAGTTCACCCATGTAGGGCTTCAAACTCTGATGTGCAAATCTGAGGTATCTTGCTTCTAAACCATGAGCAGCAGATGTGATATTCTAATTATGATGTTGGAAGTGGGGTATCGATCTGTTTTCTTTCCTACAGCAACTGGAAGTTCTTCTGCTCCTAAATGAGTTTGTAGCCAAACTTTCTTGGATGTGCTCCCGACTACATCAGGGTGTCTGGCCATACTTCTATTTTTTTAATATAGGTGAGAAAATTTTTATATTTGGACCTTCTGTGATTTTTGTTTTGTGTGAAAGGGTAGAGAAAGCTCAAGGCTTTGCTTAGCTTTGTAGTCTTTCACATGTTTGTACACACCTTATTTTTGAAGACTGGTTGAATGCATTTCTTGTTCTGTGTTAGAATGTTCTCCAGTCTTAGTGACAAGGTATTCAGCCCTGCACGAGCACCACATCGCTCAGTCCCTGGTTCTTGGTAAGTAAACTTCCTGTAGTGTTATTCCATATCTGTTGTTTCCTGTTATTATGGGTGGAGTGTAGTAATCTGTTTTGGTCCCAGTAATTCGCCTTTTTCTGTCTCAAGTAACTGAATTGTGAGGCTTTCTGTGAGTTAGAATTCATATCAGGTCATTTAATTTACGTCCTGGCAGGGCTTCAGAAGCATGTAAAAGAGTGTTCTTAGCTGATGTTTTCTTCAAAACTACGGTATAACCAAAAATCCTCTTGGAGAATCACCATCCTAGTGCCTTTCATATCAGTGAATTCTCACTGTTATATTAAGAAAACGTTCTATATGTGGACTACATAAGAATACCACAGCACTAAAGAGAATTATTTATTAAAGTTTAAAGAATGTCTGTTATTAGGCTACAGCTGAGAACAAGTTATGGTAAGAATTGTTTTTTGTGGCAATAGTACTACTTAATAAAAATGGCTTTTGTAAGAGTTTATCTGTGTGGGGACACAGGAACTTAAACCCCTTGGCGGAGACATTTCACTCGGACAAAGTAGCTGTACAGGTGTTTTATCTATAGCTTTGTCATTTACTTGTGGTTTTGAGCAATTAATCTTTCACTGAGTATAAAATGGGGATGTCCCTGTTTTGACAGGTCATCTTTCACCATGGTAACCAAAGATAGTGACCTCGTTTGTTAAAAGTGTTGCGGTATTATGATGGAAAGTATTTTGTAAGTTGAAGCATTAAGTTTGTGTTCTGACATCTGACACGAGAAAAGCGGCTTTTGAGTACAGCTGTTAGGCTGAAGAGAAATTAGTAGGCAAAATCTTTAAAAACTAAAGAGTTTGTTTTTAAATATAATGGTCTAGGATAGTTATGTATTTAGCAGGCAAAAAATGAGAGGGGAAAAAAAAAGGGGGAGGGGGTGGGCTTAATAGCTTCCCTCTCTGCAAGTGACCCATGATAATGTAGCCTCATGCTGCACATGTTCTCGCATCACATTACGTGGCCACAGCTGGGTTATACCCAGTTTTCTGCACTGAGGTTCAGGGCTGCATCTGCAGTTGGTGTAGGTTAAGTATTTCCTATCACGCTAATCAAGCAGCTCAATCAACACAGTAGCAGTCATTATATGATTCTGAAATAAAACTTTGGTTTTTAGAAACTGTAGTAATAGATGATACGGATGCTACTGCTTTATAAAGTACTAGTTCCTAAGACAGTTACCAAAATTTAAAAACTTCAAATCTGAAGCTGATGGGATTCTGTTCCTGTAACAAAAAAATGCAGTAACCACTATTGGATCTGTGTGCATGTGTGCTGTTGCATTTTAACTAACTGGATCCCACCCATTAAAGTCTGTAAGGTCAATCTAATCTGGGGAAAATAAAAGCTGAAAGACGTTAACTTGTAGTTCCTCCTTATTTGTGAGTATCTTAAGCATTATGCATGCAATCTGAACCTCATGTTTTTAATTTTCTTTACTTTCTAAATTTAAAACAGAGTGCTCTTGCATTTCTTCCCCTGGCTGCCCTTAAGGAACTTGTATGAGATGCCTAACATTATTCCTATGGAAAGCAGGGTAATACAGTTTTCAGTTGAGATCTTTATGTGGAAATAGAATAGTGTAGTGAGTTCTGTGCGGTGTGCTGACCAAAGAGAGAGTGATCGTGATGGGTAACTCAAATAACACCTTTCTACCTTGTAGAAGAGTTAGAGGAAGCTCTTTGGTTATCTGTTACTATAGTAAGCTTACTTTATTTGCTCAGCTAGATTTGACATAAGCATCAAACCGATAAAGATGTTAAAAACCAGATTATGCAGGCCTACCTCATTAGCAAGCTGATCTTCAAGGAGATTAGCTAATATAATTTAACTCTGTAGAAAGAGCCAGCGTTTTTGGATGTATGAGTAATCTTTCAGGTAATTTACATAAAAAATAGGTATCGAAGTACTGTCAAATGGCTTGACTTTAAAACACTGATTTGCGGGTTTTGTTGATTTTTCAAAAGGAAAACCTCTTTTCTTATTAGCTTTTTGTATGTTACAGATAGCTGCAAAATGTTTGGCTGTCAAAATATTTAAAAAACATTCACAAAACTAACTTGAAATGCTCTGGCCACTTACCTCAGTATTTTTTCTCTTGGAGGTCAGATACACAAAACTATGTGAGCCTGTAACTGCATGTTTCTTTTCCTATTACGCCTATGTGCTTTAAACAGGTCAGTTTCCTTTAAGAGGTATATGAAGACTTAGGGAAAGGTAGAATGTATTCAGTTTAAAAGGGAAAAGAAGTGTCTGATTTGTAGTGGAGATTAATCTTTCATTAAATATAGAGTCCAAACCTTCTACTTCAAATATGTGAACTTGGTATAGCTGGAACTATATTCTAATGCTGTATTTGCTCTTCTTCATGGGAAGGAAAAATCTGTGCAGAATCTTCTTTCTGTCTCTCAAAAAATGTCTCTGCTCACTTATCATGGGTCTGTCTGTTGGTGAGCCCTACACTGAACTGAAGTTATCAGCCAGCTCTGGGAAGTGTTTTGCTTACTCTTTTGCAACTTTGCATTCCCTGCTAATTAGATACATCCGACTCCCTGGTGCCTTTGAAACAAGTCAACGTTTGAGAAGACACATTTGGTCTTGTACAGTGACAGTTTTCCTCATCAGCAAAATTTTCAGGTGATAATTCACACTGGTAATCTAATTTTATCTTTTTCAAAGATAGACTGTGGTAGGGATAAGATTCCTCATGCAATCTGAATATTTGCCTGAAGTCCTTCGGACAGGAAATCTTAAATGATGTTACACAAACCATTGTAATTTTTTGAGCAAAAAGAAGTTTTGTGTTGTTCCTCTTAGTGGTTGTTTATGAATCTCTTTAAAAGGGAAAGTATGTAATTTTATATACATTTTGAGAAATGCATTTGCTTTGCATTATTTTCACTTTTTATTTAGAGATGCACTGAGAGGCATGAAATCTTTGTCTTTCATTTTGGAATTCTCTTTTGAATCACCATTTATATGAGAACTTCTTTCAGAGCTCTTTCCTTTTTCACTGAATTTGACCTCTGTGACTCCCTCCCTCAAACAAAACCAGTTGTTCAGACCGCTGGATACAAATGTGCGCTTCAAGGGAAGTCTCATTGTTTGCCTTAGAGAAATGTCTTTGTCGTGTGTAAAAGAGTTTACACATCATCTACAAAAGAAGACCCAACCCCAGACTTTGTGTATGCTTATTCCATTTTGTATATCCAGCTACTACTAATCTTATTTTGTCAAGTAGACTAGATCTAATATTATTCTGGTAGCTTATGCATCAGTTTTGGAAACATTTCTTGAACTCAAGACGGTTTCTGTAAAACAAATTTTTCCCTACTTGGATCTTAGAATAAGCAATACAAACAGTAAGTGTTACGATGCAATGAGTTTAATAACAACTTTATCTTAATGATATATTTCAAGTTTTGTATTCCTGCATTTATTCTAAGTATGTTTATAGCTAACAGCTGAAGGGAGTCAGGAGAAGCTGATAGACTAACACAATATGCACTGCGTAAGCCTCATTTCCTTAGGAAACCAGCTGGGGAAGTGTGAAGATACCCTGTTAAAGCCAAAGAGCTAGCAGTTCAGAAGATGCTGGAAGTACCGAGTTCCGACAAGTTTTGAGGAAGTAGGTAGTCCAATAGAAGAACTGTTCAAGTATTCATAGCTAGGAAAGGCTTACAGTGCAATAAAAATGCTGTTGCACACCAAACTGCTGTGGAGCAGGTGTTACAGATGCAAGAAAAATTTACCAGTGCTCAGATCTTATTAAACTGGGGTTCTAACAAGTGGGATCAAGCCCTTTAGGAATTCAGGCTTCAGTAGCTTATTGCTCACAGTGCTACTTGTTCTTCCTCTCCTCATTCAGATTTTCCATGTTTTTTTTTTTTTTTTTTTTGCAGTGAAGTTTTATGTGGGGTTTTTTTGTTTGTTTGGGTTTTTTTGGTTGACTTAATTTTTCCTGTACTCTAATTTGTTATTTAGCACTTCTTCAATGAAAATGGAATTGCAATATCAGGAAACTTCTTCAGACTTTTTATATAGGATTTAGTCTTCAACTTGCCTAAATTCTGTAGGGTCTGAAAGGACATATTGAAAACTTAATTTCATGATAATGTATGTGGGGTTTCTAAATGAATAATTTATTATGATACCTTAGATGTCACTTAAAATGAAATCCCTTTGAGCAGCATTGTCTTTTTTGTTTGTCACATGACTCTCTTATATGTCCATAGAATGTCACAGAAGGAATCTTTTTTTGTTTTGTCTTTGTAACCTTGTTTATCAATGTTCACACAGGTATGAATGATGTTGATGTCAACCCCCCCCTAAACTATATTCTTAATATTTTCAATAGAGCAGAGTAGTTTATTTCCATATTCATTCTGTTGGGCCTGAATTTTGTTTAGGATTGTTATGTGTATGATGTTGTTCATAGATAAAATTATGACTTTTTCTGACCATTACCAAGCATGATTAGACACTTCCAGAAGCTATAAGATGTTGTTTTGTATATTTGAACAAATAGTATATAGTCAGTAAAATGATAAATGTGGGATTCCCTCCCCTGTCCTTCCCCCCACCCCAGTTTAGCTTTGTTTCTACTTTGCTCCTAGGAAAAAAAAATAGTAATAGAGTTTAAAACATGCTTGTACTTAAAATAAAAAATAAAACAAGTGTTTCAACATATTTAGGGTATGTTTTAATTATTGCATTTAGACCTGGATCTTCAGGAATCCAGTAAATGCATACTGATACAGAAGAACTGTTGTAGATACACTCTTCCTTACTTATTATACTACTGTAAAATGATTTAGAAAAATAAATTTGAGCAGATGAACAGGCTTCTTTAAGAGTAAATGTAGAAAGCCTTTTTGTGAAGTTGTTTCTTTGCTGGATTTTAGAGTATGAATAGCTTTTCTTTATACGTAGCAAAATGAGATTACAATTACAGCTACTTACAGCTCTGGACTGTAAATATCTGTATACTTCTTCTTGCAATCCATGTTTGGTTAAAAAAACCCAACCAAACAAAAGGTAAAAAAGATAAGAGAAGTATTTACTTGAGCTAGTTTTGTATAATGTATTTGAATTTTGTATGCTGAAATAGGTGTTGATTTATAGGTTGAAATAATAATATTGAAAATGTGAAATTGTTTTAGGATAAAATTTTATTTTACAGTTACATTTAGGAAATTTCAAAGTGGAGCTTAATTATTGGGTATATCAGTTAAAGATAAATCAGTGTTTCTGGGAGGAAGATAACTTACTGAAAACAGAAATCAAATTTAATAAATAGGACTGTGCTATTTCTAAAGCAAAGTAATATACATTCTTTGTTAGAACTGAGAAGCTGCCTAAATTTTCTTTTTTTTCTACGAGCAGTCTGAGAAGCTTTAGGACATTGATTTAGAGTATGAAGCTGAGTACGTTTTTGTTGTCTTAATTTTTATACCTTCCTTGAAAATAAATAAAAAAAGATTTTTTTGCAATCATCTGGGAAGTTGTGTTCATTTCTGTGTGTTCAAAAGAATGTTTGTTTAACATAGAATGTTTATTTTGAAGTCTGATCTTCCCTTCCTATCCAGAAGCTGGCAAAAGTGATTTGCTTGCAAACAAGCAGGGGAATTGTCAGTGAGCAGGAAACTTTCTCCCTGCCAGTCCCCCAAGCTTTTTTCCAATTTCTTGAATATTAGGCCAGCTGTTGGATAGGGAGTAACTTGAAAATGACTTAACATTCAGTGTTGCTTTCTGTTGTCTGTTATTTCCTTTTAAGACTTTTGCAAAGCCATGTTACTGTACACCAGCAAAAACACAGTGTATGTCAAGAAGTGTATTATGTGCCAAACTTCTATTTGGAAGGATGAGTCCTGAGATCCAGCTGTTACAGCCAGGCCCTGTTATTTGTAGCAGTAACTCATCCAGATAAAACTTTTGGAGTTAGAATCCTAGTGAAAGGTGGATGATGGCACTGAAGGGTTCTTCAGCAGTAACTGTTACCTTCATAGGTCCTAGGACAGAAAAGCTTTTTTAAAGGACGCTTCATGTTATTGCAGAAGCTCCTACATGGGCTCTTGAAAACAGTAGATGCAACAGCAGTAAAGAGAAATAATTTTTTACAGAACTCGCAGTTGAAAAATGTGGGTGAGGTCATTGCCACTGGTCGCTAAGCTTTTGGTCTTAAGCATGACTTTCAAAATCAGATGGCCCTTTACATGACTAATAGTTTTTCAGGTATAATACTGACTTGGTGGTGATTGGTATGTGGCTCTTCAGAGGGGATAGAAGCTGATGGAGTCCTGACCAAATCATCAACAGCCAGTGCTGTTGTGCCTGATGCTGAGCAGTATTAGAGGGACACCATTGCAGGAGGTAAATATGCATCTAATCTATGGTCGTAGAATGGTTTAGGTTGGAAGGGACCTTAAAGATCATCTAGTTCCAACCCTCTTGCCATGGGCAAGGACACCTCCCACTAGACCTGGTTGCTCAAAGCCCTATCCAGCCTGGCCTTGAACACTGCCAGGGCTGGGGCCTCCACAGCTTCCCTGGGTAACCTGTTCCAGTGTCTCACCACCCTCATAGTGAAAAACTTCTTCCTGAGATCTAATCTAAATCTCCCCTCTTCCAGTTTGAGGCCATTACCCCTCGTCCTGTCACTACATGCCCTTGTAAAAAGTCCCTCTCCAGATTTCTTGTAGGCCCCTTTCAGACACTGGAAGGCTGCTATAAGGTCTCCCTGGAGCCTTCTCTTCTCCAGGCTGAACAATCCCAACTCTCTCAGCCTGTCGTTATAGCAGAGGTGCTCTAACCCTCTGATCATCTTCGTGGCCCTCCTCTGGACCCGGTCCAACAGGTCCATGTCCTTCTTATGCTGGGGGCTCCAGAGCTGGACACAGTACTCCAGGTGGGGGGTCTCATGAGAGTGGAGTAGAGGGGCAGAATCACCTCCCTCGACCTGCTGACCACGCTTCTTTTGATGCAGCCCAGGATGTGGTTGGCCTTCATGGTGATGATTATAACATCCCTATTTATTCCCTCTTCTTCCTCTTCATTCTGCCCATGATTGCCTTTTCTCTGACTTCCTTCCTCCTCTTTTTATGGTGTTTATCCATTTTCATTGTGTTTTGCATTGATACAACTTTGATGGATGAAGTTTACCCTTAAATGTGATCCCCCCCCCCCCCCCCCCCGCCCCAGCTTTAAGTTAAGTAAAATACAAGCTAAAATATCTTTCTTCCTTTATTTACAAAGCGTATACATTATTTCTGATACCCAGGAATAATGAAGATCATAGTTGATCTGCATAGGGGAATATCTATTGCAATAGTGGGAAGGGTGATCCTGTGATTAAGATGCTAATCTAAGATTTGGGTATTATTGATTGATCCTGTTTCTTATACATCCTTTGGGAGCATAGATCACTTTATCTATGCTTCCTTCCCCTCTATATAACATGGTTTAATGACTCTGCAAAATAGAAAAGTACCAAAATCAAATAAATAGGGAGGCATTCAGGAATTTGGACAATCCAAGTATTTCAGGTAGTGCTGACTAGTAGTGCCAGTACATTTGGGGGAAGATTGAAATACTATGTTTTTTTTCTGATAAGTTCAACAAATTTTTCCTGTTTACAAAGAAAAAGGCCTGAGGGTCATCTTATCCTATTATTTGTTGTATCCTTGATAATATGGCAAGCCTCCGGAACGTCTGTCGTTCAAATTCCCAAGATTGTTGCATGCATTTCTTTGACTTGATTAAGATGAACTGACTGTGACTTTTGCCAGTTGTACAAATAGTGTCTGTGGTCATTGGGGGAAGCCTGTCTTTACTCTGTCTTCCTAAAAGCACCAGCATTTTGTTTCATCTTTTGTGGCTGGTAGGCTGCAATAAAGTCTGTCTTGTCTAGGATACATCAGAGATAAATGCTCTTTATGTAAATTTCGATGTCCAGGCTCTTTCAGACTTTAAGATGCACGTAGCCTGTCATGTGCTATAATGGGGTTGCACAGATTTTTTTTCAGAACTTCGTGCCACGTGTTTTAGGCTTATCAAACAAATATTTTTCTTTCTAGGTATTTATTTAATGTTAGTTCTCCTTTGGCCTCTTGTTCACTTTTGTATTGGGACAGAGTTAAAATGGGGATGTCTTTTGTGGTATTTTCTGTCTTCTGGCATCAAGATTTCTGTAGCGATGCTTTTGAAGGTATGGGGAGACCTCAGGTACATTTGTGTTCCCTTTTACAAATGGAGGCCTAAGATGGAACATGAGTGGTCTTCATGCTTCCATGAAGAGCTTTTCCAAAACTCCTAAAAAGTAACAGGAATTCTTGATAATTTAAAACTTCTGCTGTTTCAAATTAAGAAACTTGATATGAAAAGGATTTTATTTCACAGCAGATTTTAGTGATTTCTTTAGCACTAGGTACTGTTTTGAAAAGAAGGATGAGCGGTACTGTAGTTCGCCACCTGCATCTGTGTATCTTTCACACTGACAGTACGTTTCTAACTTTGAATATCTAAAGTTGTGCTTCTGAATACTTGAAATGCTTTATTAACTTTACGTGTAGGATCCGTAATGGTAGTTTTAAAGTATTTTGTGTGGCATGATTACTGATGTTCTGTGGTCTGTAGTGTGTTTCTGTGCAGACCTGAAAATGGTATCTTTTGTAACAGATCACTGAAGTGCTTACATTCAAAGCTTTGCATGTACGATTAACAATACTTAGAGCTCAAATATATTTTATCAGGGGTTTGTAAGTGAAAAGACAGAGTTTATCACAGTTCTCATTAATTTGGAATGTAAGTTGCATTAACAGCTCGCTTCTGGAATTTCAAGGGCAAGCAAGAAATGGCATGTGACCTTTCATGGGGAAAGATTTATATAAGAAGGGAGCTTAGGGGACTAGGGTTCAGGAACCAGCAAATTATGCCAGAATTTTAATGTGTTGCATGTTAGTATTGTTTAAAGAAAAAGATGGGAAAAGGGGAAAGAGAAAGAGGGTAGATCAGAAGAGGTTAGCTGGGGAGAAAAGTTGCTTTTTCCTTAACAGTTTAAGGTATAGACTGCTCATTGAGCATTCTTACAGGCTGAAATTTCGGTTTTGGTCTTGGGCAAATTCACTATGTGTATGTATTGTACAGGGACAAGAATATAGCATCTAAAAATTTGAAGCCTGGTTTACTGTGTGGTCAGCTTTGATTCTTAATGGGTTAGAGTTAAGCGATCTTAAAGGTACAGATACTATTGGATGATGATGATTATTATTACCTGGCACCCTTTATGAAAATGAAATTGCAGGTTATTGCTGTAGGAGTAAAATTACAATTTCCAAAGTTGCTGGAATATCTTCACAAATTTTGTACCCCACTTTAAATGACATATAAATATTTTGCTACAAAATGAAAAAAAAAAATTGCAAAATACTTCAATTAAAGTATAGAAGTAGTTTTGCTTTTGTAGGAGTAACTTTACGAAGATAACAATATGGGTATTTAATAATTGTAATGGCAGTAGTTTTGTTGGAAATATGTCTTTTGAATTCGTGTTCCTGCCAGGCGTGTTTTGCATATATAATTAATAATGGAAGCAATTACTGTTTTACATGGAACACATTATTAATATGCAGTGATCTTCCATGCTATGCTCACGTACATATATGCTATATTAAGCAGTTTGTTGTCTGAGTGATTTGTATAGTGCATCTGAGTTTAAGTGGTTTCAAAAACGTCCAGAGACTTGTATGTAATTGATTTGAATTCAGTGAGCAGTGCTAGCTATGGGGTTTCCACCAGGTTTTTGGGCAGCTTACACATTATTTGAAAGGATACCAAAAGACAGCAGTCTTTGTATTGGTGATACGAAGATCCTTCTTGGCTGTGGCTATCTGAATCCATTAACAGTGGAATAACCTATTTTTCCAATTTAAAAACAAGGTGTCAGATTAATGAGTGCCAGTTCTTCCTGTCACTCTCAGTAAAGGGAGTGGAGTGAAGAGTATAACCTCTGGAATCTCTGTAGATGTGGGATCTGTAAAGCAGATACTGGCAGGCACTAACTGAGGAGGTTACTGCTGGTGTTCACGGGCTGTTCAGTGTGTGTGTTTGTGTTTTTAATGTGGTGTCACGTTTGGTTAAATAGCTTTCGTTAATAGGAATTTTACTTGGATGTTGAAGGAATGTCCTTTTAGTGTTAAGAATTAATAAAAGGGGCTTTAAAGAAGACTTTGGAAAGGATAGATGCAGAGTGGAGAGAACATGGTTGGAATCTAAACCTTATTAATGGGAAAATCTTAATCACCTTATTTTATTTCTTTCATCAGAAAAAATGGGCAAAGGCTGTTACTTATCCAGTGAAAGCAGTAGAGATCAGAGTGGGATAGAGGTTGCTGAGGTACTCCACTCTTTAGTTTAACCAAGTGAGATGCACAGTGTAATGAAGTAGGAAATGGCAGTCTGTCACAATGTCAGTGTATGTACTTTTGAAGCCCACCTGATGTAGTGAGCCTCAGTCCGTCTAGACTCGGAGTAACTGTACCCATTATACAAAATATGGGAGACCAGTGGATACATTTAAATGCATACCGAAGGTATAGGCATTACTGGAAGGGCAAATTCATGCATATAAGTGTTCTCCCTCCCCTCTGTTCAGATTTTCTAATTTGCTCTTTAATAGAGGTCTTCAGATTTTGTTAAATATTTGTAATAGATTCCTTTATGTAAAATAGAATTTTGCATTATTGACTAAACATGTTGTCACATACTTGATCAGAAGAATTTAAAAACCCCAACACCTCTGTGTTTGAAAAATCATTCGAAAATAAAGATGTGAATGAAACATGATTTAACAATGAGTTAACATTTGGTATGTGGCTTCGATATTTTTGGAAAGTTGTCAGTAGTTATCAGTAGCATATATTGAAACAAATTATAGCTGTTGTTGAAATCCCATGATCTGATTTTTTTTCTGTTTCTGCCTGTTGTGCTAAAACAGTTAAGAATGTGAAATCACTTAGGTGTTGAGTTGCAGCCACCTCTTGAATAATCTGATGTCCTCAGGCATAACTGCTCTGCTGAAAGATGAATGACTTAATAAAAGTCAGCTGAAGGCAGATAGCATTGACACCCCCTCACCCCAAACCATGGGATTTAGGGACTTTCTACAATGTTACTGTTATTTAACTAGTTGGATTGAAAAATGCCAACAGAGAATCAACAGTAATTACACTATATAAAGTACTGGAAAAATATGGTGAGCATACTGTACTGAATGACTCTTATTATTAAATGGGAGTGCACCTCCTGAGTCTTCTCTTGCACAGGTTTTAATCTTGTGTAGCAGCATTAAGCAAATTGTTGTATATTTGCATTCATGTAAAGGAGTAGAGTTCATGGGACAGACCTTTTCTATCTTTTTGCCTTCTGTAAAAGGATTAAATGTAAATCTTTGTATTTGGGTGAAGTACACTTGCAATCAAAGTTAGAAGCTTCTTGTGGCAAGAGCAGATCAGGTCCTCGCTGCCTGTAGAATGGAGATTCTTTCAAGTATTCCTGAGTTTAAACTTTGAAAAAAGAATGCAACTTGCAGTTCAGTAACTTTTGTATTTGAAAATAATTATTTATTTTCCAAATTTATCAAATCACAATGAATTTCACTTTGTAATTGCAAACATATATAACTCCGAGGTTTTGAAGAATTGCCCTGATTTAGAAGGTGTGCAGGTTCACTAAAAAAACCCCCAAGTCCTGCTCCCCCCGCCCTGCCCGAAAACAAACCAAATTCTGGTGGGATGGAAAGAGTGTTTCCCATCCATCTGTATTGTATACAACTTAAGAAACCACGTGAAATAGTTTGATTTTACGCATTAAAAGTAGTTTTGTAAATCTCCATCACAGGACTTTTCTGTGGAAGGATTAACAGTGCTATTTTTGTTTTGTTTGGTTTTTTTTAATTCACGTGATGAATGTTAATACTTATTTTCTTATTTTTTCTGATACTTATATCTTGGATACAGAACTATACACTAATTTTTTTTTCTTTAAAGTGTTGCATTTCTATGATGTATCCTTCATGTGTCCTTCCATAAACTTCTTTTTTCGACTTTGATCTTTCTTTATATTTAAGTTGATGATTTTCTGAAGATTCATCTTAACTGGTGTGGGCTTTAACTTTTACTGTTTAATATCTGGATTTTTTTGAGGCTTCTGTGAGCCTTTCTGAAAAGGATTCTTTTCTAATTTTTTTGAAAAGTTGAATACAAAATCAGTTGCACTTGAACTAGAGGTAGATAGAAAGTGTTTCTTTTTCAAAAGTGATTTCCCAACAGTGGCCTCGAAGATGGAAAAATTAGGAATAACTGTACTGGGCATAAATTGCTGAGTTCTGGGAGCAGGGGGCAAGTTGTACGAGAGGAGATAAGGAACTGCCCTGTGCCAGTCACAACTGCTTCCAGCCAGCTTTGAAACCAGTGTAAACAGCCCAGTGTGTGCCAAAACCTCAGCCAGCTCAAGGAGCCGGTGGCACATCTGCTTGCATGTATTTAAGACAGCGCAACAACCATAAGAGGCAGGAGATGTGGAAGGGGACATTGCTGGGGATACAGCTAGAGATGCACTGTTGGAAGGAGGTGCTCTGTGCCAAAGGAAGCACATCCCCTGAGGATGCTGGCCACTGGCAAACTGTGCTGGATTGGGGACACCCCTGGAGGGACTATAGCCTGTAGATCTGTGCTGGAGCAGAAGAAAATGAACAAGAGGCAAAGAATGGCAGAATAAAACTGCCATGTGCATGACCCAAACCTCCTGCACTGCCCATCACCTCACCAAATTAATTGGGATGGATGAATCGAGAAGGGAAGCTGAGATTAGGGAGTGGGGAGAAGTGCTGGACTGAAGTTGAACCTGATAAGGGAGAGGAAAAGTGTGATCCCAGATACTTGTTTAATTGTTTGTCATCTTTGTACCTGAATCAGTGGTCAAAACTTTGTTTTAATTGGCAATAAATTAAATTGAAGTACCGGTTCCCTGAGTCAAGACTGATTTTCCTGTGACAGTAATGGGTAGTCTATGAAGCAGCCAGTTGTTAATAAACAAACCTTTGTCTGTATATACTGTGTAGAATCTGGTAATTATCTTTGAGGACATTTTAAGCTGGTTAGAGCAGGTGATGTTTCAGACCTAATGAATCAATAGCTAAATCTACTAGGCAATGCTAAAGACAAATTTCTGAATCTGTTGAGTATTATCGTACTGATGGTAATCTAATCTTAACTACAAGGAGAATATCATTCAATATGATGGTGTGCTCTATTACATTTTTAAGTCACCTTGTAAAACTATTTGGAATGTCCTGAGCCAGGCTCCACGTGTCTAGAGCTTATTGCTATTCCTCATTTTTTTTCTCATGAAAGCACTTCCTGCTGAAGTAAGAGCAAGCCAAAGCAGTTTGTGCGTATTTGTGCATCTTTGTATGTCTTATTTTTAAGTCTAGTAACTTACTAAGAAGTGTTATGCAATTAGATTCAAAACTGTGACTTCAGTTGGACCATGATAAAGCATTCAGTTGATAGCAATTTTGAAAGTATCCTCTACCTGCCTTCAATACTCCAGCGGAAAAAATTCGAAACGTGTTGGAGTGTTGTACAGAAACTCTGTGTTTGGTTGTAGAAGGAGTAAAACAATTTGAAAGTAGAAGGATTTAAAGTCCAGGCTAAAAATCTAGTTAAGGATTCACCTTGGCTGTACTTGAGACTTTAAGAGAAGAATAATGCATGTGCAGAAATGTGCAAAATGTTTTTTTTTTCTAAATAGTACTTGGAACATTTTATTCTATATATAATGATATCAAGGTATCTCCTCAGCATGTGAAACTTTCATTTAACTATTAGTTGTTTTGGAATGATTTGCCTTTGATGCCAGAGATGAACTGAAGTGCAAGTTCAGGTAGCATAAGAAGTTCAGCCTGGCTTTCAGAAAATGTTCGGAGGTGCATTTCTTTCAGGTAAATTCCTATTGAGGTTTATAATCTCTCTTGAAAGCAAAATGGAATTACATGCAGTAAGGTCTTTTAACACTGGTGGCCAGCATTAGTGGCCTTCCAAGGAAGGTAACCTAAAAAGACTGATAACGTTTTGACATACAGGACTGAATAATACAAATTAAAAAAAAAAAAATTGTACATCTCAATTTCTGAATTAAAAGAAGTTCCTATACTGTAATGTAGGGAGTGTCCTTCTAGCAGTCTAATACAGAATTAGAACAATCGGTAGCTTCAAAACATGGTGGAGGGGAAGAAATTTTGAGCTGCTATCCTGGATTTCATTATTTATAGGTGTAGTTGGCAGTGTCAGAGGTCTCAGTCTTTTGAGAACTGGTATGGATTCAGAGTGAGAAAATGTCACCTGTGTTCCCACAGAGAAACTTTAGGGGACTTAAACATAGCAAGAGCTGAACACTTTTTGCTGATGTAATTCTTTGATACTTCCTTTCCAGGAACTCTAGGTATCTCTTGTTGACCTTGGTTGTTCTGCCCTTTCTTGCTGTTGGCCTCTCAGTCGCAAGTTCTGCTCTACTTGGGGAGTGCTTGTGCTCACTGCTGTCTTGGCTGCATTTGTTTGCTGTCTCTTCCTTGCCCCATCTGCCAGCGTTAGAACAACTAAAGGAAGAAGAGATATGACAAAGATATGACTTATGAGAAGCAGATAACGTGGTAATTTGAGACTTTTAGCTCAACAAGGGAAGAAGTTCTGATACTGAGTCAGTGAAGGAACAGCCCTCTCAGGGTGAAGGAGAAAGTAGTAGAGGTTATCAAGTAGGTGACTGCATAAAGGAATGGGAGGAAAGAGGAGTTCTCTGAGCGGGGTACCAAATTTGAAAGGTAAGGGGAGAGCAGTAAAGGCTAAAGGCTGTTTATTGCATGCTAGCAACAAAATACTTATCAGTTACTGCCATATCTAGTTGAAAATGTAGCTGTTCTGTTCTTTTTTTCCACATGGAAGAAGGAAACAGGGACTTGAATGTCTGTAGAAGAAAGGAGGAATACAGGAGTATCTTTGCTTGCATTAGGAGGAAAGGTGTGTGACTGCTCTTCTGAGAGCTGTTTAGGGAGGGAATGGTAAAGCCTTTCCATTTTGGAAGCCTCCTAATTTTGGGAAGGATGTTGAGATGAAACAGAGAGGGGAGAGAAGTGATAATTCAGTGGAAGATGCTGTGTCAGAAAGAGTACATGAGGCAGCACTTGATCTTAAACAAGTGAAATTAGTGACTGGTGACCCTATTCAATTCTTATAGTCTAATAGATATGGAGCTTCCTTTCCCTACAAAAACTGCAGCCATGTCTGTGTGTGTTCCTTGGTTTCTGGTATATCCTAACTGCTTTCTCAGCACCTCTGTATCTTCTCTCTAAATATGATATCTCCTTTGGCTTTTAACTTGCTGATTACAGGTCTTATTGCTACTTACACCTTGTAGCTAACGCAGTTTGATTGCAGTTCTTCAGCATGCTGCCCTTGGGAATCACAATCAGTATGTGCTCTCTTGGGGGTAGAGATTGTTGTTTGGAGTTTACTCTGTGTAGTTTATATGCCCATTGTACCAAGAACATCTGTTCCTAAATTATTTTCAAGAGAAAAATCATAGAATGTTAAGTGTAAAAATACATAAACTGGAGAAAATACTTCTTACTAAATTGTCAGATTGATTGTACCTATTGCTTTGTAAAATTTATTGTGGGTTTTAAGACAGAAGCAAACTCAAACTGTAAATTAGAAGGAAGCTTAAAGGAAACATATTTTTTTTCCACCATAACATTGATTTATGAATTGGTTTATGCTAGCAGACTTGAGTTTTGTCAGACTGAAAATTGGGTTTTTTATGGTAAAGCAAGGAAAATAATGTATTCATTGCTGCTACTTGGGTGTCTGCGGAGGAAGCAACACATATGGACTGCTACTACTCATGCAGAATTTGTACTGTTTCATAATATCGAAGTATAGCTTTGAGAATTTCGCAAGAAAATGTTTAAAAATCAAAGTGCTTAATCTCAAAGCTTTGTAATACAACTTTAGAGAAAGTGTGATCCCCTTTTCTCTAAGGGGGATGGGTCAGCAAAAATTGTTAAAACTATTAAAAGATACTTTAAATGGTTGCAAATTTCAACTTTGCTATTTAGGAAGCTTTATGTATAGTTATAGAAACCAGAAAACTGGTTTCTGAAGCATCTGCTTTTATTTTAAATCAAACCTTTATCCATGCTTGCAGTGATACCAGCTTGCTTCCTTTTCTACCTACCCTGTTGCCCCTGTGATCCACTTACTGGGTAAGGGAATGCAAATGCGGAGGTAGTCTAGAGCTGCCTGTGCTCTGCTTGGTGGGTTTGAACGTAACTGCTTATTGCCTGGGTGGGTGCTGCCTGGCAGAAGGGGTAACTGTTCGGCTCTGCTGCTTTTTCCTTCTCTTCAGAGCAGAGGAAAGAACAGGAGTTTGGGCCCCTTGTCTCTACCCAGCAATTGACTTGCGAGTATGTGTGTGTTTTGTGTTTGTTTACCTCTGAAATGACATTGAAATCATCCAAGAGATGCAGAAATTGCTAGCGTGAAGACTGATGGATAGGTAATGTTATCACAGAAATCTTATTTTTCTTAGGTTTAAAATGTGTATGGAATGTTAGACAGGTCTTTGTGCGTGTGAAATATTTGGCCATGTTAAAGCAGTTTCCTTCAGAAATCAGAATAATATTAATTTTTCAATTCATTTTGTATATTTGTAAGATAAACGAAGCAGAGAATTTGCTGTTTTCTGTAGTAAAAGGCAAGATTTGTGCAAGAGAAAAGGTCATTCTTCCCACTATTGTACTATGCTTTAAATGTGAAAAACATAAGTTGAAAGCTATTGATTGCATCCTTTACATTGTGTAGTGGCTTAGTTCAAAATGGTCCTAGCTTTCAACATTCCATCAGGATAGTATTGATTAATATAAAAATTGCTTTCACTTTGCCACATTATATTCTGGTGTATCCCAGAGCTAAAATTCAGTTTAAAAAGTTATGATTTTTTTTCAATATTTACTCCAGGACTTCAGCAGGAGAAGAAGAAAAATCATGTTTGTGCATTCCTGTACCATTCAGGATGACAAGACACTGCAGTTGAATATTTTTGGTGTTTCTGAAGGGCTTACTATCTATAGCACTGTGGCTTTAAAAAAAAGAGGGGTGGGGTGGGGGGAAAGACAATTGCATCAGAGAATTTATCAGAAATTAGCAGTTTTTCTTGACACCTTTCTGTGTAGAAAATCACTGCTGACTCGTCCAAGTAAACCAACTAGAAATACTGGCAAGGAACTAGAGTGTCCTGGATAAATCATGTGGATTTTTAATCTACAGACTTCTTTTGTGAAGACTGCTTGTTGCCAATTGTTTGATTTCTTTTTAAAATATCACATTATTCATTATATTAGTTTTTAATTTGCTACTGTTTGTAGAGAGAGAGACTAGAATTACCAGTAATCATCTGTCACTTTGGAAACATGCATGACGGGCACAGGCTGGGTGCAGCTTGCAGCTTCATTTCATGAAGTGACTCCTTGTGTTACTACTGGAGAATATTAAGACTGTATTTATTATATGACTTGCAAGACACATTTCGGGAGCCTGTTCTGCCTCTTGTGGTGAAACATTTCCTAATATTGGGCATATTCTGAAAATATTCTTGAATCTATGGCAGTTTAAATTCCACCAGTTTGCCTCTAAGTAATTAAATTTTATCTTTCAGCAGGCCCAACAGAAGGTTTGGGAAAAATAATACAAAGATTTCCTCAGAAGGACTGGGAAGACACTCCTTTTCCACAGGGAATAGAGTTGGTAAGTTTGCATTACATTTTGTAATTTTTAGAATTTCTTTCACATACAAGTGGAAGATACATCTGCCTTCATGCAATAATCTGTATTATCTAACCCCACAGGGAACGGATAGAAATTACATGAGTAGAGGGGATAGATAATAGCTTTAAAAATAATAAATTTGGCTAACAGAAGATAATTTATTCTGGTGTGTACTGCTAAGCAGATATTCCTAGAATACAGAAGAAATCTGCTGCAAATTTAGAAGTAGTGTATTTAAAGAAATGTTTATTTGTGTCAATAATTTTATCATTACATTTTTAGAACCATCCTTCAGATGGCAGATGCCTTTTCATTGTCATGTTCAAATAAATACAAATGTGTATTTGTATATTGTAGACTAAAAAAAAGAATTAAAAATAATATCCCAATAAACTGGCTTGATTAAAATGATCAGTCTTTACCCAGTATTCTGTCCTTGACAGATGGCATAATGTGTGCTTACAAAAACAGTACACTGAACAAGGCTAGTGTACAGTGATCTGTTTTAAACGCCCTATCTGAGAATTCACCAAGTACCACTTCTTTCCCTTCCTTGGTCTCATATTGTGAGATGCAATGAAAAGGTATATCTTACTCATTTGGATCAGGGATTCATTAAACGTATGGCTCTAAAAATCCTGCAGAGAAGTGAAATACTGTGGTTACACTCTGCAAATTAGATTTCTGAGAAGTCAGAGTGAAACTCGTACTGCTGTGAACTTAGGAACTTCTGGGATGGGACGAGCTAGAGAAGGAGATGGCCCATAGGAAATGTTGCAATAGAAGTCTTTGTACTGTGGGACAAAATCAGCTGCAGAGGACAAAGACACTGACACTTCACTGAATTTATTACACAGATAGAGCAAGCTTTTACCAGTATGATACCTTTCGACCAGTACTCAGCTCACGTGCTTAGTCATAACATGCCATTGGCCATGTGTTGTCTTCTCCAGAGAAAGACAGGGGAGGGGATCTTGGTGTTTACTGCTTGCTCTCTGGTGTAGCAGAGGTTTATGTTATTCCCTGTGTGCTGGTGTACGCGACCGGTTGCTCGTTTTCTTCAACAGTGTGGTTTTAATTTCTTCATAGTCAAGTATAAGCCTTATGTTTTGGGGGGATGTCATACATTAATTACTGGTGTAAGCATTATTTCTGATACACGTGACAGGATAGTTACAGTGTTTGTGGTCCACTTGCATAATACTACATTTGGCAATGTAGTGCTGTGCTGAAACAATGGAAGCTCCTGCTTTCTCTGAAGTGTTTCTACTACTGTTACAACATTATACCACTCTGTATAGCAATTGCTGTTTGCTCTAGCTGGTAATTCTTTACTTAATACGTGCCTAGCCAGCATGTGCTTTATGACTGCTGACTGAGTTCAGATAAGTGGCTTTTTTTGTATAGTACACACAGTTGTAGTTCATTAGAAGAGAAATAAACTTTGATGCCAAGGCTTAGGGGTGTTTTCTTTTTTTAACCAATCTGTTGGGGTTGAACTGGGTGGTTTGATCTTGCCTTAAACAGCTGCAAGAGTTTGAGTTGTACTAAGACTTATTTTGTCATACAAATCTTCCTTACCTATTTCAAAGAAAGTAATGTATCTGACTTTCAGTGATGTTTTGAAATAAACGATCACAGCTTCTCTTAAAGCAGTGAAGCTTCTTAAGTGAAATATCTGTATGCAAATGTTATTTCCTATTTAAGTTTAATTGTAGGATGTTAGCACTACAAGAAATACCTTTCTAAAGGAAGATTTTTATTTTTTTTTTCTTGATCGAACAAAACATTATTTCTGTATCAGTTCTCAAATAGGTCATTAGACAAAGCCATTAAGACTTCAAACTTGCCAAGTAAAATGAAATCTGACGGCTTAAAAGTTAAGGACATCTATTCAGCCAGTTGGCAAAATTAGCGAAATTTTTATTTGCTTTCCAAATGTGGAAATAAAATTTTAATTAAGATTGAGGAGTTAGAGATATTGCAAAGATCAAGTACTAAAGTAAATCATTTATGGAACTCAGATTTTGGCAGGATGTTTTTTTCAAGGTTTTGGATGAGTGTAACATGAATCAATGTTAGTTCATGGAAAGGAATGGAGAAAAGCTGTGTTATGGTTTTCTGTTTGTCACCTTAAGGACAGCTTTAATATCATTAAGGGAGTAACAGACAAACCTGGGGGGGGGAAAGGAGAAAGAAGGTAAGAATAGAATAGTTGACATAAACGTATATGAGAATGAAGGTAGACATATTTATGAATAGCGCTTAGTTCTATGAGTAATTTGTTAAAATCGTCTTAAGTGTACTTCCTCTCCTTTGAGTGAATGATCTTTATGGAATTAGGTGGTTTCCTTGAAATGGAAAAAAAAAAAAGCAATGGTTTGTATCTGAAAAACGTGTCAAGCTCTCTTCACTGTGTTTTCATGAAGGAGAAGAAGGTCAAAGCTTTTCATGTCTAGTGATAGAATTGAAGGGAATTTTGATTTTTTTGAGTCTTGTCTTCTCAAGATTGGTGAAGATCTCACCGCTCTGCCCCCCTTGCCTCCCCCCTTCACCCCGCTCTTTTGTAAAGCAAATTATTTGCCTGTGAATTTGGCCATTTGGATTTTTTTTTTTAAGTTGTTTTGCCAAATAATGTAGTTTGAATCAGATAATTTGTCTTGGCATCTAATGGGTGATGTGATCTAATAGTTGTTTCCCATCGTGTTGTTAATGGCATTTTATGAAACAAGGTGTGGGGAAACAGTGGCAAAGACCTATGTCTACCCCCAAGCTTTAATACTTTAAGATGGAAAATGCCTGTTTGGATCCACTGTGATCTCTGTAGCTTGTAGAGATCTTGTTAGGCCAAGCTCCAGCCAAAAACTAATAGACAAAATCCTGTGAGACTTTTGTGGAGGGCTCTTCTCTTTCCTCAACCCTACATGCCCCCCACCCCTCTGGGCTTGAATTTTTGCGATCAGATTTCTGAGACATAAATTAAGACAGTGTAGAGAGAGGAGTTGTGCAGGTAATTTTTAAGATAAATAATAAAGCCACTGCAAATAGTATTTTTCATTTAGTTGAGCCCAGTTTTGAAAAATGGGCTAATGTGGGAAAAAACTCTGCCTAATGGACCTGCCCTTGACTGAGTGAAAAGGGATCATTTTGAGAATAGCATATCTAGGAAAGATGATGACCCTATTTCAACTTTTAGCCTTGACTGTATTTGTAGTTTTGTTAATTTGATGCAAATATGTAGAGAATTGGGTCATTATAAAATGTAATCGCAGCTTGAACTTGACTGAAGAGTGTTATATTTGGTATATATACATTCTGTATTAAAGGATTAAGAGTTAATTAAATTGTTTCTATTTTTATGTGTGTAGCATGTTAGCTATGTTCTGGTCTTGTTTAACAAACACGTAAGTTATGAAATAAACACATTGTCCAAAATTCAACAGAAATATACTTTATGAAATTTTATTGAAGTCAAGTGTTTTAATTTGTCTGGTTAAATTGTGTGTCTTCTGGTTGTCAGTGGTAAGTGAGCAAAGCCATGAGTCTCTGTTGAGGGAAAGATACTGTCAGTAGGTCTTGGTCAGTGCATCTTCTTAGAGCTTCTGCTTGTCTACATCTCATCAAATTACCTAAAGAGATTTTTCTTAATCTTACACTCTTTGCATTTGCCATTTCTTTAATGGCTTCACAGCTATTAACTTTGTTCTGTTTATAACTGAATACAGAAACTTTGATAAGTGAGCCACCTGCAAATTGCTGTGAAACATAGCTGAAGTTTTTTGTAAGGGATTATTATCATTACAGTAGCTAGTAAGGGCACTAACACTTTTTACCATTTGTTCAATTGTGTGATATAACTGAGAATAAGGTATGATATTTGTTAATATTATATATCATAAATATTGACTGTTACTTCAAAAGCAGTAAGATGCTCTTCTTCGATTTGCTGGAAACTTTTGTGGGCTGTTCAAGAGGAATACAGGAAACATTTTTTTTTTTTTTTTTTTTTAATAATTTCAGCTTAGAATCTGAACATCTTCAGTTTACCAGCAAATAGCAGTCCATCTGCAGTTTACTGACCAATACAAGTCAGTGAATTTCCTCAAGTTTCATGGAAGTAAGCTGAGTTTTGAGGAGTAAAGAGATTTATACTTGTTCTTAAAGTTAATAATGTACTTGGCGTAAAAACATTTAAGTCATTGGTTTTCAGAAGAATGCAGTTAGAACATACCAATCTGATAGTTGCCCCCCATGATATTTTAAATGAACATGCTTGGGTATCCTTCTGCATAGTCTGTCTGTTTCAGAGAAGTTATTTCAGTTTTACACAGATACAGCTCAAGTTTAAAAATAACCTTCTAAAATCAGCTGAGACAGAGAGCATTTTTAAAATTAGGATGATCAAACTTCTTGTTCTCGCTTGTAGAAAGAATCCTTGAGAGAGTATGTTGGTTGAATGAGTTAGCTTTGTATTTCTGCATATTTTTCTTATTTATAATCCAGTTTTAATTCTGCTGTATACCTTTCTAGACATCATAACTAGTTATACATCAAAGGAGGAAGCTTTGGTATTTAATGTTACACTGTAAACTCATTTTTGTCCCTGGGCTAAATTAGCTAAACTGTGTCATCTGCATTACTCAGTGTTTGGGAGGCTAATGTTAATTAGGCCAATGAAAGTCATACCTAGAAATAGATAAGTTGTCTTAAGTTTAAACTAGATACAGTGTGTTTGTGCAGTTTGAGTAGCAGGGAAGAAAATTTCCCACTGTAACCAGTAGTGATGGTGGTAGTAGTAATGTCATGAATTAGTAATTTTCATTTCAAGTATGTGCACGTATAGAAATGAACATACATTTCTAGACAAGCTAATCATCTATCCAAATAATTACTTAAATTATAAAATGTAAATTGTAAAAACTGTTACTTAATACAGTCCTTTGAAGATAGCTTACCTGTGTTACCATACTAAGAGAAATGCTTCTGAAGAAAGGCTGTATGTGTCCCTTTGAGATCTGGTAGGATGCCTGCTTCCTCCTAAAGGAGGAGGAGTTGATGTTGTTGGAATAAGCATATTGCTCCTTTGTGTAGAGCCTTATCTTTGCTGTTGATTTTAGCATTTCTGCACCATTGAGTATCTTCAGATACGAACTCTTAAATAGACATGAAGTATGTCTTTTATGAAATTAAACTTTCAAATTCCAACTGACTGGAGATGTGAAAAAAAAAATCAAATGCGAGTAAGGAGTGGTATTTATGTATTTTCAAAGTATATCTGTATTTTGACAGACATCAGTCATTTGACAAAACCCAACTTCATAGTCCTGTACAGATTTCCACTTCATGATGATATACATAATTTACGAGTGACAGCTATACCTCTGAGATCTTAAGTGAATATACACTGCTGTTGGAGCTTCACAATTGGGTTGGGGAGAAGAAAACTGTCAAAGAACCCCCAAAAAACCCCAACTAATTTGTCTTCAGAGCTGCATTGGAAAACAGAATTTCTGTCAGTCCATTGAAGATGTTTTTAAAGTAAATCAGATTTTAAAGTAGTGAACTCTTAAACTTTTGGAGATTCCCAATGTAGAGTCTCTGAAAATCATTACACATGTTGTCAAAAGTAATACTTTTAAAATTCCAGTGCTAATCACTTTGTGTTGTTTTTGTTTTACCCTTTTGGTGTAAGACATCTTTTCTCGGAAAATAATCTGATACTTGAGCATTTTACTGCTTATTTAAAATAAGACATAAGACACAAACTGGGTTGCAGATTAGCCAGTTAAGACCTGAAGTGATTAAAGTTTTAAGGGGGTTAATCTTTAAATGCTTCAGTCTTAGCTAGCTGATCTGTAAGCCAATTTTTCTGCAACGTTAATGCTTTTAAGGACCTGAATAAAGGGTTGTCTGCAACATCCATTTAACCTTCGGTGCACTTGGTCAGCTGCAGAGATTTTGGTTTTGTGAGGTTTTTTTGCTCTTTCCCCTCAAACGATTTTTACCTCTCAAGAATCATTACATATGTAATTATTTAATGAACAACTGCATGACACAGCTCAGTGTAGCACTTACAATTGCATTATGTTCTTCTTTCATTTTCATTATGTTGCAGTACAGGTGCTTTCAGCAGTTAGAAATCTGATGATAGCAAAAGTACGGCTAACTTTTTTATTGGAGTTGTATTACGGACTTAGTTTATATTCCTTTAACTTGTCTATATTAGCCTCTGGTGGAAATCTTAGAGTACCATAAATGTGGTGTATTTTACAGTGATGTCTCTGCTGTGCTGTAAAATAGTTATGTTCTGGTTTTAGAATCCCACTGCTTTTACTGAGTGGATTTTAGCTCCTGGATTTTGTAGACTAGAGGGGTAAAATTATTTTATGTTGAAATCTAAGGTCTTGCAAGTAGTCCTTGTGTAGCAAAACTTGGTCTTAATTGACTAAATACTGTAAAAGGGTGCAATTAATGTTTTATCTATCTTTTTGGTTTTTTTCGATTCGGGGGGGAAAAAGGGAACACTTTATAATACAGTCAACATTTTTAATAAAAATGGTTAAATATTGAAGTGACCCCTGTTTGGAATTTCAATTCTGTAATCTTTCCATGGAGATTATTAAAAATAGTGTTTTGAAGTGTAACCTTTCTTACAAGTATGAAAATGTTTTAGGATACCCTTCCCCCCCTCCCTCCCCCCTGAAAGACTTTTAAAGGGAAATTATTTTCAAATCTTCTGGAGGAGAAAGCCATTTTTTAAGCTTTCTTAAGAAGTGCAGATGTTTTTAGTATCGTAGAATTATTTGGGTTGCTTTTCTTTGTTCTTGGTATCTGTCATCTCCACAAATAATACTTGGCTGCATAAGATGGTCTTTTTCACCTAAACTTTGTGTGTGATTCAGTGTCCATATTACATCTCCGTAAGTTTTTCTCATCCTCTTTAAAAATTAGAGGAAAGACTTCAACATGGACGTTTCTGTGAGTCCCTGCTTGTGGGGTTTTTGCATAACAGTCAAGCAGAGGAGATTCTGAGACCCACAGTTAAGTCATGTGGTGTTGTAACATTTACAAAACTCTGTGAGCATCTTGGTATTTTCAGCTTATAACTAACAGACTTGTCTGTGAGAAGTCTCCTGAAGACCCTGCTTTTCCTGAAGGTCCTGAAATGTTGATTATTAAATGTTTTAAACCTTGGTTTTTTAAAAAAAAAAAAAAAAAGCTGCATATGTAATGATGGAGGTAGTGGAGGTACTCACTGAATGTAGTGAAGCAAATGTGATTGTGCTTCATTTAAATATTGTTGTGATGATGGAACCATATCAGTATCATCAGTCTTACTCTTTGAGTTCCCTCTCCTGCAGGTATTTGAGGGTGATCTGTAGTTCTTCCCCTCAACAGTCCTGTCTGCCTGTGTCCAGCCGGTCTAGGATTCTCGCACAGATGTGGTGTTTTTCTCTCCCCGTGTGCTTCTCTGGGATTTGAGAGTCCGCAGAATTATGGACCATTCTTTGTGCTCTTTAGTTTCATGGGGTACAGGACTAGAGTGTGTAATACCCTTGGAATAAATGGTTTTGTGGCTAGTATGTTTCCATAAGAAATTTTTCCCTGTCAGCTTATTCTGTTATCTGTGTGTACTCAGTGTGAACATATAAACATTTGTGAATATATTTCATGCTTATTTAGAGGAACTGAGAAATGGTCTGGACTAAAAAGGGAGACCAACATATAACTCAAACACATGATATGAAAATGGGCTATAACTACTCCAGAAACCAAAACTGAGGAGTGGAAATCCTATTATATTTCATTTTTTGAGTGGAAAAATTATGGGAAAATTTTTATTTTTTAATTATTTTCAGGTTTATTTTCCTTGTAAACTTTATAAAATAGCCTCATTATGGATGTGCTTTGTCTTTTTGCAAAAATGTTTGTTTATGCTTGAAAGTTAACTTGGATGAATGCAACACATGACCTTTAAAGTGCTGTATGTTTTTGAATAGCTGAACATGTTCTTAACATCAGAAGAGGTTCTTTACTCTAAGTGACCTATTCCACTTTGGACTAATTATCATTGAAAATTATTTCAGAATCATTCTATATGAAGACAAATCATATAAGTTTGAACTGCAAGCAGCAAAAGAGAAATTTATCCAGAAAGATAAAAACCAGTGTACACTTTTAAGTAAGTTAAAAGTAGTAAGTGCTGTACTTTCTGGGTTTACAGCACTATTTTGGTGGTGTGCCAAATACACAGAAATGAATGGAGATGTATTGATGTGCACTGTAACATCCAGATTGGTTGTTATACAAAACTACTATTTTCCAATTGTTTCTTGTGCCATATGCAGTTGACTGTCCTTGTCTAAGTTAGTAGTATACAGGTGTCAGCATTTCCACATCCTTCATCTTGGCAAACGGGAGTCATGTGCATGTTGAGCTAAACGTGAATCAAGGAAGTTTAACTTTTGAAAAAAGGTGAACACTATTCTGAGATGGCCGGTGGTTAGACATGAGAAGACTTCAGGTAAATAAAAGGAAGAGAATAAACTGTTCTCCTTGTCCTTAGAGTACAAGGTGAGTAATAATGAATGGATACTATAGCAAAGATTTGGTGTGAACAGTAGGAAATGTTTAAATAGATGGAGCTCACTCTACTTAGAATGAAATTATTGAGCAGTATTATTTGTTTTTAATGTTAGATACCTATGAAGTGTGACTTATGTGAGGCTAATAGTGTGACGTGAAAAGAGGAATAGCTTGGATAGTCTCCTGAGGTTCTTTTTAGATTTGTTAATCTGTAAAGCTAAGGCTTGGCTGTCTATCTGCCTGCTTGTTTGCTACTCTGCAGAAAGAAACGTTGGTAACTCATTGGGAAGATACCAGCTGAAACACTGGAGTGGTGATGAGTGAAGAAATCTGTGTGAATTACCATGAGAGATGAGATCTTGTCTTTAGGCATGATATTTAGGTGTTTGTCGTATCTGGTAACTACAGCAAGCTTTTTCTTAAGAGTTCTTTTTGTCACTTTCGGATCAGGTTCCTGTAACTACCAGAGAGGAAGAGAGAAAATGAAACTTGGACAAATGTAACAATCGAGGAAGGCACTGAAGTGAAGTACCTCAGAACCACTTACCAGTTTGTTGTTTAAAATTCCCATGTTTTGTTTCAGCCTATTATTACAGATAATTATTTGTCAGCCTTCTGTAAGAAATTGGAACTTCTTTTATGCTTGAAGTGCTGTAATTCAGGCAATTTTTTGACTGAAGATTCTGGGGGTTTTTGTTTGGTTGGTTTGGTTTTTCTGTGTGTTTGTGCAGGGGAGCTGAGAATTTGTGTGGTTTTGGAGAGAGCCAGAAAGCAAGACGGTTGTCTATTGAATTCATAACTATATATCTAGTTGTCACAAAGCGATCCTTTCTAGGGTTGTGTGAAGGACCAGAAAGGCAGATAATGTGCATCTAATCAAATACAGTCTATTGGGCTGAATACAAGATTGTGAAATTTGAACTGGGTCATTGAATGTGTTCTGGGAATCCAGAAATAATTTATCTGTGAAGTTGATTCCTATGACTATAAATCAGTTTGGAATGTTTTCTAATAGTTCAAGAAAACAGACTAATGGAAAATAAAGGCTATTTTACGTTTTTCTGAACAAATTTGTTAATGGTTTGTGTTTTGTTAAAGCTGATACTTTTTGTGCTAAGAATTTCTAATCCCGAGTACTTGTAAATCATTATATTTCTCCAACCTCCCAATTTGACTAGCTTTTTAATTTGTACTCTTTTTATAAATTTTGTTATGTTTGATGCAGGTTTCTTCTGCTGTCTTAAATCACCTCAGTAGTTTTAAAGTTTGACTTCTTAAACTTGAAAACTTCTGTGATGCATTTATATCAGTGCTTATTCCTAATATGTTATAAAAGCTGTATCCTAGTTGTGTTGATTAAAAACAAAACAACAAAAAACCTCAATCCAAAAAACCCCCAAACAAAACCCACCAGTATTTCCAATTCATATAACTCCTGGTTTTCCATTCTGGACTCCGTACAGGGCAGAGCAGCTGGGTGGTTTAAACATACACCTGGCACAAACACCTATGCAGGCTTGGCGAGAAAGTAGCTGATTTCAGTGATTCAGTGTCTGACTGAGAATGTGCCATGCAGACTGTTAGGGAAAGGACTTGGAGGCTTATTTCCAATTTTTTTCAAAAGCAGCATGTTGGCCTCAAGCACCATCACTAACTTAAGTGTCAAAAGGAGTTGAATTTATAAATCCTGAGGTTGGGGGTGTTGGATTGTTTGTTTATAAAGCAAAGGCTACTTAATACTGTTTCAGTACAGCATGTTGATGCTGTCTTTTGACTAATTGCATGGAATTGGCAAAACCGCTTTCAGATCTTTCCGTTTTTATTGTACAGCCTTTTTAGACTCTTGGCTATTTTCTAATAACATGTGGCATATTGTTTTCTTTTATACAAAACTTGGTATTTGTAGATGGAAAGGAAAAGTTTATGAATGAACTTGCAGGTTAGAAGATATAAAAGGGAACTAGGCTATTTAGATGGCACTCTGCCTCCTGTATTATTCTTTAATAATATAATCTTTAATAATTTCTGATATGATTCTGCTATCCTGATTTTAGTGAGGATTTGGTAAATGACTATTAGAATTCTAATGCAGAAACGTCCTTATTTGAAGTAAAAATCAGTAAACCTAATTTTATGGAGTTCACTTTTGATCATAGTAAAGTAAAAGAGTAAAGAAATAATCTACGTTTATATGCAAAATACAACTTGTATTAAGAGGAAGAAGAAAAATATAAATGTATTCAGTGCTTATTTTAGGGCTAGTCACTGATGAAGAATTTTTGTCTTTGTATTGAAATTCTCCTGAGTAGGGATCTGCCATAAACATGGTTTCTTATAATGAATTCTGGGTATGGAACCAGTATTGTGGAACCAATGATTTTGTCAGCAGTTTACCTGGACTTGTCCTAGTAAAACTTTTCTTCTTTCTCTGTCTTCATTGCTCTGTGAATGTCAGAAATAAACTGATGCAGGCCAAAACCTTTCGAAGGGCCAAGATGAAGGTGTTAATGCTGCACTGTGGTCCATGAAGGGTTACAGCCTTGTTTAATGTTGCTAAGAGAGACCTCTCAGGTGTGTTTGGTTGCAGTGCCTTTATGTTTTTCAAGGACATGCTGTCCTAGGATCACTTGAACAGGTGCTTTCATTTCAATGGACACCAGGATAAGCTATGAAGAAGTTTTATTTCTGTATCAGCCATAGAGTAATAAAGCATTTGAACTGGCCTCTAGTAAGGATCTCTGAAGCTCCAACTTTCACAGATTTGGAGATAAGGCAGTTCAGGCTTTAGTTGCAGTTAATGCTACTTGTATGATGATCCTTTTACGATTTGTAGTTCTTTCTACGCCTACAACTCATTAAATCTGAGCTGCATAGTAAACCTAGGCAAAGAAGAACAACGCTGATACCCAAATCTTATTTTGAATGGCTTTTGGAACTTACTCTCAAGAAATTCCCTGATCAGATACCACCACTCTTGCAGGTTTTAATGCAAGTTGAGATGATAGGACATGACATCTTCCATCACCTCCTGTACAAGGTCTCAACTGTCTTTGTTTTGATTATGACTCTTACTGTTACCAGATTTCCTCGTTTCTGCATCTATCTTGTTTGTTTGTTTCTTGTAGCTACTGTGTTTTACCTTGGGGGTAAAGAAAAAGTGGGTAGACTTTGAAATGTCACCTAAGCTCTGCATGTTTCCCTAATGTAAAAATATTGCAGTACCTATCTCCAATTGTGTGACTTCAAGAAAAAAAATAAACAAGCAAAACCCCAAACAACCCCCTCTGGATATTAAAAGCATAAACTTGATCATTATGTCATGGTCCTGAGGTGAATTCCTCCCCCCCCCCATCTTTCTAGATTTATGTATCTAAGGTACTACTGACGTTTTTGAAGAAACTTTTCTGTCCAGGTTTTGTCATATGGGTGTCCTCAAACTACTTGCTCATCTTTTCCTTGCACTGACTGGTTCCTTAACCTTCATGAGAAACCATGTTTTATTTAGGTCAACAAAAGGAGATATGAAAAACAGATCACACTCAGATACTGAACAGGTTTTCAGTTATCCTCAAATGAAAAATGGCTGTCTTCTTTTTTTATTGAAACTATACATATTCTGACTTGAATCTCTGCCAAGTTACTTGAACTAAAGCAACCAGTATATACATAAAATTAGGAATAAAGCAATTTTAATGTAATAAATAATGTGTAATAACACCCCGTCTCACCC
>VFFE01007088.1:1357308-1368472 GCA_008921705.1 Burhinus oedicnemus
TTTGTTTTTTTTTTTTTTTTTTTTTTTTTAATGAAACATTTTGAGATTATCAGCCACTAAATAGGCATCTATTTTAAGTATCCTAATTTCATTTGTTAAATACATAGATGTGATCTATACTGAAGCATTTTAGGGTGTGTAGTATGGGATAATAATGACATACTTCTTGTATTATTAAGGTGTGTCATTATTACGGCATATGCACACCCTTTTATGTCTTATTGCTTAAATATGATAGTGCGTATAAGCTTTCCTTTTAAAGTATTAATTTACTGTGATGAGTTAGGTAACAGCATATTTATGTACATTATTTTACCTATTATGGATATACCTTACTTGTGGGTTGCAAAAGCAATACTACAGTGGAAACCTTAATTAAATTGGGGATTGAATTTAGTAGTGGTTTCTGAAGTGTGTTCAAAGAAGGAAACTTAATGACTTGTCTCTTCAGATTATCAATTTGAAGTGTGGCAAAAAGGAACATACCTTTTCAATTTTAGTTTTACAGTATTTTATGTCTTGCACTGAATGAAGTAAGAATGGAGAGGTCTTTACTGAGCTGTCTAGCATTTTGCTTTAATACGAGTTACCCCCTTCTTCGGGTTTTCTTCTTTGGGAAGGTGAGGTTGTTCTCTGTGCCAGCGCTGATCCAGAGTGAGAGAAGAAAGCAAACTACTTAACTTAGGCATCAATCTAGAAATGGATAACAAGATTTGCGAAGGAAATGTATATGTTTCAGACCCCAATAAGAGAGACAGTGCACATAAGATGTATGTTTTCTACTGAGACAGCTTTAGGATGACTCGCTATTTGAATTTCAACCTAGTGGCAAAAAGCTGACTGTACAAATTTTGCAAGGTTGTATTCTTATTAGTCTCTCTGTGTTACCTTCTGCTTCCCTAAAGTATCTGCTTTACTGCTATGGGAACCATACGAATTTTGGAAAGCTATGTTTTAAACATTAATTTTAGCAGTATAACAGATAAATACGTTTAGATCTATTGATTCTGCAACAACTGGAAATGTTATGCTATTGGTAGTTGAGCTACTTTGCACAGTCACGCAAGGTTTATGGGAAGATGCTGAAAACCAAGTTTTGGCTTCCTGGTGCCCTTGTGATCATTACATTGAATAGCAACGGAAATATTGATACCCAAGATCAGAATAAAAGTTTATCAAGCCTTATTGTCCAGGAACTGGTGCTGGATGGTTTGGGAAGGAGTGTAAGATACTGTGAGATTACACACTGTTGCTTCTTTTGATAAATACACTGGCATATGCTCCTCCAGGTTTAAGAGGCTTCCACAATGGTAGGACACACTTGGGCTAACAAGTATGCTAGATCCTCAGGAGCTTCTTCCTGGTTTCTTTGTCTGAAAGTTTTTAAGCCCGTTATTCTTCTGTCCTTCATAATAGTCCATGGCAACGCGTTCTGCAGTTTCACCAAGTTTTGTGAAAGACTTCCATATGTTTTATACCTACACATGATCATTTTATATAGTGCTCTCTGTTCAGTTTTCATGAGAAATAATGAATTATTCTGTATTTATATTACTGATTGTGTTCATAAGTATGTGTATGTCTGTTCTATTCCTGTCTTAAAGCATGTTTTTTCCAAGGTGGAGAAACCCCTTTGATACAGTCTTTCTTTGTACATAAGCTGTTCCAAGCCTCTGGATACTGTTGTTTTTCTCTGTGACTTTTAGTTCAAATGTATCTTTTTCTGAACTGCAGGGACCAAAATGGCAAGTACCTTCCAGTTTCTTTCCTAATAATTTTGAGCCTTTGAATTTTTTTCCGTGGTGGTTACTGCACATAAAAGTGAAACCACATTTCAGATTCTCTTTCCTGAGTAGTAACAATGTAGTCTGTTATTGCACGTGCATCCTAAGGATTATTTTTTTCTCGTGTGCTTTAGTTGCCACTTCTCAGTTAGGAATTGTGTGATGCTTTACCCGATTGTTACCCGATTACTTGGTATTATGAGACCCTTTCATGTACTATCACGAAAGACTTCAGCATTGACTGTTCCAAATACTTTATCTTCCATAGACTCGACCAATTCACTGTCGAACTTTTTTGATATGTTCAGAAATTGTCTGTAGAAAACAAAATAAAACCCCTGTCAATCATCCCCTGCTACACATGCACAGATCTCAGCAGAGATCTTTATGAATATCGTTTCTAATTTGCCTCCATTTGGAAAAATTAAATATTTGTTCCTACTTTTTAAAATTGATTATTAGTCCACAAAAGAACTGTTATCCTATACTGTGCCAATTTAGTTTAATTGAGATATTTTGTGAATGTTCTTGCTGAAAGATTTTTGGTTTTGAAAAGTGAACTGTATTGTTGTATTGAGTACATCCATTTGCTTTTGTTGAGGAACTGTTAATAGATGGATGACTTATGATCTTGCTGTAGAGAAGCCTTTCTGATTCTTTTCCAGTGTAATTTATTTATCTGTAAGATTACTAGTCCTGTACTTCGACATTTTCTATGAGTTTGCTACATGTAGAGCAAAAATTCTGGATAACTTCAATGCTCTTTAAAAATGAATGAAATATTTGCCCATCTTCCCATAACCCGCTATCATCTCCAGGGGGAAAAAGTGAAAGCTGCAATTTATGGCTCTCTAACATAATATTTTGTTCACACAGAGCTCTTGGAATAGTGCTGTCTGTTCCTGGCGGTTTGATACTTTCATTTTCATTTGCTGAAATCTTCTGTATCTTCCCCTCCAAAATACAGGTTTGTTCTGGGAACTTCCTCAGGCACCTGTATTGTTCTGTAGGGAGCAATAATGTAGAGAATTCTTAGTGGCATTTTTTGAAGCTCTTGATAGTCTTGAGCCATCATTTTGCCTTTGTCCTCACTTTATCCATTGTCCTTGCCAGTTTTTACAAGCTTTCTACTTCTGATGCATTTTGAAACGTATTTTAGTAGTCATTTTTATTCCTTAGCAAATTTCTTAATTAGTTTTATTGGTAGTTTTACATTAACTTGCTGGAGTTTGTGCTCACTTTTACTTTCCTGAACTTGGACAAGACTTTTTGTTTCCTGATAGTTAATTGCACTGTTTTCAAAAAAATAATTACGGCTACTCTGTGATACTAGGAAAATTAAGTTTTCCTGAAAATACTTAAGAGTATCAGATTCCCAAGAATAGGATTCTATGTGCATCTCTTGAGATGCACTCTGACCTCAACACACTTCAGACTCATCACCACTTCTTTAGGAACAATCAGGTCTACGTGAGGTTTGTCACATTGACATCCAACAAACAAAAAATGCAGCAGGTTCTTGCTGGTATTGATTACATTCCTACTCCCCTGCCTTTAGAGCCTGCGTTCCTTACAAGCTGGGTTCATTGCTGCTGTGAGGGTGTCTTCTACTGAAAGACGTTCAAGGCAGGCGCATAGGTCCTGTCTTAGAATAATGCTCTCCTAATGTGAGATTTCTCTGTACTGAGAAAGAAACAGAGGCTTGAAGTGGAACTGATTTGTGTGGCCTCGTTGGCCCTCGCTGACGGGCCTGCCACTTTCCTGGCAGAGAAGGAGATGCATCGCATTCAGAGGAGCAGTGCCTGGGCGCAGCTTGCCACAGAAACTGTGTGGGCCACCTTGTTGTAGCCAGGGATGTGACAGGAGGAGGAGGAAGACAAAATGGTTATTCTGGATGCTGAGCTTTCAGGTTTTACATACTTACTGTCGATTTTTTTCTTAACTTTTCAATCAACATTTGATGCAGGAGCATGTAATTAAAAAAAAAAAAGTTTAAAAGTTGAAGAGAATGAGTTTTAATGAGTGTTACCAAGCAGGGGTTTTGACTCTGAAATTTCCAACCAAGTTGCCAAGAGTGTGCTTTCATGAAAGCCTGTGGCCAGCCCACTTGTGTTCATTTGGAACACAGCTCTGGAGCTTGTGGTGCTTGTCCCTGCTTGAATTTTCCTCAGTAGGAATGGTTTTGAAATTCCCATACCAAACCTCCTGTTTCTGATTATCTTTCCTCTTTGAAATTAATTTGTGTATGTTCACACTGCATATTGTATATTTGTAGTATGTTTACGTTTTCTTCAGGTTTACTTGAAAATAATATACCTCTCCTGAAAATACCTGAGGTGATGAAAATTGGATGTTAAATTTTTCTTGCTCAGATACGTATTTCAGGTATTCTAGTAAAGGTCTCTTCAACAAAAAAAAAAAAGATATTTTCTGATACGTAAAACATTTTTGATATTAAAAAAAAGTCACAAAATGTCATGGCAAAAGATGTCAGAAAGCTTGCATGTTGAGAGGCTTTAGTTTTATTTTTAGTGAGAAATTACTTATGATATTATCAGATATTAGTAGGAGCCAATACTGCAACTGTATGGTTTCTGCGTACTATAATCTTAGCACTAAGTAATTCGTAGTAAGAAGAGCAGTCCAAATCTGAAAGTGTGGATCTAGTTTAAGTTATGAAATACTTTAATCTGTATTACTTAGCTAAGCACTAAGTACTGATATGTGGAATATGGTAAAAGAACTCATAGTTCTTGGTTGGCAGGTTCTAACATATGTCTTTCAGCCATCAGGATTTTCCTTCTGTCTTAGCTTTAAAAATAAGTAAATAAAGAAAAAGATCCAAACAGTACATTTTTTACTTTGTGTGCACAAATTGTTTAATAGAGTCACAATATTGGACATGGCCCTTGTGTGTTCCGTATCACGTCCTAGGCAGGGCGCAAGGTAAAAACTACAGGAGGTGTATCCAAAACCAACCAATGCATTCAAGGAGAATGTACGTGTGGCTATATCTTCCTGCAATTGACTGCAGTGTCAAGGGCTGTATGTGTTGAATTTTCCTGATCAAGTCCCTTTCCTCACTCTGTGAGAGTCAGTATTGAAGAGAGCAAACAATTCAGGTCAGTCTCCACTAAGGAACCTGAAGAAGATTCCCAGATGCTTTTACACTTGCTTTTTACCCTTATGGACTTTACTGTGATGGGAAAACAAAGAGATTTTACTTAAAAGCTGTAGCAGTATTGTGGCACAAAAGTACTGATGTGGGTGATTGGGTGTTTTTTTGGTTTTTATGGGTGTTTTTTCTTTTTTTTTTCTTTTTTTTTTTTTTTTAAGATTTCAGGTTCTAATTTCACTACCACCTCCCATAAATTTTGCACAAGACTGCAATTTACATGTAATGTTTTCTATTACAGTAAGTATTATTAATAACCTCATCTTGAGAAGATTTAAAATGCTTGAGGTCATGAACCTAATCCTGGGAGCACCGTGCGTCGTAATTAGAATTGAGTTTTGTCAGTGTGACTGAATTGAATATATGTATGAATATATGTAAAATAAAAATCTAATCTTTTTTTCACATATCCCTTATTTTTTAGAATTTCTAGGTCATGAAAGAGAGGGTGACTTTGTGAGTTTTATTGCATTTTTACTGTGGCTTTTAAAATGCATGTAAATAAGTACTTGAATACTTTAAATTGAAACAGCATAAATGCATGGAGTGGTGTTTACTGTTTGTCTTACGTACACTGGCTATCTCAATATGTTGTATTCAATGAATACAATAATGTATTCATTTTTAAGTAATACAGTAGCTAATCTTTTTTTGTTTTGTTTTATTTTGAATCAAATTAATCTTGTTCTTAAATTCTATTTAAGATGAAAATTTGTGTAATACTTTGTTTGGGGCAGGGGAAGAAGCTTGTTAAAGGTTGTTAAATATTGTTGTACATTTCCACAAGTCTTTGTGAATACTTTCATGTGGATTCATTGGAAATGACCAGACAGAATATTTTTCTTAGAATTTTTTTCCTTTTAGTTGGCAGTATTTCCTTCTAAGGGTTTTTTAACATTTTCCTTTACTAGGGATACTGTTTTTATATTACAAAAATAAAACCCTACTGTCTCTGGAAACAATTATTTTAGATGAGACATTAGAATCATGCATAAATATGAACACTTCAATTTTTTAACTATTAACACTTGATAATTTACTCCTTATGTGTTTTGAAGATTAAATTTACTCATTGCTCTTGATATGATAACTTACTCTATATCATTCTTAATACTGGTTTTGCAAAATAGACTAGCAGGTCTTATGGGAGTCAGTCATGAGTTCTGTTTGCACGTTTTTGCATAGCATGTAGTGCAAGCATGCGTGAGTATAATACTTTATTGTGTTGTGCCTTTTCTTTTTTTTGATGCTGGCATTAAAAGAATATATTTAGTCAGGTATTTACCATCTAAGGGTATTTTCACTGTCTCATTTCAAGTATCTGACCCTTGGTGCTCCAGACTGTGTCTTTGTTGAAAGGAATTGACATTTAAGAACCCCTGTGTTAGAGTAACCAGTAGAAGTTGGTTGGCATCAGTTACATGAAGAAACCACAAGTATCTGTCTTCCAGCAGATACTGGAATCTGGTACTAGAAGATACTGTCTAGCAGACACTAGATCCAGCAATCACAAAAAAGGCAATACTCCAGTTCTTTACTTTTTCTCCCTTTACTCTAAAGTAGAAGTCAGTTCATTAATTTCTAATGTGGCACAAGGATGTGCTGTAAGTACTTACAAGAGAAATTAATGCTGTAATTTCATTTGAGGATAAGCATTATAAAATGTATGATTTGTAAGTCCAAGGAATTTTTTTTTCTGCTTTTACGTGAGTGATGGTAACATTTAACTACTTCTATTATTACACTTTTAATTAAAAGTCCCATTCAGTTTTCTTTATACTAAGACATGTAACTCCTAACTACGGCTAAGATTAATGAACCTAAGAAATGCTAACTTCGCTTGATCCACCCCCTGTGCAATTGCAGTCCACCAGTCAAGTTCCTTACATGACTCTGCAGTCTGCCTTGTCCATTGGATGCTGGAGTGGAGAGAAGCAGTGGTACTGCGGTCCTGTTGCAGCCTTTTTCCATCCATCATCTGACCTTTCTTTTTCCCTTTGTCTTACCCTATATCACAATCAATTAAAAAAATTGAGTGGGGAAATTAAGCAATTGTTAAATCATACTTGCTTCTTGGAATAAAGGTTTGACAATCCCTGCTCAATGCTCTGGATAAGCAGCCTTTTCTTAACTTCTGTACAGAGGGATAGGTTACCCCGAAGGGAAAAGTGAGAGAGACTAAAAGAGCGTATGTTTAATATGGTGGCTGTTTAGCAAAGAAGCCAAAATTCAGTAGATGCATGAAACAAATAATTGTCTCTACATTAGAGGTCATCTGTTTGTGTCCCAGAGAATGTGTAGTAGTAGAAGGTTTGCAGTTTGGCTGTCATCATACTTGTTTTGCTTTCAGCTGTCTGCTTGAGAAGATGAGGTAGCATCACCTGATATACACTGTGCTCATCAGTGAAGAGAGCTCTCAAATCGTCCTACCCCCATGTTTAAAATGGAAAATTTTAAATAGCTGATCTGTTTGAAAAAAGTGTTCACTTCAGGAATTTTTTTTCAGCTATTTGCGGAATCCCTGCAAGTGATTGCTCCTACAGATCAAACTGCAGAGGGTGGAGTATTAGATTATAAAATTTTCTAGAAACTTTCTACTTCAATCCATAAGTTTAAATATAATACATAACTGCCTGATCTCCTAGCTGATCAGTTGAGCATATTCCAAAAGTACTAATTTTACTGTATTGCATTTCTGAATAATATGTATGCAAATACCTCAGTTTTTCTTTATTTTATATTTAGCCTGGAAGTTTGTGGTGTTAATCTATAATTCTTTGGATGCATTTGTTGAGAAAATGCTCAGAAAGTTGTCCTAGAAATGTTTACTGTTCATAAGAAAGCCCATTATAAATTTGCAAGTTATAGGAAATGAATTATGGGCAACCTTTATGTTGATACTATGGTACGAGATGTGTATCCATGAGATCAAGAAGTTGATTCACTTGGGGTGAAGGAAGAGTAGCTCAGCAATTTATGGTCCGGATGCATGGGCAACCAGATGGGCAAAAAAACTGGCTGGGTGACTGAGGTCAGAGGATGGTGGTCAGTGGATCGTATGCTATTTGGAGGCCAATAAAAATCAGCATCCTATAGGGGTCTGTCTGAGACTTGTCCTAACAGCTGCGTGGGGAAGGTGATGGAGTACTTCCTCATAAAGTTAGCAGATGACTCCAAACTGGGGACATGAGTCGATGCACTCAAGGGCAGGACTGCCATCCAGAGAAACCTGTATAGGCTGGAGGAATGAGCCAATGGAATTATTATGAAATTAATAAAGGAAAAACGCAAAGCCATGTTCTTGGGAGGGAAGAACCACCTGTAGTGTTTCAGGTTGGAGACTGATTGGCTGGGGAGCATCTCTCCTGAAAGGACCTGGATATCTTGCTAGACAGCAAGCTAAACATGAGCCAGCATTGTGCCCTGGCAGCAAAGATGACCAACAGTATCCCAGGCTGCATTAACAAGAGCACAATCAGGAGACTGATTATTAATGTCCTTTACTCAGCACTTGATAAATGCCATCTGAAGTGCTGCATCCAGTTTTGGGCCCCCAAGTACAAGAAGGGTGTTGATCAACTGGAGCTGTTCTAGAGGAGGGCAACCAAGCTGGTCTGGTCAGGTCAGGGCCCAGAGCACTTGCCCTACAAGAAGAGCCTACAGGAGCTAGGCCTGTTTAGCCTGGAGAAGAGTTTTGGGGGGACCTAACATCAGCCTTCCATGGAGGCTACATGGAGGCTATTGAGAAGGTGGAGCCAGACTCTTCTCAGTGGCACATGATGGGAGAACAAGAGGCAACGGGTATGAGTTGAAATAAGAGAGGTTCCAGCCAAATAAAGGGAAATCTTTCGCCATAAGGAGAGTCAAGCATTGGAACAAGTTGCCCAAGAGACTCTGTGGGGTCTCCATCCTTGGAGGTTTTCAAGACTGACTTTGTAAATCCCTGCGCGATCTGGTCTGAATTCAGTGTTTATCATACTTTGAGTGTGAGGTTGGACTATAGACCTCCTACAGTGCCTTCCCCAGGACCTCCTGTGATCAGCACCATTTTACCAATCTCTGCACATGTATGACATGTGATGAGAAGGAAGAGTTGTGCAGTGAGATTACATCTAGGTTAAAGCTGCATCCCACCTTGTGACAGGTGGCTTTACTGAGTTACAGACTGTTGGTATAAAGAGAAGTTAGGCGGTCAATATGGAGTAAAAAAAAAAAAAAAGGCACATTTCCCACTCCAAGTTCTTCCCGTTCTTTCAAGATACAATGTATTTTTACTTTTCCGTGTGTCTTGGGGGAAAAACTTTTGAGGTCAGAGGAAAGTTTATTTAAATAATAGGTAAGTAAAGGAAAACATGTTGTAGAAATCACTGTCTGATTTGAGTTTAAAGTAGTTTGAGTTTGTAATATGATGAATTTATTTGCATTCAGATATCTTGGATTTCTTTTAATACTAACCTTAATTCTTAATTTATTGGCAGTCTGTAATTTTTGGCTAAACATTTTTCCATCATCTGATGCTGATGCATATTTCCAATTTTTACCTTTAGTGTAAAGTGTAGAGGAGTAGAAATAGGAAAATATCAGCTCTTAGTTCTGCAGAGAGCAAAGGCTGACATGGATTTTTCCGAGAACTTGAGGGACTTTGTACTTAGACATAGTGGTTCTCTGTACTGAAGCTTTTGAAAACGTTTCAGTTGATATTTCCTTATATTTTTTGATTGTGGGTGTTTGGAGAAACAGTGGATGGTATTCTGAATAAAAGAAAATCATGACATAGTTCTTGGTACAGATGGAAACATATTTAATTTTACAAAAGTTTCTTTCCTTGGACATCATGTTGCTTCTGCATAATACTTTATGACATATTTCATGGTAGTACATTTAACCTTGGAATTTTAGTGGTTTGTTGGGGGAAAAACTGTATTTTGGAAATGTGTCTTGTAGTTCAGCTGGTTTTAGCTAGTTTGTCAGGGGTTTCTTGTGTGTGTGAACTATAGGAAAGCTGCCTTTGGGAGAAAATGGGGTGTCTACGTATTTGTTTTATTATGTTTTTAAGTCTGAAGTGTTTTGAAGTAGCTTAGCTCAGTAAAAACGTCTGCAAGGTTACAACTTGTGATTTCATATAGCATGGCAAATGGGTGATGTTTGTTTTGCATAGAGTGTGACATGGCAGTTTCTGTAGTCTAGAAAAAACTTGTACAGAACAAGATGGAATTATTCTATAGACGCTGTGTCCTGGTTTCAGCTGGGATAGAGTTCATTTTCTTCCTAGTAGGTGCCGTGTTTTGGATTTAGTACGAGAACAAGGTTGATAAAACTTGTTGGTTTAGTTGTTGCTAAGTAATGTTTCTATTAAGTCAAGGACTATTTTAGCTTCCCATAGAACCTGGGAGGGAGCATAGACAGGACAAGCTGGCCAGAGGAATATTCCATACCATAGCTGTCATATATAAATGGGGGTTGGCCGGGGGGCAGGAATCGGTGACCGCTGCTTGGGGCGGGGTGGGCAATCGATCATCAGGTGTTGAGAGCAATTGTATTGCATCACTTTATTTGGTATATTCTTTTAACATCATTATTATTATTTTTTTTTATTTTATTTTTTTTTCTGCTACTGTTTTATGAAACTGTCTTTATCTCAACCCACGAGGTGTTTGGGTTTTTTTTCCTCTTTTTTCTCCCTCTTTTCCCTACTCTACTGGGGGGCAAGAGCGGGGAGTGAGTGAACGGCTGTACGGTCCTAGTTGCTGGCTGGGGTTAAACCACGACAGCCTGCAAAGTATTTTCTCATTGAGGCCTGGAGTCCCACAGGGCCAGGACTTTGCATTTGCCTTTGTTGAATATGTCGAGGTTCCTGAGCCAGTCTGTTTCTGCAAGCTGAACTGGTCTCCCGCAGTAACAGTCCTACCGCTACTCTGTCACCGCTCCCTCCTCGCCCCAGTTGGTGCCATCTGCAATGGTGTCCAAGTATCAGATGGCTTAGCTGAAACAGGAACATGAAGTAGAATTGCAAAGAAGACAGTATTGACAGATTTATTCAGAAATGTGAATATTTAAAATCTCTTCCATATTTTAATAATTATTCACTGCACATATAAATACTGTTCTTCTGTCTTCTTAAGCTTATAGAAACACAAATGATTATGGGTAAAACATTCAATTTGCAATTGTAAACTGCTGGTTTTTTTTTTTTTTTTAAATGTTT